>JBAKGM010000002.1:18238575-18259609 GCA_037177215.1 Asparagus racemosus | reverse complement strand
TATATATATACATATAAGAATAACGGGTATGTTTGGTACCAAGTGCCAACTTCGCATCACACACACGTGTCCATAAACATATGTATATACATGTCGTGTGTGTGTGTGCATCAGTTGGGCCACTATTAATAGTATCCAACTTGCGGATACTAGCAACCCAAATTTTAGGTGGTTGTCGATAAAACAATGAGTTGGTAAAAATGTTCTCTCATTATCATACACCTTGTTACCCAATGCCGTTGGGTAGGATCAACTCTAGCTCTTCAAAAATGGGTTGGATTCTTCTACCAGTCTTGTTAAAAGCCAAAGGATAGATATCCTTGGGTCAAATTAAGAATACCTTCCTTTTTGTTCAATTTCATACAGACCCAAACTGATGGGTTGTTAATCTCCATAGTACCATCTAACTCTGAAGCAATCAAAAGCCACAAACCCCTAAAGTAAACAATGTGAGAGGGTATTATGAGCTGGTGCTGAAACTATTCTGTTTCTTTAACATCTAGACAGATGGAGAAGTGCCTATGAGTGGTGAAGTTTCATTCCAAATGTCTTGATTTCCTTTGTTATGTATGGTTGAGGCTTTTACAGTATTTTTTCTACATGAATATGGGTAAATTGTTTACTCACTAGGAGCTCTAAGTTTGAATTTCCAACTGCTTTGCACTGTGATTATGCTTGAAGGTATTAACATGGTTTCAAATGAGTTTTTTCTTTTATTTAGTATGCATTTCTTTATTTATGACTGGCGTAACTATGATGATTCAGGCAGATGACAACAAGATGTCGGAAAGGACTATTTCTGATGAGCTGCCTCTACTTGAGTTTCTCTCCAATATCTTAAATGTGCTTACTTAGCTTAGTTATTGAACATACAGTTGCAACACATTTTATTCTTCTATGATTTAGGTCTCTGCAAGGATGCGACATGAAGTAGGTTTCCCTGAAAAAGTTGGCACTGCTGAAGACATTTCCCCAGTAGAGGCAAAAAGCTATGGCAGTGTTCAGTTGGGAAATGGTGACTCCATTGAGGAACCATCTTCACCGAAACAAATGTCTAAACACAATGGTCAGTTCCAAAGTGCTGCTTCTAGCCGAGCTGGTCATGATAACTTAGAAGTGGTTGCTGCAAAACCCGACGGCATGACAGATTTCAAGAAAGCAAAAGGCTGTAAAACTATCATGTCAGTTCAGACAACAGACGCAATTGGTAATTCTCGATCTGACAGAGATAAAGATGCATCAATGGTGACCAACAGAAGAAAGAGTTGTACCAAGGAAGGTGATAGTTCAAAAGTCGGTAAGGCATCTGCAAAGGAAATTAAACCTGCAGTTTGTGAGAAGAAGAATGAGGAGAAAACTTATATTGCTTCAATCACCTCTGTCGAGAATCCACCAAATTGTGCTCCGAACAAAGGAAGACAACCATCTGGATCAAAGACAAGTGTAAAGAGTACTGATCTTGATGCGGTAGCTAAGCCACCTGCTTCTCCGTCTGCACAGAAAGATCATTCAGGAAGTAATGAGACTTATTGTGAAGCGATAAAAGAAAATGATACTGACAAGCAACCCGATGATGTTGATGGTGAAGGACCTGCAAATTTGACAAGTGATCCAGAAGTAAAACGTAGAAAAAGTATAGGTAAGAAAGGGCAATTCAAAAGGGCGGCTGCTGAGAGAGAACCTTCAGGAAGGAAACAGAAGTCATATAAAAAGCAGGAAAACGAAGAACACACACTTGGAAGCAAAATAAAACAGGAAATGGAAGAAGGCACTTCTGGGAACTATATAGATGGCAATCAAACATTGAAGGTCAGTTTCTTACTCTAACGCGGTCCCTTATTATTTGGTATGTCTGATACAAGATTGGATGTCCATATGCTAGAGGTTTCTTGGTCACAGAATTAGAGTCCTGAGCAACTTGAGCCATGGTGCATTCTTTTCTATCTCTCACATATCTGTTCTTTGTCAATGATGGCTTCCCCTTCTTGATTTCCTCCTGATAGCTTTACAAGTTAACATATACGAGGCTCATTAAAGAAGAGTACATGCAGACATAAGTGCAAGTAAACAATTAATATCTTATCTAATTTTGTCCATGATGTTTCGAAGTTAAGGGCCCATAAGACAGACTCAAAACTTTTGGTCAAGCATTCATGAACCATTTTCAGTTATCATAGCTAGAACTTTATTTCCATAGTGCATGAAAATCTGAAACCGTTTAAGTAGATTTTTTTTAAACAGAGATGTCATAGTATTCTCATGTCGAAGGAGTATGTGTATACTCTGACATGTTATGTTCTTAGTTAATGTCAAATTTATAATTTACTAAATGCACCTTGTCTAAATTTTCCTCATCCGTAAAAGATTCACCTTTTCCTGTTCTTTTATCGTCTCTGTTTCTTATCCCAATAATTCTCGTCTTATGTGTTTCTCGATTTTTTGCTTAAGATTTTGCTTATTGCTGATGGATAGATAGCTCAGCCTAACAACTGTTACTTCTCACACACAATATGTACATGTCTTTATGTGGGTTTCATTTTCTTGTTTGTTTGTCGTCTGTTGTTGTGAATCAGTAGACTGCTTGCATGCTTAGACGTTTATGTTAGAGACTGAGGTTTCAGGACCATCTGAATTTTCTTTTATTATCTCCTTTATAATTCTACTTCCATTTTTCCAGTAATTCTATGGTTTTATTTGTGGTTCTTGTGTGTACTAGATCTACGTGTCTTATTGGTATGATTAATAAATGATTATGATGTTAGGAATTTTATGGAGATTAATCTGCGGAATTAAACACTAAAACAAATAATGGCACCAATGAAAGTATCACATGCAAGCAAACACCAATATTTAACGTGGTTCGGCAAATCGTGCCTACATCCACGGGGCAATTCAGAGAGAAATATTCCACTATGAATCAAGAGTACAATCCCTCCAAGTTACACCTAAACTTTAAGTTACACCTAAACTTTAAGTATTAAATCACAAGAGAAAAATACAGTGTTACCTCTAGGGCATGAAAACCCTAAAACCTGTCTCAACTGGAATCTCCAACACCCGTGAAGAAATCAACACCGTACCTTGACGACGTCATCGTTCAATCGGACAACTGAGCTATCCGGAATCTCAACTTTTCTCTCTTTTTCTCCTAGCCTCGAAATCTGCCCCCCCCAAAAGCTCTCTGTTCTCGGGTTCCTATAAGAAATTAAATTATAGGGTGATGGATGTCATGTGCATATGAAGGAATCATGAAATCCTTTTCCTAGTCTAAGTGGGGTCCGCCTTCCCATCCACTTTTGTTGCAAAGAAAATGCAACATGGGCCTTATTAATCATTGGACCACCCAAAAATATTGGGGAGGAGTTCATGCCGGCTAATCGCCGACACAACTCGGTCTTCTCTTTAGAAACAGTCTTCATTAAATAATCTGTTAGATTTTTATCTGTGTGAATCTTTTGTAGGTTCAGCTCCTCTTTCTCAATAGCTTCTCTAAGCTAATGATATCTCACATCAATGTGTTTTGTCCTGAAGTGAAAATCTAGAATTCTTGCTCAAATCAAGAGCACTCTGACTATTAATGAAAGCTTGATAATTGTCCTGCTGCAAGCCTAACTCCTGCAGAAATCTTCTCAACCAAACCGTCTCCTTACCGGCTTCTGCAGCTGCAATATATTTCATCTCTATTGTAGACAATGCAACACACTTCTGCAACCTGGACTGCCAAGATACAGCTCTCCCTGCAAAAGTGAACAACCAACCTGAGGTAGACTTCTTGTGATCGAGATCACTTGCCATATCCGCATCGTCATAACCTTGTAGTACTGTCTTGGAACCCCCAAAACTCAAACACAATCTGGAACTGCCTTTTACATATTTTAATATCCACTTTGCACCTTCCCAATGAACTTTTCTTAGATTAGAAAGAAATCTGCTCAAACGCCAACTGCATGAGCTATATATGGCCGAGTGCAAACCATAGCAACATCAAACTCCCTACAGCTGAAGACTATGGAATATTCTTCATCTCACTCTTTTCCTCATCTGTAGTCGGGCAAAACTTCTTGCTAAGCTTTAAGTGACTTGCAAGTGAAGTAGTAACTGACTTGGCATCTTTTATGTTGAATTTATCAAAAACCGTTCAACAAATTTCTTCTGTGATAATCACAACTTCTTGGAATCCCTATCACGAGCAATATCCATACCAAGAATCCATTGAGCCGAGCTCAAATCTTTCATGTCAAAGGATTTAAATAACTCCTTCAGCCCAATGATCATCTGACTGTCCTGACTAACAATCAACATATCGTCCACATAAAGCAAAAGAATAATGAAGTTAGAATCTGAAAATCTCCTGAAATATACATAAGAATCTACAACTGTCCTCTGGTAGCCACGACTCTATATGAAAGAGTCAAATTTCTTATACCACGCCTGGGTGCCTGCTTGAAACCATGGACACTCTTCAATCTGCAAACTATGTGTTCTTTTCCCTTCACTTCAAAACCCTCCGGCTGCTCCATGTAGATCTCCTCCTTTAAATCACCATGAAAGAATGTAGTCTTCACATCAAGCTGCTCAATCTCGATGTCTAAACTAGCTGCTAACCCCAATATAACTCTAATGGATGTCATCTTCACAATCGGTGAGAAAATTTCATCAAGGTTAATGCCCTTTTTCTGACCAAAGCCTTTAACCACTAATTTAGCTTTGTATTTCTGAATCTGTATGTAGCCATCCTTGTTCAACTTGAACACCCACTTATTTTTTAAAGCTTTTCTATCCTTCGGCAAATCCACCAACTCATAAGTATTATTCTTCTGAAGAGACTTCATCTCTTCCTGCATAGCTTGGAACCATCTGTCCTTGTCTTTTTGAGTTTGTGCCTCCTAAAAGCTCTCTGGTTCCCCATCTTCTGTCAGTAAAGAATACTCTGAAAGAGGATATCTTGTGGATGGTCTATGCTCTCTAGCTGATCTCCTAAGTTGTAGCTCTGTAATCTCCTGCTGCTGGTGATGCTCCCCCTGCTGAGGAGTCTCCTGCTTATGATCCTGATCACCGTCTCCCTACACTGGTATCTGACCATCATCATCAACACCATCATCATGCACATGCTATGTATCTGTAGGATGTAACTATACTGGAACGGGTTTCATCTGAAATTTCACTAGCAACACTCTCTGACTGCTCTGCTCTCCTGAGATCTGCAATAGTCGGGTCCTCCTGAAAAATTACATCTGCTCGTCTAATAATTCGTCTTATATCTAGATCCCATAGCTTGTAGCGAAACTCATCTTCTCCATAACTAAGGAAGATGCAAGGAACAACCCTATTATCAAGCTTCTGCCTCTTCTCCTTCGGAATGTGTGCAAACGCCTTGCAACCAAACACCTTCAGATAAAAGTAGGAAATATCCTTCCTGAATCAAACCCTCTCTGAAAAATCAAAACCCAAAGGAACTGAAGGAGATCTGTTAATTATGTAGTATGCAGTGCGAACAGCTTCAGTCTAGAAGCTTTTAGGTAACTTTGTTATCTTCAATATGCATCTGACTTTCTCCACAATGGTCCTCTTGTACTTCTATGCAACGTCATTGTGCTGCGGTGTGCCGGGCTCTGTCCCCTGATGCTGAATACCATGCTTGGAGCAATAGTTTCTAAACTCAATGGTAGTGTACTCTCCTCCATTATCGGTGCGTAAACACTTCAACTTCTTTCCTGTCTACTCCACCATAGCATGAAACTGCCAGAAGACTGAAAACACCTGATCCTTTGTCCTCAACATGAAGACCCACATCTTCCACGACATCGATAAATGTGACAAAGTACTAGTTGCCACCCAAGGACTCCACCTTGATAGGACCACAAACATCAGAATAAATCAAATCCAGAATATTATCTTTTGTTTTAGAAGGCTTACTAAAAGAAACTCTATGTTGTTTGTCAAACAAACAATAATCTCAAGGGGTGAGTGACGAACCTTTGGCAGAGGGAATGACAGACTTCTTTGCCAATACCGGCAATCTCTTCTCGCTCATGTGTCTGAGCCTCCTATGCCACAAATTGAGAGTCGTCATCTTGAGCCACGCTCAAAGAATCATATGAAGCCTTCTATTGAGTCTTGTACAACTTGCAACATATATTTCCTCTAGCCACCACAAGAGAGCCTTTGGTGATTTTATATTTTCCTCTACCAAACTGAATGTCATATCCCATTCGGTTCAAAGTAAGACCTGAAATCAAGTTGAGCCGTAAATTGAGAACATGTCGTATATTCTTCAAGACCAATGTGCATCCAGTGTTTGTTTGTAAGTGTATGTCACCAAGTCCCACAATCTTTGAGTAGCTAGTATTGTCCATCTTCACATTGTCAAAGTCGCCTGCTTTATATGACGTGAAAAGGTCCCGATTGGAGGTAGCATGACATGTAGCTCCTGTATCCACTATCCACTCAGAATTCTTACTTATAACTTGCATACAGTCTTCTTACCTGAAAATAAGAATAACATCGGTGTCAGACAAAATAGCTGTAGTGTCACTGTCTGCTTTCTTGTTCTCATCTTTCTTTTCATCTTTGTTCCCAGCTTGCTCTTTCTTCCATGCCTAACAATTTTTCTTGATATGACCCAGTTTTCCACAATGAAAGCAACCTCTCCCTTTAGACTTTGATTTGTTCTTGGATGCGCCACGACCTCTAGACTAGTCCCTGTACCTGCTCTTGCCCATGTTCTCCGTAACAAGTGCCTGTGAGTTATCTGTGTTGTTAGACTTCCTCCGAGTCTCCTCATTGAATAAACTACTTGTAACCATACTCACCGATAACACACCATCTAGAGCCATGTTGCTGACTGCCACTACCAATGTCTCCCAACTATCTGGTAAAAGAACCCAATAGCAATAAAGTCTGTAACCCATCATCGATAGTCATTTTCAATGACAGCTAACTGATTAATCAATTTCTTGAATTCATTCAAGTGCTCGGCTATGCTGCTTCCTTCTCTGAACTTCAGTTCACCAACTGCCTCATAATAAATGCCTTGTTCCCTGCGGTCTTCTGCTCATTGAGACTTCACATTAGTCTCACTCGATACATGATGAAACACACTAACGTCGATTCACATCTAAATATAACTGATCGCCTTCCTATGTTGTTTCTCCCATTCTTTATTGTTCATCTTCTCTGGCTTGGCTTCATCTCCCTTAATAGGGTCATGTAAATCTTTACAATACAGAATATCTTCCGTCTTAGACTTCCATACTTGCCAATTCGAGTCATCCAATTTTATCATTGTGCGAAAACTATCCTTTTCTATTTGAAGAAAATCCTCGAACTAGGGCTCTGATACTAGCTGTTAGGAACTTTATGGAGATTAATCTGTGGAATTAAACTCTAAACAAATAACGGCACCAATGAAAGTATCACACGCAAGCAAACACTAAGTTTTAACGTAGTTCGGCAAATCGTGTCTATGTCCATGGGGCAATCCAAAGAGAAATATTTCACTATGAATCAAGAGTACAATCCCTTCAAGTTACACCTAAACTTTGAGGATTAAATCACAAGAGAATTACAGTGTTACCTCTAGGGCACTAAAACCCTAAAACCCGTCTCAATTGAAATCTCCCACACTTGTGGAGAAACAACACCGTACCCTTGACGGTGTCGTCATTTTGAAGACAACAGCGTTTGAATCACTGCAATCGGACAACCGAGCTATCTAGAATTTCAACTTCTCTCTCTTCCCGTAGCCTCAAAATCTACGCCCCCAAATAGTCTGTTCTCGGCTTCCTGTATGAAATTAAATTACAGGGTGATGGATGCCACGTGCATATAAAGGAATCATGAAATCCTTTTCCTAGTCTAATTGGGGTCCGCCTCCACATACACTTTTGTTGCAAAGAAAATGCAACATGGGCCTTATTATTAATCAATGGGCCACCCAAAAATATTGTGTTGGATCCCAACATATGAAATATATTGATGCATTCTCATTGTTTTATTTCATATTACTAGTTATTATTGCTGGGCATGATTCTTGATATTCTTTTCTAATGATATTTCTTTTTAAAGCCTGTGGTTTGTTGAGAGTCATTTCGTGTATTTATTTTAGTCCCACATTTGTTAGAGTCAAATTATTTTATAATCATAATAGTATTAATAAGACTTGAGAGGTTCATCCTCTCTGATTACCCAATTAACATGGTATCAGAGCCAATCCTCTCCTCTTTAAAATAACCCTATCCAAAATAACCCTAACCTAATGTCCTAGCTGCCAAACCCTAGTCTCCAACCCAACCCCAAACCCTAACCTAATTCCTATTGTTGCCGCCCCCGCCTCCACTCCCCCACACCGCCCTGACCTTGCTGCTACCGCCCCCCCCCACCCTGACCCTCGTAGCTGTTATTGCCTCTACCCCAGCCTCATTTTTCCTGTGATCCTACAACCCCAACCCCGTCATCTCATACCTGCAATTGCCAGCCTAGTTCTCTAAAAAACCTAGGTTAGCCCAAAAAAGGGAAATAAAACAAAGAAAACCCTAGCCGCCAAGGTTCAAAAAATAATAATCTTTTATCTGTTTCCCCTTGGAATTGTTGCCATATATGCTTGAGATCAGTTGGTTGGAATTGTTTGTTGGATGTGCTAGTTTTCATTGTCGATTGATTTGGTTGATATTCGTTGGAGGTTGTTGGAGGTTGTTGGAGGTTGATCTGTTTGTTGCATTTGTTTGGATTGTCTGTGAACTGGAGATCTTCTTTTCTGATTGATGACTTCCGATCCGAAGGATGTAGCAAAGGCCTCTGTGAAGACCACTTCGGAGGTGATGTCTATCAAAATTACTGACTGGAAGTTGGACAATGATGACTACTTGTAGTGGAAGTAGGTGATTAGGATTCATGTTGCAGGGCATTGAAAGACACGACACTTGACAGAAGGTCCTCCTGATTCGGTGACTGAGGAGTGGATAGCTGATGATGTGATACTTCATGGACAGATCATCAACAAAATGGAGCCACGGATTCAGGATTTGGTGCTTCATTGTCAGACCGTGAAGAAGCTTTGGGCATACTTCGGCCGATTATATTTACGATCAGGACATGTGAATAGAGCTTACGATCTCATTTGGGAAATCTTTCGCATGAAGCAGGAGGAACCTGCATTAGATGGACATTATGTAGAGTTTAATCGACTAGCTGAGGAGTTCTGATAGATTTTTCCCATTACATTAATATAAAGCAGATGCAAGATCAGTGGGATCAGTTGATGGTCTTAATCTTCTTAGGGACTTTACACCCTATCTATCATTCTGCACGACCATATGTAATAAGTTGTATAGTAGTCTCCTCACTTGTAGAGACTTATCACTTCTTAAAATGGGTGACTCCTACGATATCATCTACACCTCTGGTCACCTTATCTGATCGATCTGCGTTAGTATCCAACAAAGGATAGACAAGAGGCTGAGGGGGTAGTTTCTCAGGCCATAGTGGTGGTCGTGGTGGTGAGCGTAGATGTAGGGGACGCTTTGGAGCACATGGAGGACAACGAGATAGTTCACGAGGAGTCATCGTAGATAATTCCTCTGATTACTGTCATTACTCCAAGCAAGCGGGTCATATGAAGTTCAATTGTCCTTAGCTGCAGGGCAAATAGCCTCGGAATGCGCATATAGCTGCTTAGGAGAGTCCCTTAGATGATCAGACTCACTGCGAGCTTGAGAATTTTTAGTGACAGCTATTCCAACATTTTAAAAAGCTGCAGTCCTCCCTTGCTATAGTCACATATACCTAGTTAGGTAACCCTATTGCTTGTCTTACATCATTACCATCATGTACTTCGGTTCAATGGTGATTGACCACATGACTGGGAACCGAGGTATACTGTCCTTTTGCCACCTACAACTTCATTTTCCCCTATAGTTTTAGATGACGTTCCAATACACCCGTAGAAGTAATCGGCTCTGCTTATTCTGCTACTTTTCCCCTTTCATCTGTACTTTTTCCTCCTCGCTTTCTATTTAATCTCTTGTCTGTCACTAGAATTGCTAAAGTATTAAGCAGTACGATAATATTTTTTCTACGCATTGTACTTTTTCAAGCACTTGGGATGAGAAAGACGATTGGCACAGGATGTGAGTAGAATGGCCTATATGAGCTAGACCTTACTTCAGACCAAGTTGCTTCTATCACCACTACATCAGCCTTTGATCAGCATTGTTGGTTTGGTCACTCCACATTTTTGTCTCAAAACAATAACTTCATATCTGAGTCATGTCAACACTTTGGATTGTGAGTCATGTCAACTAGGAAAACACCAGCGAGCATCCTACCCTAGTCCTATCAATAAAAGGATCAGTAACCCGTTTGATTTGGTTCATTCAGATGTATGGGGTTCTTGTTTTGTTTTGTCAAAACTTGGTTTCAGATATTTTATTAGTTTTGTA
Organism: Asparagus racemosus; assembly: GCA_037177215.1. Taxonomy (NCBI): domain Eukaryota; kingdom Viridiplantae; phylum Streptophyta; class Magnoliopsida; order Asparagales; family Asparagaceae; genus Asparagus; species Asparagus racemosus. The sequence goes on along the minus strand of JBAKGM010000002.1, from coordinate 18,249,170 downwards.
GATGGTTTTTCTTGATTGACATAGGTTTACTTATTGAAAACTCGTGAATTATTCTCTGTTTTAGACTTTTTATGCTGAAATTAAAAATCAATTTCATGCTTCGATTAAATGTTTTAGGACAGTCAATGCTAAAGAATATTTTGACAAATCCTTCACAAATTTTTTAGAAGAAAATAGAATTTTACATCAATCATCCTGTGTTTACACAACTCAAAAAAATGGGGTAGTTGAGTGCAAAAATAGGCACTTGCTAGAAATTACTCGAACATTGGTATTTCATTGAGAGGTTCCAAAACATTTTTGGGGCGATGATGTATTGAGTGCATGTTATCTGATTAATAGATTGCCATCATCTGTTTTACAAAACAAAACCCATGTATCTCTTTTATACCTTAATTGCGAGCCTTTTCCCTTAACCCCTAAGATCTTCGATTCTCTATGCTTCATTCACAATCACGGTCCTCAAAGGACACAATTAGATTCGAAATCTCTTTAGGAATCTTTGTTAGATATTCTAAAACTCAAAAAGAATACAGATGTTATTGCTTTTCTCTAGGTCGTTACATTGTTTCAGCCAACGTTACCTTCTTTGAAAACAAACCAGGACACGTTGCTTTTGATACACTCTCAGATGCTTAGAATGATTATGATTTTCTTATTTTTCGGGAGACAATTGTCTGTACTCCATTCAAGCATGTTGTGCAAGATGATCCACCATCTAAGTTTGCTGAGCATGTCCATATTTGTACCTGACGTACTACTCCAAAATCTGTGCCAAAATCCACCTCCAACCAATGGTCAGACTAACAAATCAGTGAATGCGTTGCCATATAGCCAACTGCTACCACTACTGATGGTCTTCCAATTGGGCCCTTCGAAAGGGTAAAGGATCTTGTCCTTCTAGATATTCTATTGCACACTGTCTCTTACTCTTCATTATGATCATCATATCATTCTTTCATATCTTCTTTGGACTCTCACTCGGTTCCCAAGAATGTGTCAGAAGCACTATCTAGCCTACGTTGGATGGCGGTAATGCAGGAAGAGATGACAGCTTTAGAACAAAATGAGAGTTGGGTTCTTGTTCCTCTACCGCCAAGAAAGAAAGCTGTTGGATGCAAGTAGGTTTATAGTCAAGGTGAATCTAAATGAATCTTTAGCTCGCGTTAAAACTCAACTAGTTGCGAAGAGTTGTTCACAAATATATGGACTGGATTATATTGACACCTCTCCTATAGTAAAAATGGCATATGTCCGCATTCTTACTTCACTTGCCGCTCGCTATCATTGGCCACTACATCGGCTAGATATTAAGAATGTTTTTCTAAATGGCATTCTGTATGAAAAGGTTTATGTGAAGCAATCACTAGAGTTTGTTGCTTAGGGGGAGTATGGGAAGGTTTGCAGGTTGGAAAAACTACTCTATGGCTTGAAACAATATCTGAGAGCATGGTTTGGATGTTTTGCAGTAGTATTTCATGAATTTGGTCTTTAGCAAACTCAGAATGACCACTCAGTTTTCTAGAGATTTCATGGTGGGAAGTGGATCTTTCTGATTGTACATATTGATGACATTGTGATCATTGGAGATGATGTACAGGATATCAAAGACTTGAAGAAATATCTACAACAACAGTTTCAAACAAAGAATTTCGGGTCCCTAAAGTATTTTATGGGTATAGAGGTGGCTAGATCAAAGAAAGGAATTCTCTTATCTCAGAGAAAATATGTGCTTGACAAGTTGACAAATGTCGGGATGTCAGAATGCAAGAGTATTGACTCACCTATAAATAATAAGATCAAACTTCTATTAGACCATGGGTAGCCATTGGAAGATGTTGAGAAATATAAGAGATTGGTAGGGAAGCTGAGCTACTTGATAGTTATTAGACTAGATATTGCATTTCATGTTAGTGTAGTTAGTTTCAATCAGCATTCAGGATACCCTACATGGAGGCTATGAAGAGTATTCTTAAATATCTTAAGAAAACTCCATGCCAGGGAGTCTCTATTCAGAGAGTGGACACACGAGAGTTGCGGGTTTCTCAAATGCAGATTAGGTAGGATCTCTGGCAGACAGAAGATTGACCACAGGATATTGTGTATTTCTTAGAGGAAATCTAGTTTCCTGGAAGAGCAAGAAGTAGAGTGTAGTTTCTCGATCTACAGCTGAGTCCGACTACCGAGTCATGGCGAATCTAACCGGTGAGCTTATCTGGGTTAGAGATTTATTGGTAGAAATTAGTTTTCCTCTTGAATGTCCAATGATCTTATATGGAGACAACAAGACCGTCGTTCACATAGCTAAGAATTCGGTGTTTCGAGAAAAGACAAAACACAGAGATTGTTTGTCACTTGATTCGTGAGAAGTTGGAGAAGGGGATCATTAGAGCCAAACATATCCCTTCAAAGCATCAGCTTGTGGATATTCTTATAAAACCTCTTGAGAGAGCACGAGTGGACTTTATTTTGTGACAAACTGAGCATGTATGATATATGCTCAGCTTGAGGGCGAGTGTTGAGAGTCATTTCTTGTATTTAGTTTAGTCTCACATTGGTTAGGGTCAAATTATTTTGTAATCCTAATACTATTAATAAGACTTGAGAGGAGAGGGACAACTCATCCTCTCCGATTACCCAGTTAACATGGTAATTTTCTTTTCCCTACAAACATGTTTCAAGCAATCTGATAGTGCCAACTACACGTAACCTCTTTTCTTTATCATTTCATTTGCTTTTAGATTTACCAGGGAAATAAATATACTTGAAATCTACGTCTTCTTGACCATTATGCAGTATGAGAGATGTCTATTATGGTTTTTTTTTTAATTTTTAATTAGTTATATAAAATATTACAAACTATGTAGCATCTCTTATGTTTTGACTCCAATAATTGGGCTGTATATCACTATATAATGGGTGTTCTCTGTTGTGTGGCTTGTTTAATGTATTAGAGGATTTGAAATGACTTACAATATCTGAAATTCTACCTAGCTATTCTTATCTGTCAGTTACTTGCCAAATGCCAGCGAAAACCCTTTCAAATGATCACAGGTATCAAATCTCAATTTTATTTCTTGAACATTTGTTTTTCCCCCTCTTTGAGGTTGTGTTCAGTGTTTGGTGGAGATGCAAGGGTAGTTTTATATCATTAATGATTTTTATCTGCCTGTTCAGTTTTCATAACCTTGGATCACACATGTTTCGTTAATATCACTGTCCTTGTACATAATGATATGCAGGACAGTTCCATAAAACAGAAATACTGTGTTCCACACTCCAGGTCACATCACCTAAGTCCACCTGTGTCTGAAACTTACATACTTGTAAATTGCTCCTCACCTTCAAACTATTTTCCTCTTCCTTTAAAAGCTAGTTTTCGGCAGACTAATTTTTTACCAATTAGCTACCATCATGCATGATATGTAGATTATATATACAGATATGTATGTACTTGTGTGTGTGTGTGTGTGTGTGTGTGTGTGTGTGTGTGTGTGTAATTCTGTATCATTGAGTGCTTTTCCAACTTGGTAGTGTCATGCTTGTTTTCTATCATATTCTTCTTCAGATTTTGTTTATAAGGACCATGTGGTCAATATTCTTTCATCATTTTCATGATGTCTTTTCTGGTTATAGTTCTTTTTGTGCTACTCTGTTTAGGGGATGTCAAGATTCAATTTCTCTTTTGTTCCCTCTCGGTTAGTCTTCTTGTGGACGTTCTTGCACTCTATTCTCTAGTTTTGACACTTTACATTGGAAGTTTAAATTCTGCTGCTTTTACTGCGTGTATGTATAGGTTTACTTCAGCTTTGTGACAGATTGATATTAGTTTCTAATTTTTCATGTTGTAGTTTGTGTATAAAATTGTTAGTTTTTCTCTCTTTTTCCTTTTTATGTCAGATATTTGAAACTCCTGGTCGTAAAAATGAACTGCATGAGCAACTTGTTGGTTCCAAGATCAAAGTGTGGTGGCCGGCTGATGAGATGTAAGATGATTTTTTTCCCCCTTATTATATAACGAACCAGCATTTTAACTAGCATCTAGCTGCTCGGAGTGGAAATGAGCTATGTAGTATATTTACTAGTGAAGATTTACGGAGTATTTTGTAGGTGAACTGGATTACAAGTTTATAATATGGATATGATCCTTCACAGATGTATATTCCTGTAAACAAATTACGCATTCCTGGCAACAAATTAGCCATTCAGTCTGTTGTATTATTTCTTGCTCATTGATTCGTAGGTATTTAGTTTTTGACGGAATTAAGTCTGTCACTAGATGTTTCTCCGTAGTTGCATGGTCCTTCATAGATGTATATTCCTGTAAACAAATTACACATTCCTGGCAACAAATTGGCCATTCAGTCTGTTGTTGTATTATTTCTTGCACATTGATTTGTAGGTATTTAGATTGTAATAGAATTAAGCCTGTAACTAGAGGTTTCTATGTAGTTGCATGTCTGAGACATCACACTTCAAAGTAAACAGGAAAATCATTTCACTCATTAGACAGAACAATATGATTTGTTTCGAGTTAAGTGGCACTGTGTGATGTATTTACATACATAAGTACATACATTAGAGTGTAAAGGTGCCCTGGCTGAATGTTAATTTTGAGTATGTTGTAGCTTTAAGTTTCTTACAGTTATTAGTTGTCCTATTTGGTGGGCGTTTTTTTAATGCCGTCTTGTTTCACTTATTTCTGTGGTTTCTTTTCTGATTTACCTGACGCTTAGTTAGGTAGTTGAGAATGGGCCGGAATGGAATTTATCATTATTCTATTCTTTAAACTTTTCCCTAAATTTTGGTGGGTCTTTTGTGTATTTTATTACTGAAGTATTAAAACCGTAGTCATTGTATCTTACCATAAATGGAAGGACATATGATACATTGAAAAACAATACATGTTTAATTTGAACATTTTTTAAGCAGTATATTTTAGTTTTGTTATTGACATATTAAGGGAAATTATAAATTTGATTAAATTGTTCTAAATGATGTTCGAATATAAAACTTTAATCCTCAGCCCTCACCATAACTTGGGGGGTTTGATGCCATAAATATTGTTGTGATCCAGGTTTTGGCCCATTAAAAGGGCATCATCACACTTTTTGGCAAGTTGTGTTCTACTGCTTGCTTTTATCTTAGTTCTAGTACCACATTTAATGAGATCTGAAGCTCCTTGCAAGCATTTTTTATTTAAAGCTGTGTTAATATCTATGCTATTTACTTCAACTTTTTCACCTAATGTGTTTGGCTTCACCACACTTTTAAATGCAGGTAAAGTTTAGGTTTGCTTGAGTTATTTGGTAGGGTATCAAAACCCAATAAACTGAATTCCATCTTATGTCAAGTCTTTAAACTATATATCCCAAATAATTTGCTGAGTAGCTCGGACCCAGATCGTTATATTAGCCAAAAAAGAAGCCCAAAGAAAAATCTGATGAGGCATCTGAATCTTGCAAACCATAAAGTATGTTGTATTTCTCCTTTGTTGCTGATAACTCTTTGTCAGCATAAGGATTCTTTTTTTTCTTTTTTTTTTTCGCAACTAGCAGGAGACTATACCTGGAAGCGAATCCCTTACATGGGCGCACACTCAGACACAAAGAGGAGAAAAGATCAGCATATGTGCCACCCACCCCCAAAATTTCAACCGCACATACTTAAACACACCTCTATTTTCTGTCAGTGAAAGTCTCTGTCATCCTGGGAACACTGGAGTGAGCCAAATCTTATTCGGTTGTGGTGGGGGAGGGGATGGGTATAGATGTTAGTGCAACCTTTAGGAGCCTATAAATTAGTGAACTTGGTTGTGCCTAAAGAAAAAGGACACAGTTTTCCCCATTGCAGTAATTGAATTGGTTTTCTTATCATCATGATCATCATCATTATTGTTGTTGTTTTGATTTATCATGCGAAAAAATAGAAAGCATAGATGATCCACCCGACGTCTTTTTTCTTCTGTCTAGATGTACAGCACACTTTTTAGTTGTGTATTTAAGATGAAACAGGGAGATCTTACACGGATAGGTGCCCTAAAGTTTAAACTTGAGGTTGGGATGTAGATGGATTTTGATTTAGGGTCACACATTTCATTTATATTCTTTTTGACAAGAGAGTTCTACGACTGATATCGTGGACTAATTTTTTTCATCAACTTTGTGCAAGAGAGCTAAAGAAAGCATAGCCTTGTTTCACCTAAAAAAAAAATTTAATAGAAGAAATCAATTTATTTTGCTTTGTGAATGTCCAGTCTACTTGAGATTTGTGTGAAACTTGACCATATTAGATGTTGATCTATGCATTGATTTTATGGAGTTGGGTTTACTGGACAAATGCGCTACACAGCATATGTCGTTTTGGATAATCATAAAAGTGAATCCCATCTCTGGTTAAGCAGGATCTAGCTATCAATTGTAAGCATTGACTCCCTTATTTTTGCCTATTTGGATCCATCAACTTCAACCTTTACATTTGTCACTAGACCTTTCAAGGAATATTTGTTTACTTGTTTCTATAAAAGGATGTTATGAGTATTTATTTCGTCTTGGATGGATATTGAACAAAGCTTCCATGCTTATTCTGCATTTCCCATATTTCTCAGGTTTTATGATGGCACTGTTGATTCATATGATCCTGTTACGAAGAAACATGAGGTAAGAGAATATAATTGATAAATTGGTATGCAAGATGTCATTTTTAAACATTGGATTCATGTATTCTTTAGTTTGGCAAATTTTGAGTTTTTCATTCTTTGCCATACTGCAGATCCTCTATGCTGATGGTGACGTTGAATTTTTACTTCTGAAGGACGAGCGTTGGGAATATATAGAAAATGACACAGAAAAGGATGTGCTGGTATATACAAACTTATTTCTTAACAATTGATTTTAGATCTGCTTTGGTGAGATAATTTAGGAGAATTTATTTTGCAGGGCAAACAGAAAGCCGAATGGTATGGTTCACAAATGTATGTTTTTTCTCTCTTAGTTGAATATCAACTGTAATAGCCGAAGGATGTTCTCTTCTTACATGCTTTAGTATACGATGGTTTAATATCACTTCTACTTACTTTTTGCATGAATTTGGAGGCCTTGGAATATGATCACATTAACACTCATAAGACGTTGGTACTGTATCCCCCTCCACCTAACACGCATGCACACGGACACACATGCATACACGCGGGCACGCACATACAACTAACAAGAAACCTTCCTAGAACACTATTTTTGACGTTTTTTATAGACTGAGTGGGCCCTTTTTCGATGGTACATTATATTTTTTGTTTTATGTAGAAGTACCACCAAATCATACTCACCTTCAGAATCTATTTCAGCTCGACATGGGACCTAACCAATTCCATCTTCAATTTTCTTAGACAGGAAGGCAGCAAGATCTTCAAACGTTACTTCTTTTCTCTTTTACATTTTTTTTTATAAAGGCAGTTCTTTTAATATATATAAATATGAAAGACATCTATGTTATATCAGTTAATTGATATAAATTTTACATCACTAGTATAGAGATTATTTTTAAAATTCCCGTCAGCTTTGAGTTTGTTACTCATATTTATCCTTCACGTCTTAGTTTAGCAACTTACATCGATAGATCGACACGGTTTTGCATTGCATGTGCGTAAGCTTGTGACTTGTGGCATGTAATTTCATTTCTTATATAAGCCCACACCGCATGTGCATTGTTTCATTGAATTTCCCTGCAGTTAAATTGAACTAGAGCTAAGGGTTTTGACTTTTAAGCCCAAATTTGATGCTTATAGTGGAATGTAGAATTTTCTTCTAGAAAAACCCACTTTTCGTTCATAGCTGACGTAGTGAGTTTTGCTCTACCTTTTTTTTCTCGATGCACTTCAATGAAAATTACACTGGATCGTCAAGTATGTTATTCGATTCTTTCACTTCATGTTTCTTTCCCCGTCAATAATTTCTTTGCAGGTTCCAGTTTAAGCTTATACATTTCACCCTTTTCCTCTTGAGGTATACTTAAACTAATAATAATACTCGAGACATTAAAACTAATATGTTTGGTGCGTTACCTTGCGCTAGTTGCTTTTAATGTGTATAATAATCAGATTGTGGATTACTTTTCTCACTTTTGTTTGAGGTAATCCTCTGTGCCTTGCATGCTTTATTTCCTTTATGTGCATAATGTGATTGTTGTAAACAGAAGAGCAGGTCCATTCTCTTGTTCAATTTCTCTATTATTATACAGCCATGTGCAATTTAATAAGCTCCTTTCCCACCTCAAACTTTAAAGGCCGTCGTCGATCAAGGCGGGAACCGGCATCTTCCAGGAGATCATCGATCAGGATGAGGTCTACAAGTATTATGCAGATGGCGAGTGGCGGAAGTCCACTTCCAGGAGGTCAGTTTCCATTATCAATCCGGCCACCGGGAAGGCAGAGTACAAAGTCCAAGGTGAAATGGTGATCTTTTTAGCAAAATTTGCGTCTTTTTGTCCCTTTTTGTGGTGAATTCATAAAGTCCAAGGTGAAATGCGACTCACTGGGGGTATGTGGAAAAGCATGCACGCAGGAGGAGGTGGAAAAGGTGATGGCGGCAGCGAAGAAGGCTCAGAAGGAGTGGGCGAAGACACTGCTATGTAAGAGGGCGGAGCTGCTGCATAAGGCCGCCAGTCTACTCAAGGACAGTAAGGGACCCACTGCTGAGTGCCTTGTTAAAGAGATTGCTAAACCTAAGAGAGATGCAGAGAACGAGGTGAGATCACCTGCCATTGATCTGATCTCTAACTTCAGGCAATGTATTCCTGTTCACTCTTCTTTTTCTGGCCTTTTTTTATAAAAATTCTTTTTTTTTTTTTTTTGCAATATTATTTCAGTTATCTCTTCAATTGGATTTTGTAAACATCAAAAGGACAATTTTTCAAAAATAAAAATCTGATTTTAAAATTTAATTATAAAAAAATGTGTTCACCTTTATTTGTGGAAAAAAAAGATCATGTTTCCTCATGCCATCAACTAAGGATCGATGTCAGTTGATTTTGAAAATTCCCTCATAAAAAGGTCAAGGATTTTATCGGTATCTGATTTGCAACATCTGTTACGCATTTCTATCTAATTTTTCAGTAATATGTACTTTATGTTCATTTGACTACCACAAATACATACTGTTTGTTCAGATGAAAATTGCAATTTTTAACTTTCCAAATATGGAACAATTTGATGTTTGGTTGTTTTAAAAAAAATATTGTCCTTTTATTTTAACCTTATTTTTTGTGCGGTAGGTAACTTTATTTATTTATTTGTGTGGAATTGTAAAAGATTGTGAGGTCTGGGGACTTGGTGTCGTACATTGCGAAGGAGGGAGTTAGGATACTCATTGACGGAAAGTTCCGGGTTTCCGACATCTTTGCAGGCAATGAGCATGACAAGTACTGTCTCTCCTCTAAGGTGTGTGCCTTTCTCCTTTGTGCTATTATGTTGTCATCTTTCAACCTAATCACTGCCTTGACACAACATAAGCAAGAAACATTGTACCATAACTTTGGGAGAAAAAAATTCCTATATATTGAAAATAAATATAGGTAGATAGAGGATGAAGACCGCTTGTCAATGCAATCTATAAAAAGTAAGTTGAAATGAAAATGTGTAGCAAAAACCAAATAAGGGTGAAATACAAAGGCAACAAGACCAAGAGCTATCCTCCACCGACTTCTCCTACTCCGCCTTGATCCTCCAACATCTGCTCAGTTGTCTCCCACCGCCTCCCGTCACTTTCACCTCCCTTCAGGCGTCACTATTGTCCCACTCCGGCAAGACCAAGAGCTAGGTAAACAAGAGAGAATGAAAAGGGAGAACAGGTGGTTTAGGAATCCAATGTGGGATAAGGGGGTGAAGGCATTATTCTCTGGGTTCAAGGGGGTATAAGTATTTGACTTTTTCTTGCTATAGGGAAGCACATTCTTAAAATGTAGAGGTTGGCAACAATTTCCCCTTAAATTAGTGGAGGTCTAAGGTATCTTGGACCAAAAGTCGTGAGATGTATGCATGGTTGTGGATGCAAATTAAAGCTTTGGTCTTTCTGGAAGGAACCCGATTTGTTCTTTGGAATATTTGGCTGCGTGCTTCGAGTGAGAACCTGCAGATTTGATTAACTGTGCATCTTTTAATAACCTACTGATTGACTTTGACTAGTTGTAGCATTAATTAGTTTCTACAAACATAGTTTATAGAAAAACAGTCTTTAACTAGAAAAACATAGTTTATACTCAGTAGCTTAGCCTCCTTAACGGTATAGGTTCTTTTCTATTAATTGGTTGAGCACATGACTTCACATGATGGAGATTTTATTAAAGTCAGCAGCTCACCAAACCCTTCACCTACTTAGCCGCAACTGCTACAGTAACTCTGCTACAGTAACTACAGTAACTCTCCTACTTACCTGTGATCACTACAGTAACTATGCTACAGTAGCTTCTAAGAAAAACTATAAATAGCCCCAAAGTGTTTATGTTAGAATCATCCCAAACTCCTCGGTATCAAAGCAAAGAAGAAAGAGTGAGGAGAAAGAGAGAGGAAAATAAAGAGGGATAAATAGTGAGGTATTGTAAAA
>JBAKGM010000002.1:18221721-18238475 GCA_037177215.1 Asparagus racemosus | reverse complement strand
AGCACGACTAAGGAGATAAACATGTCCCAGAGGAATATTAGACCCTGGATGCGGTTGCATATATACTGTCTCAGATAACGAGTCATGAAGAAAAGTATTTTTAACATCCATCTAATATAAGGGCCAACGATGAGCAGCAACGACCGCAAGGAAAGTACGAACAGTGGGCATTTGAGCAACAGGCGCAAAGGTCTCCTCATAATCAATACCTTGTTGCTGAGTAAAACCTCGAGCCACTAAACGAGCTTTCCGACATTCAATGGTGCCATTAGGACGAAACTTGAACTTATAAACCCATTTACTGCCAACAAGAGAGATCCTAAGAGGACATGGAATAACATCCCAGGTATGAGTTTGCTGAAAGGCTTGAAGTTCCTCAGCCATAGCCTGTCGCCACTCTGAAATTTGAACTGCCTCTTGAAAGGACTTTGGTTCAACGGTAGTATGAATGGCAGCAAGAAAATTATGAAAAATAGGTGAATAAGAAGGAACAGAAACATACCGGGCAGGCATGATATGTGGGCATTTGCCTCGACGAAGAGCAAGAGGAACCTCAGACGGGGAAGATGCTGACGCAGGTGTGTGGAGATCAATATTATGTTCTGGAGTGAGAGCTGTGTTCATGGAATAGTGATCAGATGGTGGAAGAGAATACTCGGGTGAGAAAGAGTCAACAGAAGGAGAGGGAGAGATGTCAGGGAGATTTCGAAAGGAAAACTGAGGTGAAGAAGTGGGTGATGCAGCTGATGGGGAAGCATGATCAGCAGAGTGGAGGAAATTAAAGTCATAAGAAGCAGCATAATATGGAGAATCCTCGTCGAACTGAACATGACGAGATATATGAACTCGACGAGTTGCTGGATCATAATAACGATAACCTCGATGTTCCGAACTAACTCCTAAATAGATACAAGAAATAGCTCTGGGAGAACAATTTATCACGTTCGTGAGATGGCAGAAGAATAAAACATCGATAACCAAAAACGAGGACGAGATCATAACGAGGAGGATGAGTGTAAACACGGCTATAAGGAGTAGTACCAGAAAGAGAGCTAAATGGAGTGATATTAATGGCATGAGTCGCGGTGAGAATGACCTCAGCCCAGAAACGATGAGGAACAGAGTAAGAAATAAGTATAGATTGAGCAGTATCGAGTATATGACGATGTTTAAGTTCAACAACACCATTTTGCTCATGAGTGTAGGAACATGACTGTTAAAAGATAGACCTATGAGAGGACATGATAGAGCGCATGGTAGAGGATAGGTATTCTTTGACACAATCCGAACGGAAAACTTTAATACAAGATTGTCATTGAGTGAAAATCATAGCAGTGAATGTTTGATAAGCAGTAAGCACATTAGAGCGATCCTTAAGAAGGTAAACCCATGTGAAATGAGAGAAATTGTCGATAAAACTAACATAATATAAGTAGCTAGATGAAGAAGGTAAAGGAGCTGGCCTCAGATATCAGAATGTACTAAATCAAATAAGGAAATAGATTTAGATGTACTCATTTTAAATGGTAAAGCAGTGAATAAGCCAATTTATAACCAGTGCATAACTCAATACTAGAACTAGATGATACAGGACCAAGTACCCTAAACTGAATAAAACTCTCCAGCCTTTTATTAGACACATGACCAAGTCATCTATACCACAATTGGCAGAAAGCGAGGTAGAGAGTTTTGATGAACGAACAGAAGCAACAAGAGAACATGGACGTATGGACTCTGAAAGGTGAAGATATTCTAAAAAATACAGTTTGTGCCTCCTACAACCCGCCCCAACCATCTTGCCCGTCTATGGATCCAGCACAATACAACTATCAGAAGAAAATGAGACAAACAAGTCAGCTATACATAAAGAGCTAATAGAAATTAAATTCAAGCACAGCTGAGGAGCCACATAGATAGGACTAAGTGTTAAATAACTAGATAGATCATTTTGTAGAGTAATAGAGCCATATTGAGTAATAGACAATGGTTGTCCAGCAGCTGTGTAGATAGGGGGAAGAGAAGATGAAGTGAAGACAGATGATAGAGGCATTACAAGTTATATGAAAGGAACAGCCAAAGTTAAAAATCCAGAGATCATTCATACCAGAGACCGAAGGATTAGCTGAAGAACCAGCAAAATACATACCAGAGATTTGTGAGGCAGATGTGGAGGTGATATGCTGAAAAACATCAAGTTGACAACGAAGACTTTCAATAGCTTGAATAGTAGTCTGAAGTAGTAGAAGTATAGCATTGGCCAGCAATCCTGGTGTACGAGAGGGTTGAGGCTGAGGAGGTCGCCGACCACGACCAGTACCTGAGGAACATAACTCAGGATGAAGCTTGAAGCATGTCTCAATGCGGTGTCTTTCTTTCTTGCAATATTTGCAAGAGAGCTTAGATCGAGCCTGCAGAGAGGGAGCATATGGAGAACTATGATTCATAACAGGAGCAGTGATAGGTACAGACAGAGCAGTCTCAAGTGAAGAGATAAGAGTGTATGTTGACAAATTGAGTCGTGCAATCTGCTGCCGACTCTCATAAGCATTGAGAGCTCCCATAACTGAGGCCAAAGGCGAAAATTGAGACTGATGAAGTAGTTGATCAGCCATAGTTGAATATTCAGGAAGGGACTGAAACAGTTGATGCACCTCACGTCGTTCATACCAAGCTAACTAGTCTTCATATGTGGAATTACGTCCTGAAAGTATGGAGCGTAATTCTATCCAAAAAACTTGCATTTGTCCAAAATGGGACTGCAGAGAGGAACTACCTTTGCGTTGTAGAGCAATGCATTACAGAAAATATGCCTCCTGTGCACCCGAACACTCAGTGACACGCTCAGTGAGGCGAGTCCACATGGTCCGAGCAGAGGAAAGCGAACCAATCTCGATAGTGAGACCAGACCCAACACAGCGAGTGAGATAATCCATGACATGAAATTCCTGCAATTGCCAGTTTGAACTCTCCTTAACATAGAAAGCACGAACGGTCTGAAGATCGACATCATCAGAGGCAATAGCAATGTTACAGAAGGCGCTAGGCGGACTAAGCGTTTGAGCCAGCGCCTAGATGCCTAGGCGTTTGGCTATTTTTAAAATTATTTAATTATAATAATTAATAAAAATATGTATTAAATTTATATAAATTTGTTTAAAAAAAAATAGCAATCTTAGATCCACAATAAACCATGCATACTTAAATACTAAATAGCCAAAATAATAAGTAACAAGGTTATAGAAAGAGTTAGGAGGCCTAGGCTTTGGACCTGACGCCTAGAGCCTAGGAGGTTTTCTTTTTTTATTTTTTAATTACAATAATTGATAGTAAATATCAATGTTATAGAAAGTTTAGGTGTCGGACTAATGTCTAGACGGATTTCTTTCTTCATTTAAGTGGTGGTCGAGGAGGTTTTGCTGAAAGTCAGAGAAGGTAGTGGAGGTGTTTATATTTGGAGGTTAAAGGAGTTTGAAGGAGGTTGAAGGATGTGAAGGCTGCAACATAGCAAATCACGATCAAGGCCTAAAGGGTGCAGTCCACGTAAATAGACAATGCTCCTCTAAACACTCCCAAAATCTAAGTGGGCAGCCTAGGTACCGCCTAGGAGCTAGGCGCTAGTTAGGCGGCCTAGGTACCGTCTAGGCCTAGGCATACGCCTAGGCAGATTAGGCGGAGGCTTTTTAAAATAGTGGGCAATAGTACTAGATGAAGTAACAGTATTGATGGACGGTGGAACTGGTCTCGTACTGGTGAGATGATCAAGCAAACCAAAGCCACGCAAGGTATTAGTGATAATAGTGGACCACACTGCCCAGTCACTTTGATCATTGAGGGGCAAAAGAGGTTTGGGAATCTTCTCTGAAGGAGCTATAACAACAATGTTGAGATGTTGAGACGGGCAGTCGTCGAGACGGTGATGCCGTTATTAACTGCGAAACGGCAATGCCGTTCGTTTGAGGCCGAGACGGCTAGAAACGGCGATGCCGCTAACTTGAAACCGAGAGACAGTCTTGAAACGGCAATGCCGTTAAAATAGCAAATGAAGGTTAGAATGAGAACGCGAACGGTGTTAAGAGGCCGCAAAGCGACAAGGTCGAAACTGCTGGAAATGGCGATGCCGCTAACTTGAGACCGAGAGACGGTCTTGAAATGGTAATGCCCTTAAAATAGCACCCGAAGATTAGAATAAAACCCGAAGGTTTAAAACGAGAACGCAAAACGCGTTAAAAGGCAACAAAGCGACGAGGCAAAGATATTGCAAAAGAACGCAGAAGCGTAAAAAAATTTATTGGAATGGAAATAACTCTAGCTCTGATACCATGTTAAAGTAAAAGAGAGAGAGAATTTTGGGTAAATTTCCCTTGAATTGAATGTTGAGTGTGCACATATATTTATACAAATAGAGTAGGGTGAGGTGTGTTCTCACAATCAATGTGGGACTAAAAACCCACTACTAACACTATTATAAACACTATTATCAACACCCCTAATGATCCTTCTGTAGTTACATG
This sequence comes from Asparagus racemosus, assembly GCA_037177215.1. NCBI lineage: Eukaryota > Viridiplantae > Streptophyta > Magnoliopsida > Asparagales > Asparagaceae > Asparagus > Asparagus racemosus. The sequence goes on along the minus strand of JBAKGM010000002.1, from coordinate 18,233,964 downwards.
TTAATTTAACTACACAAAAAATACTTTGAATATACAGAGGTTACTCAACTAAACAGTGTTTAGCCATAACTTAATATGTGGAATTGATCAAAGGTGCAAAAATTATGTATGATAAGTTCCGATAATGCCTACCACGTAAATGATACTTAATTCTTACTGACGAGATAACCCTAACCTAACTACAATCCATAAAATTCACTCAATGAAAGCCAAAAAGGAGTAAAGTTCAATCTTTTCTCTTTACCAAGACAAGCAAAAACCCGCAGCTGACTTAGCCAATCCAGCTGTGGTCGGAAAATTATCATATGACGCAATGTGCACATTCAATCTCCCCCAATCTTCTTTTTTAATCTTAACCCCCTTATTCTCATCGTCAAAATCCTCAGCCCTACTCCTAATCTCTCTCAAACAATTCTGATATCTTCCTCCACTGAGCGAATTCTCCTGCATTTCCCAAAAAAAAACACCTCAAAATCCCAAAAAAATTAAAGAAAATCAATGAAAATAGAGATCAAGACCTTTCCATTCAACCACATGCGATCGCTCTCGAACCTAGGGCTAAGGGCGACGGTCGTCTTCGCCGAGAGATGATCGGGATCGAGAGTGACGCTGATGCTGTCGTTGATAGGTAGACTTAGGGTTTCGTCGCGTTTTCCCCAGTATTTGATCACGGCGATGTTCGTCGGAGCTCTCGCCGTCGCCATGAGAATCCAGCTCTCTTGATCTCTCGTCATCTTGTACGGATCGATGGATTCAAGCCAGAAAACGCTCGAATCGAGAAACTAAACCCTAGCTCTTCGAATTGTTTACGGATCTGAGAACCGGGGAGAGAGAGAGAGAGAGAGAGTGTGTGTGTGTGTGTGTGTGTGATGAAAAGAACCGCGAGATCGAAGCTTATGAAATGGGAAATTTAGATTCAGGCCCCTGGAGCAGTAAAAATTAATATCAGCTTTTTAATTAATAACCCAAAAATAACTTTTATTTATTCTAACCATCTCACTAATCCAAAATTATTCTTAAACCCAAAATTCCATAACCAAATTATTTTAAGCTCGACTTCTATATCAGTAATCATACTAATCTGTGTCTTTTTTTTTTAAGTTTAAGAATGATTTTGGAAGTTTATGGGTTGAAAAATAAATCAGAGTATAGTTTTGGGTTTATAGAGAATTATTTAAACAGAAGACGTCGATATGGATGACTGCGGGGTGTGAATCTCCTATTCCTCAATAATGTTGTCAGATTATCAGTGGGGATCCTTAATATTATCTATGTTATCAATCTAGATTTTTTTTTCTTCTTACAATTTTTTTTAAATATTGCTAATGTGATGATGACGAGGCGCAGCCATGTCAATAAAAAATAGTAAAATTATAAGTTTGTATTTACCTTGGACTTTTACACCTTTTTTTCTGGCATGACAGGATCATGTCATTTGCTGGGATAGCAAAATTTAACAAAAATTTATAAAATGGACCTCGGCTAATGATGGAGGTAACGTTATAGACCTCAATTCAAATTATATTTGGTTGATACATCAAGGAGCTTCACTGTACTTTTGCATATTATTTATGTTTAGAGGTTAATTTTAGCAAAACCCATGAACTTTAGATGGTGTTGCAGATAACCCACAAACTGTATATTTTAATCAAAGAGGCCCCCTGAATGTTTGGGGTGTTCAAGTGAGACCCCTAGAACTTTTTTATTCCATCAGACCCCTCTATAGTTTTCGTGTCTTGCAAAGCTATTCTGAACTTTAATCTTTTTTTCACCAGGTCCGCTATACGTAATTGGCAATAACCTAAATACTGTTGAGAGAAAAAGCTTAGTTTAGCCAGCTGTCATATACAGATATCATAGCCCCAACTTTCTGCAAAGTATTAGTTTTTCTCTCAAAATTATTTTTGTTATTCATTATTTTAGGTATGGATCCGTGAAAAAAGTTTAAAAGCTCATTGAAGGTTTTGTAAGACAAACTAAAGATATGTACACTTTAGTAGGGTTAAAAAAAAGTGCAAGGTAGCATTGGCAAAATGTGTATAGTGCTCTAAGCGGGGCAGTTGCACCCTAGAAATATGAAAAACGAATATTGGTATTTTAACCCTTGCAAAATTACAACCCAACCCCCCTCAATTTAAATAACTTGCACCCTAACCTTATATAACCGCTAAATATATTAATAGATCATTACATTTACCCTGTTCTTTTAAATTAGTAGTCGATTACGTTCTCAAACAATTAAGACAATGGGCCCAAAATGATAAAAAACCAAACACTAAAAAACTTAAACAGTTAGGCAAAAAATATGATGAGGCTAATAGAGTGTATTGAGTGCATTTTCATTAGGTTTAATAAATTTATAAAGTTATATTTTTATTTTTAGATAAATAGATACTTGTCATCTGCCTCCTTATAATTTTTTTTAATCCATCTCTGCGATACATTTATTTGTAACACACAAAGTTTAGTGGGTTTTCTCAAATTAAAGTAGTATACGAGGGTTATCTACAGCGCCTCTCAAGCTCAACGGTTTATAAAATTAATCGTATATTCAAAATTAAAATATTTTCACAAAAACTTATCTGAATTCTGGGGCATAGAAATACATAATCGCTTGAGCTTTGTTTATTTCACCAAAGCTTGATTTTTATCAAAAAACCATAAATTTAAGGAAGAAAGAGAGATGTCGGTGGAGAGGGTGTGACGGTGAAAAAAAATAGTAGTTAAATAAAGAGGCGAAGGAGGAGAGATGATTGAGAAAGAGAGATGATGGCAAAAGCAATGGTGGCGGGAAAAGAGCAATACGAGGTGAAGATTAATGGTTGAATGTGTCTATAGTTTCATGAATTTATGAGAAAAGTCGAGAAAGAGCAGAGGATGTGCGAGAAAAGGCTGGGGATAGTAGAAAATTGGTTAAGAAGAATTCTAATGTTTTAATTAGAAAATGTATAAAATTAAATTTATTTGTATTAGCTCACAAAGTTTCTTCTCTCTCTTTTTTTCAATTGATTTGCATCATTCTTTTATTAATTTTCTAACATTGTTCCTTTATTGATCTGCCTCTTTCTTTCAGGACAAAAAAAAAGTTTCTTCTCTTTTTCTTTTTTCAATTGGTTTGCATCGTTCTTTTATTAATTTTCTTACATTGTTCTTTTATTGATCCATCTCTTTCTTTCAGGTTATAAAAATGATTTTTTTAAAAAAATGAGTCCAATTCCAATCTGAATAAACTGAATCGCACTGACTAAACTAATTTTCAATCATGTTGGTCCGACTTCAAATTTAAAACAGCCCAACCCGGTTTTATCAAAACCATCCGAGCCGACCGCTTGCTTATCCATATTCTCAAAATAAAAAGAAAAGGGAAAAAAAAGAAAAAAGAAAAGGAAAAAGAAAAAAGAGGGTTATGACAGTACTTTTGCGATTCAAGCCAAAACAAACAATTTCCGTTTCTTTGGAAGACGACTCTTTCGTCCTTTCCTGTTGCCCACCTGATAACAATCGGACGATAAAACCCCCTACAGTTGACCTAATTTACTAAACTACCCTCATTATCACTATGCAAAATTTCATTCGGGTTTTAAAGGCCCGAACCCAATCTTGATCACGTTACTTAAAACCTCTCCCCCTTAAGATTCTGTTACTGTCCTCTGATTTCACCATCTCTTCCTCCTTCGAGAGCTCAGCGCTGAGGTTTTTCTTTGGGGGTTTTCTCTCTCTTTGAGCTATTTCAGGTGCCATTCTCGTTTATTTCCCTTTTCAATTTATGGGTTTTTCTTGTTTGTTGAGAATTAAGCTTGAATTTGAGATTGGGTCTCTTTTTTTTGTGGATTTTGTATCTTGGGTCAGTTTTGTATTCACAAAATTTTATATCTCACATACCCTAATTGACAATTTGTTGCAATTGGATGATGACATGAAATAGATTTTGGGAATCTTATTGGATTCTAGTTCAATTGCTTAAGCTATTGTTTGGGATTCTTACCTGATTTTAGACTTTTTCTCTTATGTTTGTGTAGATGATGGGCAACAAGCGTGTTTAAGTCTTTCAGCTGCATTTTAATTTGCATCAGTTGCCGTGAATTCCTCCTTGTGAAATTAAGATGGCAGTTAATACACCATGTTTTGCGACCTCCAGTGGCCAGTCTTCACTTGGAGCTTCAGCCATTTTTGGGGGAAGAACTAGAGTTAGCTCTATCCAGAGGTTTGACGAAGGGGGCAGGGTTTTGGGATTACAACAGGCTACATGTTTTAAGCATTTTAAATGCTATGCGAAATCCAAAAAGATTGGGTCTTACCAGAATAATGACCCTTTCTTGCACTTGCATCCCGAAATCTCCATGCTCAGAGGAGAGGGAGATGAACCAGTTCTTGGCCGGAGGAATGAGAAATCGAGTATTAAGACTGATGAAAGCTTGGAGGAGGAGTCTATTCCGAATAATTACAATGCGGCCAAGATAAAAGTCATTGGTGTTGGTGGTGGAGGATCTAATGCTGTCAATAGAATGATTGAGAGCTCGATGAATGGGGTGGAGTTTTGGATTGTGAATACAGATATTCAGGCGATGAGGTTGTCTCCTGTTAATTCTCAGAATAGGTTGCAAATTGGTCAGGAGTTAACTAGAGGTCTTGGTGCTGGTGGGAACCCGGAGATTGGAATGAATGCTGCCAAGGAAAGCAGAGAATCGATAGAGGCGGCAGTTAATGGTGCTGATATGGTCTTTGTAACGGTAAAGTCATTATATATTTTCTAATGTTGTCAATATTTGCGATGTTAATTTTTTTGACTACTTTGTTTATGAATTTAGATTGTGCATATTATGTTAGGTTTGAATGATGTTTTGAGATGATGTTAACATTGGTGTCTTTTTTGTTGCATATGTGTGCTCATTTGTCTACTTTCCTTTTAATCTGTATGAAGAGTACGGTGAATTTTTTATCATATGTATGAAACCCATAATCTGCAGGATCATACATAGTTTTCCATGTCCAGGAAGAGGGTTTCCATGCGAGTTATGGTTTTTCTTTCTTTGTTGCCTGAATTCATTATCTATATCATCCTAACAATTATTTATCCATGTAATCTCATAAATGTTAAATTTTCTCTCTATTTTCCTATCTTCCTTTATTTTTGTTTATTTTAAGAAAGATGAAACCTTACTGGTTGAAATGACAGAGTAACCACCTATCTCAGTATTTATTTACCAAACCATTGTTAACCTATGAGACATTATAGTTTGTTGTGTCTGCATTTATATATAAAATAATAAATAGCTGCTGATCTAGATACTTTTTTAGATAATAAAGGTTTTATCCAATCTGCAGGCTGGGATGGGTGGAGGAACTGGAACAGGGGGTGCCCCTATAATTGCGGGTGTTGCAAAATCAATGGGTATCTTAACTGTGGGCATTGTCACAACTCCATTTTCATTTGAAGGACGGAGGCGTGCAGTTCAAGCACAAGAAGGAATAGCTGCTTTGAGAGAAAATGTCGACACATTAATTGTTATACCAAATGACAAGTTATTGACTGCGGTTTCTCCAAATACTCCTGTCACAGAGGCATTCAACTTGGCTGATGATATTCTTCGTCAAGGTGTTCGTGGGATCTCTGATATAATCACGGTGAACATAGATATCCAGCTTTATGATGATTGATGTAGAAAATTGTATTGGAAATCTCTACATCATTAGTTCTTGAGCTCATCTTTTAATTCATTTTCTCTAAGCCTTCACATTACTCTCCTGGGTAATTCTTCCCTTCATATACATGCCAGCTATAGATCTATTAGGTAGTTCCAAAAATCTTCTTGTTACGAATGTTAGTTTCATGCCCTTCATAGTAATTTACTCTCTCGAATAGTCCTTACCTCCTTTTCTTCTTGAAAATCTATGAAACATGAACTTTTTCCTTGTTAATTTATGCCCTTCACCATGCCCTTTCCTATCATTCTCCATACTTCAATTACATAAGCGCTTGGGCAATAAAATTATATTCATTATTTGTTTTGATTGCACATAATAAAGCATCCAAAATTTCCAATGCAATGTCTAGAAATGCAGGAAACTGCTTTATCCATAGACCACAGCATTTCATGCTTGTTTTGTCTGGAAACTAAAAGATGCGTGACCCGTTCAATACTGAGAGTACACGGAAACTGGTACAAACAATATGATCCAGTAATGAATCATTTAAATTATTGAAAGCTTCCTGATTAATTACTTGCGGTTATTCTTTATCTATAATTACTTATCGCTTGTTAACTACTATAAAGTGGTGCTTGGATCCTCATCCCTTTCTATTAATTTGCTTATTATCTTTTTTCCTATTATATAAAAAACACTGTAATTTGACAAAAAGATTTATCATGTACACATTCTTTACAATCGTCTTCTACCAACATTCTCATCATTTTTCGTCACAATATCCAACTCCAACACAGGAAAATAACTCACCTCTTGGAGTACTTTAACTGTACTCTCCTTTTCATGTTTATATTCATTCAGACCATCCCACAATAATATCTGATTTCTTCATTTACAGGTTCCAGGTTTGGTCAATGTTGATTTTGCTGATGTTCGAGCAATTATGGAAAATGCAGGTTCTTCATTGATGGGCATAGGAACTGCAACAGGTAATTTCTTATGCAAGATCATTGACACCACATTTGAACCTTGTAAAACAAGTGCCTATTGCTTCCATGAAACTTGTTCACAAAATGATTTCCATTTGCAAGTACTGATTATGTTTCTTCACAGGACTTAAGTTAGTCTGTGGCTCTATGTTATCTTTATAGGCCTTTATGTCATGTCCTGGATGCAATTGCTAGTAACGTTTTCGATGGGAAAACTCTAGTGATTGTCTTTCATATTTTATTTTATTTTTTACTCTTTAAGTTTGATCAGCTGCCATATTTTTGGGTTAGTAAGATGTTTTTTATGTCATGAGCCAGTGTGGAAGGAAGCAACTCAGCATTTGTAAAATCTTTTTTGTCTGGAAAATTCTGTGAAGTTTGTTTATATGTTTTGATCAACAGTTTGTAGTTTTGCTTGGAAGGAAGTAAGCACCCCTTTGAGCTCTTAGGCATGGGAATATATGTTGGCTGTGTTTTGACTTTCACATAATAGGATTACTGTGGGAAACAGAATATTCATCCAGTAAATAGTTGGCTACTTGAAGTAAAGGGGATAACCTAAGTTTCACGGATACACGTATGGGTACAGATGCAAATACGAGTGCGGTCCATGTCAAATTTGTAAAAGGTAGGGTACGGGAACACGGCTACACATACATGTATATATCATTATAATTTACATGAGATCGGTATCATTTTTTCATTTCAATTGCTATGAAATAAGTTAATAAAATTCCTGGAGCATTAATATGTTTCTTTCATAACGTAGATCTATAAATTAAAAAATTGCTCATTTTTGGATTGATATGTAAAAGATCCTTTATAATTTTAGTTTTGCACTGGGTACGGGTGGAAATGAACCCATCTTTATGTCCAACGAGTTTCAGAATTGCATGTGAAGTGTAGGATATGCGTCCAAGAAGTATATGACTAGAGTTTTAAATTAAAACATGTAATATAATTGAATACACATTTGAGTAAGTGTATGCAAATATTCAAGTAGCGTCCACTGAAGTTTCGTTGCTGGGTACGGGTACAACATTCTTACGGCTCCTAATAGACATACCCATGCAGCCAACTTATTTATTGATTTTTTAGGCTCCTCATATGCGTATACTTTCTCATTTCTTCTCTTTCCTTCTAGTAGTTAGCATGTAGCATAAAAAGACATACGGAAGTGAAGGGTGGGCTTGATCAAGAGGAATCGCAAAAATTTGTCATACGGAATTATGGACAAAATTAAGCTTAAACATGAACAGTTTGCAGTAGTCAAATATAGCAATGTCCTACGCTCCTAGCAAAAATAATTACGGTTCTAGAAAATGAAAATAAAAACTGGCAAACTCCCATGAAAAGTTTCTGCTGACCTGAATATTTCTTGGGAAAGTACACAATTATCCGATATTCTATTGAAGGTTTAGTTCGATTCTTCTGGTTTTATTTCACAGGTAAATCAAGGGCAAGAGATGCTGCATTAAATGCCATCCAATCACCTTTACTAGATATCGGCATTGAGAGGGCTACTGGAATTGTATGGAACATAACTGGAGGAAATGATTTGACCCTGTATGAGGTAAGATCTATATGCTTGCTTTTACACCTTCTAAATTGTTCATGTAATCATCCTGAAAAGAAGTTATATGTATGTGATTATAGATTTAAACAGATTATCTTCCTCTGATAATGAAGCTTTGTTGCATTCTTTATTATATTGTGTTTCAGGATAGCTATAGTCATGCTCAATTTCAGATAGTGGCATGCATACTAACACAACTTGGTTTATACTATTGATAAATAGTATTTGGTTAACCTTAATATATGCTGTGTTAGATTCAAGATTAAGGCACTGGCAGCCAATATGATGTTGCAAAGTAGGTTTTCATTTATGATATGGAGTCTGGAATTATGTTTTGTCAGTAGCATTCTTGTTGCATGACTGCATGTTCCTAATTGTTGTTGCCCTATGATCTGAGCATCGACAACAAATGTTAGGGATCAGAAACCAAACGTTTTATTCCAAACATGCACTAAATTGGGCCAAATTATATGTATACGGTTTTCTATAAAGCTTACTTGTACTTAAATACCATACAGTTCCCTTACGTTGCACTTATATACCCTCACTTGTTTTTGGTAGCACTTATATACCCTTAAGTTTTTAAAACTTGCACTTATATACTCTCACTTGTTTTTGGTAGCACTTATATACCCTAAAGTTTTCCAAACTTGCACTTAAATACCCTAAAGTTTTTAAAACTAGCACTTGAATAGCCTACCCTAAAGGTTTTAAAACTTGCACTTAAATTCCCTCAAGTTTGCATAACTGAGGGCATTTAAGTGCAAGTTTTAAAAACTTTAGGGTATATAAGTGCTGCCAAAACAAGTGAAGGTATATAATAAGTGCACGTTTTAAAAACTTTTGGTATATAAGTGCTGCCAAAAACAAGTGATGGTATATAAGTGCAATAATGGGGAAAATATTGGGTATATAAGTGCAATTAAGCCTTTCTATGATGGGTTTATATCTGATTTCATGTTCCTTTTCTTTACGAACACAGATATCCAACTTTCCATGTAAAGTGTCATGTTAATATCATAGTATCCAAACATATACCGAATATGTCAATCAGAATGTACACATGAAAAATTTTAACCCATTATGTAACATTTTGATTTTAAACAACTCATATATGTAATATTGTATAATTTTACTATGTAAATATAAGTAAAGACTACCAAGCAAGCCATTATGTAACATTTTGATTTTAAACAACTCATATATGTAATCTTGTATAATTTTACTATCTAAATATAAGTAAAGACTACCAAGCAAGATCAGTCTAGGTATCAACATTGAACACTTTCTTTGTAGCATAATGGGATTGGAATCTCCTCGTTAATAGTAAGCAAGGAGATTTTTTAATTTATATGGAGGAGTGTAGCAATTCATGATGATCTTGTAATATTTCGGATCAGAGATCACGAAGGTAGTTCTAACGTGATCCAGGTGGAGGCTCATTGTTATCATTCACGTGAGACTTCTTCCCACAATCTGAGAATTTTCTCCAGTGATGGGAGTTTCTTTCCCCATACTTTGGGATTTCTATCTCCCTTTATAAGAGCATGTAGGTCTATGGTCTTTCTCAGAAAAAAAGAAAAATAAAAAAAGAAACAAAGACTAGAATAAAGGGCTTTCCCCATTTTGCTCAACATTTTTGGTCCTCTTCGTTCATATCTTAATCAGAGTCCACATATGTTTGCGCTGTTTGTTGAAGTTGTTTTGTGAGCATATATTTATGACAGAGCTATTCTCACAATATTGTCGTTTGCTCATGTTATCATATTATTACAAGAATCAAACTCCACACCCATAATATAAATAAAAGGCCAAGATGCCCGCAGCTATTTTCATTTCTCTACGTAGAAATTTCAGTTGTAGGCTTTAAAATTACATTTTTCTTTATCTATTTTTGTTAATTACATGCCTTTTTTTTATCTATTGTTCTAATGGTGTTTGCCTGAACTTGCAGGTAAATGCAGCAGCAGAGGTGATATATGACCTTGTAGATCCAGCTGCGAATTTGATATTTGGAGCAGTCATTGACCAGTCGCTCAGTGGTCAAGTAAGTTGATGAACCTTAAGAAAGTACAGCTGTCTTATCTGTCATCAATTTACATTTCATGTTTGCTTGGCTAATTCTGAAAGTTGGGCATCCGACAGTTATCAGGATAATTTATTTCAGTGAGCTCCTGTAGGATTTTTGTTAAGCACTTCCAATGTACTTTAATTGCTCAAGTGTAGAAACTGTCAGTATTTGTCTAGTAAATCTCCAACCTCTAGATCATATACCACTCCCAATGCCAAGGAATATGATTTTAGAAAAGCAATAATTTCCCTTTTTCGTCATTGAAAAAGAGTGCACGACAGATCAAATATAGGGGAATGAAGCTTGTGGTACTTCTTCTTTGATGTTATTGGCAAAAATAAAAATAAAAATAAATGTTGAAGTAAGTTAAATGAAAGAAACTACTTTGTTCTCTCTTTTGCAAATTTAACATTAAAATCAATTTATTGGGATGCTATTTTCCAAGGGATTTGTATATTATTCTTAATAGTCTAAAGGGTTTTACATATAATAACATATGTTGATATGTCGCATTCCACAACTGCATAACTGCATCCAGCCATTCAAAGTGCCCGCATACATTTCCTGCAGATAACCTTCTATATATATGTACATCACCTCTTATCAATTAAATTGTAATGAAAATTCTTATGATCTTCACGATTGAGCTTAATTTATAAACGTGTTCTCCTCCCTAGAATGTGGCATCTGATACTATATCCAATGCAGGTGAGCATAACCCTAATTGCTACCGGATTCAAACGTCAGGATGAAACAGATAGCCGCCCTTTACAGGTATACCCACATCCACATGAAATTATCAATTGCATCTGTTGTGCTGTGGTTTCTTCTTTCACCTGATTTTACTTTCGGATGTGTATCCTGAAGAATATTTGTTGTTGCTGTTTTTATATTGTTGAAGGGAGCTCAACTGGGTCATGGAGATGTTCTTGGAGTCAATAGACGCCCTTCATCGTCTCTTGCTGAAGGGAGCATAGTGCAAATTCCTGAGTTCTTAAGAAAAAAGGGGAGATCTCGGTATCCAGGAGCCTGAGAACTTAATTGTTTTTGTATATATCACTTTTTTCCATTAAGGGTCCTAATGCCTATGCATAATAGTAGACTAGTGCTGTAGGTATTATTAGAAATAAAAACACAACTCTTTTCTTGTTGTATTTGTGCACTGTTCTAATTTCTTAATAAGAAGGCATGTTTGGTTCAGTTGCATGTTTGGTTCAGTTCACCTGTTTTTGATTCAGATTATTTTTGCTTGTGCTTGTAGATGCTAGTACTAAATTCCATATTACAAACTTCCTCAGAAAATAATTTGTTGCTTTCTTCATTAAACCGTCTTTAGCAATTTATCATGGCACTACATGTGATGATACATGATACTGATATTGCACAATTTATAGAAGGAGAAATATTTTAATAAGGTCTTTTCTAAAAATAACTAGCAATATCGACATTTTTGGGAAATATTAGCAAAATCGATCTCTTTTTGGTCATGTCATCACGGCTGGCAAGAAAGAGGTGGATTTTACAAAATATAATCTTTAAAATACATGGAGACCATAATCCCTGTGTAGTCTAAAAGAATGAGAAGAACTCATAATTAGTGAACGTTAATTATACGGGACTAGTAGTCCAGTGTATTTTAAAGATCATATTCCTGCAAAATCAATCTCTTTTTCGCTAGCCATGACGACGTGGTAAAAAAGAGGTCGATTTTGCTTATTTTTTCATATAAGGGTCAATTTTGATAATTATTTTTTAAAAAAAGTCTTAAAAAATGTGTCCTTCGTGGGAATGTTTAATACCTAGCAGACTTTAATCTTATGTATCTTGCACAATTTGTAGAAATATTTCATACCTGGCAGACTTTAAGGTGACATCCGTAGAGGACGTGGGTGCTAATAAATGGGTCAAGGTGTTTAGTGCAACTGAAGGCAAGGGGGTTCATGTGCAGTTTATATATATAT
>JBAKGM010000002.1:18201881-18221621 GCA_037177215.1 Asparagus racemosus | reverse complement strand
AAAATACATGAAACAACTCCACGGTATTAGTTTGTTAAGCTAAAAGACTAACATGCTATAATATATAAAGTATTATAAAAAACCCAAAACGTTATAAAAATTGTACAAAATACTCTTAAAAGTTTACAATTACACAAAACATCCTGATGTTTCCAAACATAAAATAATAAACATGAAATCTGAAAATTAACAGCAGCCTCCAAAGAATTTAAAATCTTTAATTAACACATTTGGAAATTATCAGTAGACCACTGAAAATTTAAATTTAATAAACAACAATCTAAAGTTTCAATAATTGTAAAAAAACACCCTCAAAACTTTCGAGTTGTAAGAAATATCCTGACATTTGAAAGGTCAAATTTAATATAATTAAATATTCTAAAAATAAGAAAAATTACAAAGAAATATAAAAATTCTGTAACTACATATTTGATGATTTATAGATATTGTAAGCATGAAATAGATGTTTAACAATTGCATACTATTAACAAAGTATGATAAAGAATAAAAAAGCATATTTGTTTATAAAAAAATCGTTATTTGTCTCATTCCTTCAACTTCAAGTCTCTAATATAAAAATTCTCAACAATAGAAAAATATTGATTAGTAACACCATCATTATATTAACTATTAGAAACTTGATGTAAAAATAAAATCTTCAAGCTTAGATAAATGGGCTATCCACAAAATAAGAGATCTGATAGGGTTTTAATTATAAAATGGCTCAGGTTTGGGTATGTGTTGGGTAGATTATAAAAGCTATCCACCAAATAAATATGGGCTTTAGCGGTTAAAAGCTCTATTCAACGCTTTAACCGCTAAAATCCGCTATGGCGCGGGATCACGAGCAAATAGCGGTTACCGCTTTCGCTGATAGCATAGCGGTAGCCAATGCTAATGCTATGAACAAATTTTAGTAAGTAAATAAACCAAAAATACTTAATTATGGGGTGTGTGTGTATATATATATAAAATTTATTTTTTGCTGAGGGCCCTCTTATATTGATTGCTTTATTTGAAAGACCCCTATGTGACATCTGATAACAAAAATTAGGCCCCCTGGAACCAAAATCAAAACCTGATGCTCCATTGGCTCAGAATCCAGCCACTCCTCCAACCGATAACACACCACAACCACATAAAACTTAGGATCACATTCTATGGAAACTACACCCCCAACGTGTCCTCTCCATTCTCCAAGCCTCTCCTTCAATTTATACACACTCCTCCTCCTCCAACCTCTCAACCCAACCGGCAACAAAACCAAAATGACAGGTCAAAGCAAGATTGTTCAGATGGAGCCCGGCACTTCAAAGCCGAAGAAAAGAGAGGCGGCCGCCGCGGAGGACAGCGGCGTAGCGAGGTTGAGGAAGCATAGGAAGCAGATGGCAGGGAGAGTTTGTGTGCCTGAAACATGGGGGAAGGAGAGCATGCTCAAGGACTGGAGGGAGTCTGCATCGGTGATCGAGAGGTCTTTGGCGCTCGAAGGCCTTTCGGTGGCTCGGAGATCTTTGGTTGCTTCTTGCAGGCGTGTCGAATAGAGAGAGATCTCTTGCAAATGTTAGAAGTTGATAAGAGTTCAGAGGTTTCGAAAGCTATGTTTATGTTCTTTGCTTAACTAACTGATTGGTCGTATGAGAATCAAAAATGTAGTAGAAGCAAAGAATCATTGTGCAATTTACAGGCTACTTGTGTACAATTTTAGTTAACTGCATTGAACCGTTTGTTTGTTTTATAGAATTGATTAGTTTGTATATTTGCAATGTTATCAACACAACAGAATAAAACAACTGATGGATGAACGTACAAACAGAGAGCAGGCACACAAACACAGGGATTTAACGAGATTCGACAGTCAATAATACTACCTACATCCAGTAATCTTTAGGATTACAAGTCAAATCTCTCAAACTTTACAAAGTCACAAACTAGTTTGGAATTCATACAAGTTGGAAGGGGGCAAAAAAAAGGGTAAAGATTAAAAATAAAAAATTGTGAAATTATGACCTTGAATTCCAACTTATGGATTCTTAGTCTGCAAATTTTATTTAAAATTATATTTTCAATGTTCACGTTTCAACGTTCAGGACTCTGTTCGAAGAGAAATGTGTGAAAAGAGTATAATTTTGTTATAGTTTTTTTAAAACAATACTTTTTTTTTTTTCATTTTATAAATAAAAATAATATTTGATAACTAACTAGTACGATTTTATCAAATTTTACTATAGTTGTCATTAAGTTTCTCCATCATGCAATCTAAAACAGTAAAACTTAAAACGATGATCGAATGCAAAATTTCAAGGTACAGAGGGTTTTCTGCAAAACAAGAGGCCTTAGCGTTTTGTCAAAATAGCCCTCTACAACATCACATATTTAAAATCATACCAATTCAAATCATTACATTAGACCCGGCGACTTCTAACAAACAAAATCACAAAAAAAAAAAAAAAAATCGAAGGAAAAAAAAAAAAAAAAAACCCAACTCCGATCATCTCCACAAACTCAAGATCGAAATCGATGTCGTCGGCGGCGGTGGCGAGAGGCGGCAGAGGCCTGTGGGAGGGGCTCTACCGAGTCCTGATGCGTCGAAACTCCGTCTACGTCACCTTCGTCATCGCCGGGGCTTTCGCCGGCGAGAGGGTGGGCCCCATCTCAACCCTTTTCCCTATTTAATTTCTCGTATATTTTGAAACTTTAGGGTTTATTTGATAGTTGCTTGTGATTGGTCTTTGCTTGGTGGCTGCTAGGGTTTTCTTCTTTCAGATCTGACGAGAAATTTGGGGATTTGTTTATGATTAGAGTGTTAATTTAGCTGAAAGCTTGCGATTTTTTATGGTTTTATGTGTTTTTTAATCCGGGTAAATTACTTGAAAGTAGGTTGAGGGTGTACTTTTATGCACCAAACTTTATGTTTAAGAAATGAATATGTAGCTACATAGGGAATTCTTGCCGCGTTAGTTGGGAAAGACCGGTAAAATTCCAGGCTTACAATATGAGTGTGATGAATCCGAAAGATAAAAACCATTTAGTATGTTTTCAAAACGAGTTTTAAGTGATTTGGTGAACGTTCGTGCATTCTATGTATCGTATTATTTTGTAAATTGGATCCATTGTATCAATGGAGCCACTCTTTCTATATTATGGTTGGAACCTATTGTGAAAACTATGCTGACATTTTTCCTTGTGTCTCTGAAAATGAGAAGGTGTGTAGAAAATTGCATAGTTGTTGTTCTTTTTAATTTTTTATATTAGCCCATATCCATCTTTTAAGCCTGTTAAAATCTTTGTCTATGAGAGATGGTTATGGACTCACAGAGAAGGACATGCAGGTAGATGAGATTCTAAATGGAACCCATACCATTTGAATTTACTATGTATTCAGATCCTTTAATACAGATGTGGCACAAATATGTATCTTGCTGACATATATCAGTTCTAAACAGACATCCTTTTATAAACGGAGCATATTCAAAGAGCATAATATCTGCTTCATTGAATATCCGCTCTGCATGAATCTCTGTGACTGTTACTTATTCCTCATGTGTTACATTGTAGTATTATTAGTAAGTTATCATAATTATAATATTGCTAAGATTAACTTGAGATGAGTATATTTCGTAAAAAAATATTTGGACGTCGAAATGAAAGTTTAAATGTGACCAAACACCGATACCAGGCTTATTCATATTTTCTAGGTAATTGGTCAGGGTTCGACAATTTGATGATATCATGATATCACTAGATTCAATTTTTGTCAATATTTTGGAATCAGTCTGGATATGTAATCTAATTCAGATGTCATAATATCCACTTTGAAGACACCCGTAAGGGTATGATTCATAATTTCATATCATATGATATATGTGTATGCCTGTGTGGCCTTGTAACAACTAGAACACAACATGATGGAGATACTCCCAGTTACTAAATATACTTTAGATATATAAAAGGTAAAAAAAATTCATAGAGTTTATTGTAGATCTATGTCTGTCTAAAATGTGCATGAGAATTAAGAACTTGAGTTTTGAGTATAATTATAAATGTTTTGAGTTCGGCTGATTCCTTATCTGTCAACTTCTCCCATCTTGTTTTAGGGTAACAAAGTTTTGAAGGGTTCCTCGATTTCACGACTTAATAATTCATGTATTCCCATCTACCAAAATCTTTCTGCAATTTATGAAACATGTTTTATTGTCCATAGTATCTCATTCTAGGATCATGACGTCAGACAATAAGATTGACAACAGGTTTAAAGCAGTAAATTTTTGTCACGCTGTCCGTGGAACCTTGTGCTACATAGACAATAGCATTTTGATAGAAAAAGAAGAGGAAGTAATTTAGATGAAACCCCTTAGCTTGGCTAAGGCAAGCATAAATCATAGCGCATAAGAATGTATGACAATCCTAACATTTTACTCATTTATTTTCCGCAAATGTCTTCAGAATTGCAAACTAAACCACTAGCATCCAACAGGTTTGTTATTCGGCAAAGTTACTTGTTTGTTTGCAATGAAAAACCGATTGGAAGAAACATTCCACAAATCAGATTGAAGTTATTAGGTTCATATTTCAATATTAATTTAATCTAGCGAATATCTCTCCACCCTGCACCCTGCCTTGTATTAATGATAAACTTTTAGATAGGTGAATCCATCTTACATCTACCCATTGTCTAAGTGCCTAATATGTACTTAAACTATGTGGCTCCTTCTTTCAAGCATAAATTCTTAGTAGGTTTTCCACGTCAAAGTTCCATCTGCATTACATGGGCAATCAGACAGGCAATTTGATAATTTTTCAGAAATCTGAATCATCTTGGCTATTGCACAAGATTTAATTTAACCATTTCTCCGTGCACGGTGGCAAGCATGCAATGTCGCCTAAACTGTGTATATAGCTGTTTTCCCCTTCGATTTATCTTTCTGTAGTGACTCCTGACCAGGATGTGAAAATATGTAATATTTGAGTCGGTGTTGACAAAGGTATAATCCACAGTGGCTCTACTACCCTTACACCAAAAGGGACAGTTCTTACATGGGGACCTTGATTTGATTCATAACTGTACTCTATATTGTCATATGTGATATGTACTTCATGCGTATTGCATATACTAATTTGGTTTATGGGTGCAGGCAGTTGATTATGGAGTTCACAAGCTATGGGAACACAACAATGTTGGGGTAATAACTCTACACTTGACCACATAAGCTACATGTGTTTGTAACCATTTTACGTAGCTACATCGGTGTCAAACAGCAAGTCAAGTCTTACTGAAAAATGCTTTCATTAAGCATATACTTTCTGGTTGCTGCTTTCTTAGCAGTACGTTGCTTGGTGGTGATTGTTGTCGTCTCCTCATGCTTGGCTGCATTTTCATGTAGAAAATTCTGTTGAGATAATGGAGGCCCATCTCTAAAGACCTCTCCGTTTTGATGTTTAACTTCTCATCCCCTGGCTTTTTTTTTTCCACTTCCATAGTTCCATGCTGTCCAACTTAAAAATAAATATTTTCCCTGCTTATCTTAATCACAAATGTACTTGTGGTGCACTTTTAACTCACGTCACCTAGACACTTAATGTTTAAACTTTAGTTATTTGAGGCTTGGCCTTTCTTATATGTAATTGCAAATTCTTCATCTTCTCAACCATTGATAATATCTGTAATCTTAGTCGTCTACTTCACTCTACAAGCTCTTGATCGAGGTTACTGTTTCCATGACTGCGTATTCATTTTTTGCAGAAGAGGTATGAGGACATTTCTGTGTTGGGCCAAAGGCAGTCGGAGTAATCGAAAGTGTTCTATATCATGATTTTTCTTGCCAAACTTTAGCACATTTTGCTGGAACTTGTATTTCTGTGTAATAATTATTTAAACAAACCTTTTGTTCTGTCCTGTTATCTGAAATTTGTTCACAGTTTGTTGATTTGAGAGGATTGGTGATCGCTACTTTCACTGCTAAACTTGGAAAATGAAAATAAACATTCATGGTTCGACTGAATGATTGATATTTTATTTGAAGAGCACATATGTTATTTGTATTTTTCTTTGCACAGAACAATTTTTTAATATTTATATTTTATTATTTCTTACTTTTTTAGCAATATTTCAGCTTGACCGGGTTTGTATTCTGTTTTATTTGAAGTGGGTAGAGGTGGGCTAGTGCCTATTGCCATCTTATATCTTGTCAATGTATGCTTTTGCCAATGGTTTTCATAAATTTTCAGCAGATTTTTTTTTGATGATTTTAAGCCATTGAGATTT
The DNA here is from genome assembly GCA_037177215.1 of Asparagus racemosus. Classification (NCBI taxonomy): domain Eukaryota; kingdom Viridiplantae; phylum Streptophyta; class Magnoliopsida; order Asparagales; family Asparagaceae; genus Asparagus; species Asparagus racemosus. Next base: position 18,215,359 of record JBAKGM010000002.1, on the reverse strand, counting down.
CTATATGATATGGACTTTTTTTTTTTTAAATTACTGATGAGTACAGTTAAGTAATGCAAAGAGAAAGTAATGCTTCGCTTTGTTCTGTTAAAAAGCTATAAACTCATGCCAAGGCTATGAGCCGTAAAAGAGAATTGTTATCATTTCTTTTGCCGTAACTTTATTATATTTTGCGGTTGCCTCTGTGCTTTCGAGAGGCAGCAAACTCTTGATCAAGTTAATGAAAGCTGGTCATTTCATTAATAAAAAAAAAAGCTGTGTCATATTCAATTGCAATTATGGACAGAGAATATAATGTTTAACGATGAATTTTCTCAAAATCAACTTCTTGTGATGCATGTGTAGTGTAACCAGAGCGATAGTCATTGGAGTCCATTATACATGACTAAATCATCTCAATCAATTTATCTTTAAAAGAGAGAAATGACCTTTAATCTCCTGGAAAAACTATTTTATTTCTTTGTGTATAAATTTATATAAGATCATCGTAAAATTCTTATTTCTGTTGTGCTCAATTCTTAGCATGAGGAGTTATAAAGCCATACAAATCCAATATCGTCAAAACGTAGCTCGGACCCGGGATCAGAGGGACGCTCCGCGCCTTGCCTTTTACCCTTGGCATTTATTTACCAGAGGTTATTTTTTAAAAAAAAAAAAAAAAAACACGTGCGCTGTGCGTGACTCAGCTCCACTATATATTCATCTCTCGGGGAACTGAAACTAGGGCTTGAGCTTCTCCCGCCGCCTTCATTTCTTTCCTCTCAACTCTCAGTAAGACCTCAAAACCCTAATTCTCGATTCTCAGCTTTTTATTTTTTTTAAATTTCCACAAATGTCGATGTTTTACTCACGATTTATGCTTTAATCTTTGCTTTCTGAAGGAGCGAGGAGAGAAAAAGGGAATTTTTTTTAAAAGGAACCCTAGAGGGAGTACAGATTCAACAAGGACAATGAGGTCAGCATCCATTCTACAGATCCACATGAATTATTTCGATGTACATTTCAGAATTAGGATTTGATTCTCATAGTATTGTGTTGTATAATCTAGATAATGAGATTAATGGACTGTAGGTTATTGCATTGGAATAATTGTTGATAAAATGACGGTTTAATACGCGTAGAAAGAAAATAATTTTAAAATTGTTAGGTGAGAAAATGAAGTTGATCTCTTTGTATTGTTATTCGCTTTTGACCCGTATTATGGACGGGGCTGTGTTATAAAGCAAGAAATCGTATACAACATTCGAAACAACGCAGCCTTAAAATACTTTAACAATTCAATTAACATAGTTTCAATATACTCCAACAAGCCGACCAACACGGTCTCCAGACCCCATGACGATCCAAACAATACAATCTTGAGATACTTAAACAATTTTCAGAACGCTGATGTTGAATTGTTGAAGCATCTTAATGTTGTGTTTTTTGAGTTGTTGAAGTACCTCGACACTGTAGTTTGGGTTGTTGAAGTTTCTTGATGTTGTGTTGTTCGGAATATTGCGTTTGATTTCTTGATTTAGAATTGTGTAGTGAGAAATTTGGCACGTTTGACTACCTTCATGCTCTATTTGGAATATCGTTTTAGATTTCTTGACTTAGAATGCTGAAGTGAGAAATTGGGCACATTTGACTAAGTTCCACGCCTTATTTGGACTATGGTCTTTAATTTCTTGGTTTAGAAAATTAGAATGCTGAAGTGAGGAATTGGCTCATTAGATTTATATGCTTTCTAAGATATTGTTGAAGCATTTGTATTCAAGACATGAACATGAGATGACTGGCAAGTCAATGGATCATTTGCTTTGTAAAATGAAATATGCCAGAAGCCTTAGTTCTTGTGTAACAAAGGTTATATGTGTTCCAAATTTTACACAATTAGCTAGAAAAACTCAAATCAGGGAGATTATTTTTTGTTCTTGTTGGAGAAAATGTCTCATTTGTTTTGATAATTGTGATCCGTCTATTCCTATCTGTCTATATTTCTCGCCGGTTTGAATTTATTTCATAGTTATTAAGCTGATTGTTGAATCCTATATGTTGTTTCATGGTCCGCAATTTCTATTTTACATTAAGGTTATTGGCACTATTATACCCCCAAGTTTGCACCCTTTTTGACTTTGATACCCCCAAAGTGTTTTTTGACCAAAAAATAAGCAAAATTAAAAAAAAAATTATATCAAAAAATTTCTTACTGGAGGTATCGATGTTATTTTTTCTGATGTTAGGGTATTTTTCGGGCAAGAAAAAGTTCAGGATATATAAGTTAAGCACAATGTAAACTTTGGGGTATTTAAGTGTAAATGACCGTTTAGATTATTACTTTATCTCATTATAGAATGCCTTTTTATTTTGTATTAGGTGCTGTTCTTCTTGTTTTTATGTTACCACGCTATTGTTGAAAAAAGTTAAGATTTTCATTCAAATTTAATAGCTTTTCACTGAATGGTTTTATGTTATTTTTCATCTTCTACAGCAAGTTGCAGAGTGATGTCCTGAGGGAAGCTGTGTCCCAGCTCAAGAATGATTCTAATACAAAGAAACGTAAGTTTACCGAAACAATTGAACTTCAAATTGGTCTGAAGAACTATGACCCTCAGAAGGACAAGCGTTTCAGTGGTTCAGTGAGGCTGCCACACATTCCTCGTCCGAAAATGAAGGTGTGCATGCTTGGCGATGCCCAACATGTTGAGGAGGTAATACATTTCTGTAAATTCATTGAAAGAATTATTTCATGTGATAATATTTTTTTTTTGATGATGTTCATTAACACTTTATTTTACCCTATTCATCTGATTATTATTTCAATAACATCATTGTTGTACATCCAGGCTGATAAGATAGGACTTGAATACATGGATGTCGAGAGCCTTAAGAAGCTGAACAAGAACAAGAAATTGGTGAAGAAACTGGCTAAGAAATTCCATGCCTTCCTTGCATCGGAGGCGGTCATCAAACAGATCCCACGTCTTCTTGGTCCTGGCCTCAACAAGGCAGGCAAGCACTTGTTACTTCCCTCTTCTATTAAGTGCTGAGTATATTGTACCAACTAGAATCGAGGGTTCCAAAAGCTATGCTTTAAGAGGTATATTGCCTCTGGGTAGTTTTTTTGGTTCATGGTAGCTTCTTGGAATCCTTAGGTTTTATCAATTGACCCTTAATGGAGTTAAATAGAGATTAAAAAAATTTATAACTGCTTCCATAATTCTCGGTGAAGGTTTTGTTTCTTTTATTGTATTTTCCTCTAAACACTTGTTTGGAACTAGTCTATCTACTACCTTTGGTACAGGATAAATTGATGTTATATACTTGTCAAATAAATTTCCTTATTCTCTCTAGTGTTTTTGGCATATTAGATCCCAAATGCTTGTTAATGCTATATTAGGACTCCAAATCTCTGTTTAAACCCAAATCATCATTTTTTTAAATTAGACCCCAGATCCATTATGTTATTTAAATTAGACCCCTAAATTTATTGAGTTATAGATATCGCCCCCAAATCTATTATGTTCTTCAATAAGACTGCTCTGTTAACTAATATGGAGATTTGAGGGGGTCTGATATAGAATTAACAGAGATTTGGGGGTCTAAGTCTAACATGACAAAAAGCCCTTCTTTATGAAGTGCCTATACTAGTGTGAATCTCTTGTTGCATAAGCCATCTCTTGTTAGCATTTCCTTGTCTGCACCTTGTACTTTTTTGCTAATAAACTTACATCGTGAGCCTTTTATGGGCTCATACAGGGTGCCTTGTCCTATTTTGATATCATGAGGTATGAAATTTAACTTTAATTCTTCCTCCAATACAGGGAAGTTCCCTACACTAGTAACACATCAGGAGTCGCTGGAGTCTAAAGTCAATGAGACCAAGGCCATGGTGAAGTTCCAGCTGAAGAAAGTTCTCTGCATGGGTGTCGCTGTCGGAAACTGTGCTATGGATGACAAGCAAGTCTTTCAGAATGTGCAACTCAGCGTCAACTTTCTCGTTTCCCTTCTCAAGAAGAATTGGCAGAATGTAAGTTGTTTCTTTTCCCCATTAGAAAATGGGTTTGTAATTGTCTCTTAACGTGCATCCTTTTACCAACTTCACGAAAATTACCCTCATTGTTAATGTTGAAAGCTCTTTCGAGTCATCATACAAAGGGTTTTAGAAAAGCAAATTAGGCTTAGTTATTTTCATTTATATGCTTTAGCTTGCAGGAGTCTCAGTTCTCGTGTGTTTTCGATTATCGTTATGATCTTCTATATTGGACATGTAATTGATGGCTGTCTTACTTTTTAGGTAAGATGCTTGTATCTGAAGAGCACCATGGGGAAGCCTATCCGAATTTTCTGAGCTGCATCTTCCAGCAGTTTTGAATCCCGCGAGTCATGGAGAAATTTTCCCGTTGCTTTTGTCCCTGTTATTTTCTTTATGTTATCAACTATCGTGATTCCATTGGAATTTTGTTTTCTTTGAGCTTATTAGTTGGTAGAGATTTGAGGGATTACATTTTTTATACCTTTCAATTGTTATGGATTTCCCCCTTATCTAGAAACAGGCACAGTAGTTTGTTATTGGAGACGCTTTGCTCTCTTTCTCTTCCATTCATTTGTTTCTTTCAATATGCCCCCGGCTCTGTGTTGCATGGGTGAGGAGCCGTGCCCGTGTTGTATCTGTGTCCGACACCAAAACTTTAGCGGATACACTTTGGGTATTTGCATACTTTTAGTCAAACATGCCCTCAATTATACAAATACACATTTTAATTTAAAACTCTTATTATATATCTTACACTTCACGTGCACTTTTTTCAACTTGTTACACATAAGTTGGGTTTGTTTCAACCTATATCCAATTTGAAACTATGAATATAAAGGGTCTTTTGGATATATTTAAGTTCAAAAGATGAGCAATTTTCTAATTTACAGATTTATCTTATAAAAGAAATATCTAAATGCTATTTTGTAGCATGTGAAATGAAAATTGATCGAGTCCCCGCACATCACTTTTTATAAATTTGTCGTGTTCTACACCCATGCCGATGTCAGTGTAACTCTGGCTATGTACCTTTTTCATTGTTATCATTTAATGGACATCTTATTGGTTGGGCAGTGACTATGACTCGGTAGTTTTACAAAACTTCTGCACACCACTTTGTATAAATTTGTTGTATTCTGCAACCATACTGCACGCCACTTTATATAAATTTGTCGTGTTTGCGTGCATGCTGGTACCAGTATAACTAAGGCCATATACAGTTTTCATTGTTATCATTTAAGGAACATCTTATTGGTTGGGCAATGATTCTGAGTCAGTAGTTTTACAAAAGTTCTCCCCACATTCGATTTGAGAAAATTTTATATTATCATCCTCAAATATAAAGAGTTTAACCGGTATCATATGTCATATGATGGAATTCACTGATACACAATGATGTGGTTCAATCTCACCACATTGTTGACATATTAAGGAATCCCCTCATATGACAAGAATAATCGTTACTCTCTTATTTGACATCCAGAGCTCTAAGAAATTCACCCAGTTTTAGATATTACAACTGTTTGATTAGGTTCCCTTCAATCTATACTGCCATGAAAGATAACAAAGACAACATTAAAGTGTAATACGCAGGCAAACTGCATTATTTTCACTGCATTTATGCTCATAAACATCGGATGCCTGCATATGTTCTTTCAAAATTTTATTGTACAGTAAACAGGCCAACTGAAAGTTACCAAACATGAAATATGATCTGTGATACTATTCCAGTGTAGCTTATAGACAATAATACATTCAAATGGCCGTGTTACAAAAATGACATTGTTACAAATCCTCAGTTGATCTTATTATAATTCAACAAGAATCATCGTTCCGGGGAATGAACATATGCTGCCATCACAATGAGAAGGTAACTCTCTACTTGACCATAAAAGAGCTTTTACAGCTGCATCCTCCAACAGCACTAGGATTTGTTGCTACCTGCGTTAACAAACATACCGGTAAAACTACTACAAGGCGATATTAAGGGTGACATCTAAGATGATAATGATCTAGAAAAATGATAGATAAGCATGTTTTGACTATATGCAGCTGAAATATTACCACGAAAGGCAGAACTAATAAAAATTGATGCAAATCGACCTCACAAGCAAGAAAAAATCAGTGTGGGTTTAACATTTTCTTTTTCTAAAGCCCCCGCAAAAAGCAAAATGTAAGAAAAAAAAAGGTCAGCATGCGCAACACCAGCAAAGGGCATAAAACAAAAATGAGTTACTGAAAGCAAATCCAAATTAGTAAAAGAGCCGATATGAGCTTAAGTCAGATTAAGCTAATCTTATGCATTTTCAAGCGTTTGGATAAAAAGTTTTGAGACACAATCAGTGTTCAGAAAGATGAAAAGAGGGTTAAAATGTTTCTTTTTCAATGAACATGATTTTCTCATCTTCGCAAACTAAGAACACGTGCGCATTTAAGCTTAGTACGATTCATCTGCTGACGCAAGCAAAAGATAACCTTGCAATTATATACATATAGTTCAAAATAAAACTAAACATGAGAGTTTGACATTATGTAAATGCACTGTTAATGAAGATACTAACCACAAAGGCTGAACGAATCAACTCTTCCACATAATCAACAGTGGCACCTTTTACAAAATCATAGGAGATATTGTCAACCACTAATTTGACACCGTCTTTCTCAAAAACCCTGAAAATATAACAAAAACACATAAAACACCTACATAAGAAAATGAATTCCAAGCTTTCTCAAATAAAAAGATCACAATAGTGTCTGAAGCTAGAAAAGCACCTATCATCTGTATTTCTTTTGTCATCCAGCAAAAAGACATACTGGAAACCGGAACATCCACCGGTTTCTACACTTAGTCGCAGCATCTTTTCGCCTCCAGATGCTTGTTTTGCTTGTAACTCTTTCAATCGCTGCAAGAAAAAAATAGTTACCATACAAAATAGGAACAAGTGAGGCTGTTGACATTTGTAATAAATATAAATAAAAAAAATTAAATTCTTATTTTTGCGTTTTGAACTGTTTAGCATATATGAAACAAAGGAGCGCTTCCTGTTCCAGAAGGAGAATGTTAATAGTTCTTACTAAAAGCTGTTGTCCAATAAATGATTTTGAAAAGCACAATTTCAGAATTTAACCACCCGGAGATCGTTGAAGAGAATGGTATCTCTCGGCTCCCAGACTGGTTGATGTATGACTATTCTTTACCGATGAAAACTTGTTGATTGGTCTACACGTCTAGTCCATAACATGTTTCCACTAAGAAATACTGTTCTTAAAGATAATAAGTTCCCAAGGTGCATCAAAGCTCATAGCATCGCACAATATGATAAATACTGCTATGATACTGATAATATGTACTAGTCCAGTAAACTTCAACTTAAGCCAGTATGTGAGCCTTCACTAATGATAGTGAACGAAGATTTTCTTCAGTCATATGGGTTCTTCTAAACAAAGCTTTCTGAGATTCAGGGAAGAGTTCCTGAGTCCTATAACTAATGCCAACTGTCTAATACTTGCATTTGCCTATCCCATGCCTCTACAACTAACTGCTTTGTTATCCTAAAATTGGCAACATTTCAACACTAGACCCATTTCGGGGGGAAAAAGAAGTTGCAGAATAAACTACAACAGTCGAGAAGTAAGCAACAAACAACTACTCTGCCAATAAGAATGCCTGTCTATGTTTTTGGATAAGCATCTTTGTTATCTGTTGCTGTCCCTTACATCTTTCATTTCTCAACCTATCTTCTCTCTTCCCACTCATCTCGCTTGCAACCATTATATCTCAAAACGTATGCATAAACTGACACATACAACCATAAGCCTTATATTCTTTTACCGCATTATCTTTCTGTCCCTTATCTCCATCTTTTTCTACATCTTCATTGTATTGTTATTGAACTGGTTTTTGGTATCATAAGGAACTTAAGGTTTGCCTTGCAGTTGATAAGTTTTTTAATGCAATGACATTAATACCTAATATCTTCCTCTGTTGTGTAATTAGTGACTTGTATACATTGTTTCTATGATTTGTACTATAGAAGCGTATCAACTATCAAGCTCATTATTTTTGAAAACCTTCATAGTAGCATTTTGTATTTTCATGGTCTTTTTCCATATATATAATTTCTAGAACAATCAAGATTATACTTGGCATTTGAAGCCTATACTTCACTTCTTTTTTACATCATGCACTTCATGCAAGTATATGGATATTGCTAATTGGTTATTCAACTTGTTCAGTTTTTTAAAGAAGCTTCTCTACCTCGAGCTTTGTTTCAGAGCTGACTTTGTTTTGGTGATAGCTTGAATGCTGGTGATGGTGAAATCATAAGATGTAATCATCTCATCTATCCTTTTCCACCCCAATGCCCCTAACCCGCCCCCCACCCCCGCCACTGGGAAAAAAAACACCAGCCCACCCCACAACCCCACCCAAAAAAAAGGGTTCTCCATCCATATTGTAGATGCTGCCTAGGTAGCCTCACAAAGGCATGGAATATGCCATTTGAAAGAGAGATGCAACATTAGATCTTAAACAAACAACGAAACATGATTATTCTACATGTAACTGTTGCATTATCCAATGCAATAATAGTTAATGCAGACAATAAAAATCTGAAATACGTTTAACAGGTGGTTGGAGCTATAGATGAGAACATTTCCCTCAGATCAGAAGATTGGTTAAGAGTGTGCATGTGCACAACCATGAATGATATCATGCCTGGACACATACACTCTCTTTCTACCAGTATAGCCTAGATTAACAAATATTTTTTCTCTTGGAAAAGAATAGAAACATTCCAAAAGTGCAAAAAAAATCAATGTCTAACAAGGTCGATCAAAGCGTAATGAAAGCTAACAGGCAATTACTGTTCACCTGGAAGTGACTCACTGAAGGTAGCGAATGACCACCTCATTTGATCGTTAATTACTTTGAACTTAACTTGATAAAACAATAATAGGTTATTTGAATTTTGAATACACAATCTGAGGTTGGAAATGATGGTAAATATAAAGCATATCATCAATCTGCTCTTCCATCCATTATCCCAAATATTTTATCTAAGAACTGGCAAAGGTATATTTTGAACTCCCTTAATTGTCCTCACATGTGCATGTTAGTACGATGATATCCCATTTGATAGAAGAATGTCAAAGATGCAACTATATTGGAACTTGATGCACAAATAAAGGCATCCATAAGTATTGTCAAATAAGAGGGTATGCACCTGTATAATGATTGACTAGTCTTCTATCACATAATAACTCAGGTATAAGTGGGTAGTAAACATGTACAAGTGCATGCTTAACTAGATTAGGTGATGAATGAATCAAGCCGCAAAGTGTGTGGGAAACCAAACAAGTCACCAAGGCCATCAGAGCAATTAAATGCAGTCCTAAATCCTTCACAGAAATTATAACCAAGACAAGTTAAAAGACACATGCATACCAATTAAAGAAGTATCCTGATTCGTTTCATAAACTAGTTCTAATTTCAAGAACATAGACACGGGTCCTCTCATGCTCTACATTATACTTTGCTGAACAAAAAATAAGGTATATTTACTAGTCAAAATCATTTTTTTACTATAATGTTAGATTCATGAGTCTGAGCTCATTTTCAATAAACTTAGACCAGAAATTCTAGAAATTTACACTAATTTCGAACAACTTCCAATACTACAAATTTCAACCTTCAGCAGTCTAATATTACATAGTTACACCTTCAACACACTTTATAATTCTTCTCTCTTTCAGCACACACCATTATGTGATTATGTAATACCCTCCAGGAGCTATGCCATATACTTGAATTTTTGCTATGTTAAACATGTAAACTTACAAATGATAATTTGTTTTGACATTTTCGGCATGGTCCTTGGAGCTGATTCTATGAATTATAAAAATGAAGTGCTAGAGTTGCTATAAATCTCAATATGAATTGCTCTAGACCAAAAGTGTAATAACTACTAACCTGTTCTTTCTGTTTGTGATTCATAGTGTTCTTTTGAAGTATTTGCATAGGCAGAATATTCTTGACGAAAACAACATTCACAATTTCTACTAGATTGGACACCCATAACCTTTACAGTAACTGCTTATATCAGTAAGCATCTCCACATGATCTAGTGGGAAGGCCCTTTCTACAAGCCTTTCTAGCTCTACAAGCCTAATCTAGAACCTTAGTGTTAGATGTGTTGTTCGATGTGTTGTAAGTGGCTAACTAATCAGCCAAATCATCAGCCAACTTGAACAGACACTCACTTTCGAATATTTTTAGTTATAGACAAGTATATCTCCTATTTCAATATGTTTCCTTTAATTTAATCATCAAAATTTGAAAGCATATTTAGCCGTAACAGAACTGAATGGAAAATAAGATTGTTGGCCAATTTAGAGAGGGATAAGACTAGGATAAGACTATAATTAATGGAAAAAGGAGGAGAGCTAGACCTAAGGAAACTGGGTTGGAATCAATTTGAACTAGGTTGGATACCTATAACCTCCACAGTTACTGATATCTCCCTACAAATCTCCACATGATCTAGTGAGAAGCCCTACAAGCCTTTCTAGCTGTACAAGTCTAATCTCATTCAAACCTCTAGAGTTCAACAGATCATAAGTGGCAAGTCTAATCTCATTCAAACCTCTAGAGTTCAACAGATCATAATTGGCCAACCAATCAGCTAAATCATCAGCTATATTGAACATATGAGACAATCTCTTTCAAATCCTTTGCTCATAGCCAAGTCTATCCCCTATCTTATTTGTTTCCTTGAATTCAATTATCAAAATTTGAAATGATATATAGCCCTAAAAAAAGCTTAAGGACTGACACAACTTATGTAGCCAATTACGGGATTAATGGACCTAGGAGGACTAGAGACATCTAAGAGGACTAGTTTAAAAGAGATTAAGAAGAATATGGCAGTGGTTGACTTAAATGGAAGAGGTAACCCTAAACAAAGCTGAGTGGAAGAATAGCTTTCGTGTTGTTGCTTGTTGTGTTTAGTTTGACTGAGATTGAGTTCCTAAAGCTAATTTGTCGAGTCATCGCAATCTTCCAAACAAGAGTTTGATTAATGAACAGAAAATCAAGACTAATTTCTCACAATCCTAATCTGTTGTTTCTGCTTTTAACCTAAACTTTTCTTCCCAGTCAGTTGCATTCATTTGATCGGTTTTCCATGTTTAGCTATTAAAACATGTAACTATGTATTCTATTCTTTTAAAAAAATAGGAACTCTGGTAAATGTATGTCATATACTCTACTTAACATTTCTTAATTTCTTAACAGCAAGTACCTCGATTTGTTCTTACAATCATTTCCTAAAATAAAAAGAAAAAATAATTGCAAACCACATAGTTAGTAGATTAACACCATCCGCTTTACTAAATGATATCTGAATCAAACCCCTTAAATCCTACCACAACCACGCACCCACCACCTGTTCGACCATTTGCCGTAGATGAAAATTTCAAAAACTTTTAAATTCATTCGTTCATTCATCAATTCCTACCACCAAAAACTAAAAACAAACGCACTCCATTGGGCGAAAAAAAAAGAGGTCAATTGCATTTTCAATATTATAAAAAAAAATTGCCTTTTCATCCTCTTTCAGCTATTTAACCCTAAACCCATCCAAATTAAACGTATCAGTCCATTTCTTCGTTAACATTACCACAACCAAGCCCCTTTACCACTAACCACACCAAAAAATGGAAACTTTAATGGGTATCGACGTCATTCTAACCATCATCGTAAGAAAATTCAGGGTATTAGGGGGGGGATCTTGGGTTCTGGAATCGGGGAACTTACTTTGATGCAACTCTCGGTCAAATGGATGGATTCTTGTTGAGATTCAGAGGAGGAAGGAGACGAAGAAGCGTCGACGGCGGCGGCGGCGGAGGAGGAGGAGGAGGAGCTGAGGAGCCTCGAGTTCTGCTGGATTCGGCCGGCGATGAACGGAGTTAGACGACGGAGCACGGATCTCGACGGCATCGCTGCTCTCGCTGGAGAATTTTTTGCGTTTTAGATTTTGTTCTTCGTGGTCGCTTGATGACGATGAGAAAGTTTGTGTGTTGAGCACGAAGCCGAGGCCTCGGCCTCCGAAGGGTTATGTAACCGGAGCTTAACCCGACCCGACCCGTTTTCTAAATCGGCAAGAGTGTGAGGCTTCCACGTGTGCCACACTCCCTTAGAAATGAGACGGCGAGTAAAAAAGGTCTTCTAGGATTCTTTTCCAATTAAACTTTTTTTTATTTATTTAAGCTTTCCATTTTAAAAGTAGTTCAGGTTTTTTTTTTTTTTTCGTTTTAGCCTGGTAAAATTTACAACTTTTTAAGACTTTGATACCTAAAAAAATTTGTCATGTTGATACGCTAAACTTCCGTTCTCATTTAATTTTAGTATCATTCAGTGGCAGAACTATATTTTTGTTTATAATTTAGGACACTACTGAGTTTAGCATATGACACCGTTAAAAGAGGATAAATTTATAAAATTGTTAATATAGATTCCAGATATAATAATGATAAATGATACAAGTAGCTTATATTGGTTTGAGGGACTAAGAGCCAGTTTGGTATTGATGTAGCTTATAATAAGTTGTTTATATGGGTAGCTTATAGTAACAACTTATATAAGATGTTGAAAATAGTTGTTTGATAGTCATATATGAAAAGCTACCTCAATAAGCAGTTAAGGTATTTGGTAAAACTATGCTTAAGCATCATTGTCAAAAGATAATGTCATATGGTGTACAAACTAAAAAAAAGGAAGTTGTTTTGAAAAACACCCCGATGTTGATTCTAAAAGCAGCCCCTTACTCAAAAAAATAAACAGAAGCGCTCTAAAAAAATTAATACCAAACTGGGCCTAACTTTGAAACAGCTCATAAGACTCTGAAAAGATTGAATACCAATTTCAATGATTTTGGGTGACTGTTTCATACTATTTAAATTTTAAGGGTGGGCATAGGAAAACTAACATTTTATGCTGTTTCTATTTGGTCTTTTTTTTTTTTTGCACTAAATTACCAAATTGATATATTTTGTAACTACCTTGTATCAATTTGGTATTTTTAAAATTTCTCTAGTTACCTTTTGGTATTAAAAGTCCATCCATTTTGCAGTTAGGCAGTTTCCATTGCATTCTAAAAACTCTTAAATTAAGTCACATGCATCTGAACCGTCAAAAGTTTTGCCGATGGCAACGAAAAATGTCTGATTACACATTTGGTAGACTTTTAGTATTGGAGGGGGAAAAAATGTTTGAGAGGTGTTAAAAATGTAAACATTTGATAATTTAGCCTTTTTGTTTCTTTTATTACTAACTAGGCTCACATAATAAGCTATATTGGGCTGGGCCAGGACTGAAGCAGCCCAGAACACTGCGGGCAATGGAACGATCACAACTACCCTCGAAGATACTTTTGCTTCTTAGAGAGAGAAGAGCTTGCCT
>JBAKGM010000002.1:18184647-18200798 GCA_037177215.1 Asparagus racemosus | reverse complement strand
AGGATCCTTTTCCAATTAAACTTTTTTTTGTTTGTTTAAGTTTTCCATTTTAAAAGTGGTTCAGGTTTTTTTTTTTTTTTTTTTTTTTTTTTGCGTTTTAGCCTGGTAAAATTTACAACTTTTAAAGACTTTGATACCTAAAAAAATTTGGCATGTTGATACCCTAAACTTCCATTCTCATTTAATTTTAGCACCATTCAGTGGCAGAACTATATTTTTGTTTATAATTTAGGACACTGCTGAGTTTAGCATATGACACCATTAAAAGAGAATAAATTTATAAAATTGTTAATATAGATTCCAGATATAATAATGATAAATGATACGAGTAGCTTATATTGGTTTGAGGGAATAAGCGCCAGTTTGGTATTAATGTAGCTTATAATAAGTTGCTTATATGAATAGCTTATAGTAACAACTTATATAAGCTGTTGAAAATAGTTATTTGGTAGTCATATATGAAAAGCTGCTTCAATAAGCAGTTAAGGTATTTGGTAAAACTATGCTTAAACATCATTGTCAAAAGATAATGTCATATATGGTATATAAACTAAAAAAAAGTTAGCTGTTTTGAAAAACACCTCGATGTTGATTCTAAAAGTAGCCCCTTAAAAGCAGAGGCACCTTTAATAAGCATGACAAAAAAATTTCACCAAACATCATTATTTACTGCTGCTTAAAAAAATAAACAGATCTAAAAAAATAAATTCCAAACTGGGCCTAACTTTGAAACAACTCATAAGACTCTGAAAAGATTGAATACCAATTTCAATGATTTTGGGGGACTGTTTCATATTATTTAAATTTTAAGGGTGGGCATAGGAAAACTAACATTTAATGCTGTTTCTATTTGGTCTTTTTTGTGTGTGACTAAATTACCAAATTGATAAATTTTATAACTACCTTTTATCAATTTGGTATTTTTAAAATTTCTCTAGTGACCTTTTGGTATTAAAAGTCCACCCATTTTGCAGTTAGGCAGTTTCCATTGCTGCCAGTAAAAAAAATTATGCATTTGTCATATCTCTTAGATCTATATCACCTCATCTAAACCATGCCATGTCAATTAAACATACCTGCACTAGCATTCTAAAAGCTCTTAAATTAAGTCACATGCATCTGAACCGTCAAAAGTTTTGCCGATGGCGACGAAAAATGTCTGATTACACATTTGGTAGACTTTTAGTATTGGAGGGGGAAAAATGTTTGGGAGGTGTTAAAAATAATATACATTTGATAATTTAGCCTTTTTGTTTTATTTTATTACTAACTAGGTTCACATAATAAGCTATATTGGGCTGGGCCAGAACTGAAGCAGCCCAGAACTCTGCGGGCCATGGAACGATCACGACGAACCTCGAAGATACTTTTCTTGCTGAGAGAGAGAGAGGGGAGCTTGCCTTATCTTTCTCCATGGCGCTATTTCTTAAACTCCACCCTTCGAGCTCTCACTCTCAAGTCCAATCTCTCCTAAAATCACCACCTGTTTACTCTTCTCGATCTTCTCTCGTTGGAAACCCTAACCCTAGATGGAGCGTCCTTCAGGAGCAGCTGAGGTGCGATGGCCGCCATTCTTGCCTCTTCGCCGACGGCGGGAAACAGGTTTGCTCTCTTCAAACTGAATTTTTTTCCATTTTTTATGAATTTTGTTCGAAATTCACGTCATACTCAAAGATGTAAAACATTTGGATGAAACCAGTGAACTGGCCTAATTTACTGTCAAATTAGGGTTTTGTTGATCTTTTGTGTGATCTGTTAACCCTTTGGTTTACTTTTTTTTTTAGTCAGAGTGGAAGAGGAGAAACTTGTGGGCTATTAGGATTTCTGCACTTTTGGTGTAAGCATATATTATGACTGTCATGATGAACAGAATTTGATTTTTATGTTATATGTTAGGTAGGAATAAATGAAATTTGTATATAGTATGAAAAAAGTGCTAAGTCTGTAACCTTTTTTATACAAATATGAGTATGCAATGCTGACAATAGAATCTATTCCTTCCGACATCTATTTTGTTGGCTAGGTATCACTCCTCATATTGAAATAATAATTAATTGAGTACTGGGAATCCGTACTCAATTGATATACATGCTTAGAGTTGACATATCTACTATTCCATCACCGAGTACTGGGAATCCGTACAATTGATACTTGATAAATATGAGAACCATACCGTCTTCACGGATCAAATCAAGCAGGATAAAACCCCGTTCTCCTCCCATCAAGAACCCATTGTAGAAAGCCATTTGCAAGGAAATTCACATCTAAAAACATCCATCTTCCTCCAATCATGTACAAGCTTACTAACCAATATGGCCTCCCCAAATCAACACCAAGAATCTTGAAGCCTTTATCGCTAGAGGGGATTAAGACATGGGGATTGAGTTGATTAGAAGGTATCCTAGACAAGGAGAAGGTCATCAGTGCCTTCTAGGATTTGTATTGTTTGAATGTATAGGTTCCTGATCAACTTTTTGTAATTAATCTAGTATGTAAGCCATATGAGATCATCTATTGAGGAAGATAAACACATCTTTGCTTTGATGAATAAAAAAGTTTCATGAACTCATTTATAAAATGTATTTCCTATACCACCCACTCTATGATATATTTATAAAAATATAATCAATAAATAATACATACATATAATTAAAACCCAAACAATCTTTCTATTTCTCAGGTGATAAATTCTCATGAATAATTTTAAATTTCTAAAAAAATATACCAGAGTAATAACTAATTTTTGATTGTGATCATAGATATTAAGCTAGGAATACATGCTTATTGTTTATATTGCACGTAGTTGTATGGATGGAAAAAGAAGAAGAAATGAATGAGATATCATCAAATTCATGTGTTTAAACAATTAAATTAACCCACATTTCTCATGGTCAAGCTAACAAAAATGCATTCTAGTCCATACACAAATCTCTGCCAATAGGTTTCAGCCAATTATAATAAATCACACGAATGGTGTGTTTCTGATGGGTTGTTTGGGTTGTTTTTGTAAAACCCTTAAAAGTTACTATAGTAAAATTGGAAAAGGAAAAACTTAAAGGGCTATTGGGATTTCTTTATCTGTAGTTTAATGTAAGCATATATAATTGCTGAAATTATGTTTTAGCTCTGTCATGATGAACAAGTTAGCTTATAAGAAAACGGGAATAAATGAAATTTGTACGTAATGACGATAACTAGTATTAAGGGAAAAAGGCTGAGGTTGTAACTTTTTTATACAATATGAGCATGCAACATAGAAGCTCTTCCTTCAAACGGGAGTTAAGGGTATCGACATCTATCTTCTTGGCCAGAGTATCACTCCTCCTCGAAGTGTACTAATTAACTGCCTTAAGCTAACATATCTACTACTGATCACTAAGCACTGGTAATCCATACGATTGATAACTCTGAGAACCATGTTGAGTTCACCACCTTAGCTAAGTTGATGCAAGCACCTATTGCCGCTGCAGCTTGCTATGAGTAACACCTCGACCGTTATGACACATGTTGAAGTTTGATGATTTTCGAGACATGCATTAGTTACCATAGAATGAGATTAGATTTGTGAAAAGAACTAGAAACAAATGTATTAGATATCGAAGCCAAATATTTACCAAGTAAAGGAAGTGAAAATTGTTGCTAAAATCACTATAGCCTGCATGATCAATATCGAATATGGTCTAGAGGGCTGGTAACCATATAAGAAAACTTCCATCTGCCATCTCTGAAGAAAAAGGGACAAGATTTCCAAGCACAGGATGACTAAATAGGGAGATAAGGGACAGCCCTGCCTTAAAGCCATAGCCAATTGAAGTGGAAGGGCTTCTGTTAACAAGAATGGAGAAGGAGGGGTTCAATATGCATTCTGATAATGTCTTCGTTCTAAACTTAGTATTGGTCATAGTTGCTTATTATAGACTGTAAACCAGTTCTCTCATTAAAAATATTGCCAGTCAGGGACCCGTAGTAACGACGCCATATCTCTAAAAGCCATTTTCAAAAGGAAATAAGAAATGTCACTAGATCAAGGACTTATGGGTACAAATGAAGGTTTAGATGATATGAAGTTAACTCATCAGAAAAGAACTGTGCAATTCAAACTCAGACATTGTATAAAGGTTAGCATTAATTAAGGTTGGTGTTTAGTTTTAGGTTCTTCAGCTTCTTTGCTAATTACCTTGACAACTATGTCCATTACCAATGAACAAATATGTTCAATACTAATAAGCAAGTATACCCCAAATCTATATCCAATTACTTGTATTTCAATACTCAGTTTAGTTAGAAGCAGAATTTATCGACAGCGGATTCCAATAGCGATGACTTAGCTGGACCAATGAGTTTATTATTATTGTTTTTAATAGTTGTCTTTTTGTTTCTTGTACTTATATATGTACTTGTCAAAAGCCATGTGTAATGCTTATTTCACAAGATCCATAGTTACACATTGATGGCTCAATATTACAAATAAAATTTCCCTTTGACAATAATGAATGAACATAGATCCTATCAATCTACGAGTCTATCTAAAACTATGGCTTAACATCAAAAGTTTCACTTGACGAACTCACATCTATGACCAATCATTATTGTTCGTCAATTGAAACTGTTCCTTTCAAAATTCCGTGGCAAACGCAAGCTTACATCTAAAACCATTTCAAAACCCCAAATTTTACATGAGATGTCAGTTTTCATCCAAAGAGAAACCTTTGAATTTTTAAGCTCTTTTGTGGCTTCTACGCAATTTAGGAAGCTATAATATGATGCGACTCTAGGAATTCGCCATCAGGAACTTCCTAGATTTTTGGATGTAGATGTTTTGAATGTCCGTCGCTGGTAGAATCTCTTGGTTGGTGAAGGCTTAACCATATCACTGTCAATCAATTAGATGACAGTCGTATTATGACTGTGTCTGACGTTGAATCATGACTGGTTTTTTATGCTTTATATTTTTGGGTCCTCGGGTACTTCTTTTTGATAGTGTTTGTGTCTTCGGATATTTCATTAGACACTTCATTTGTTTATTTTTTAACACGAGGAAACTCTTTCAAAACACAAGAATGACCAAACACTAGGTATGAGGACCTTCATTTTTGCTAAATAGAAAATGTAAATGTGGATCATGTCTCCACTTTCTCTGTCTTAGACCCTTTTCTCTAGGAATTCAAAATCAGAAGTAGTTCAACATGGCAGGTAGCATGTAGGTAAAGCGTAAGTCCTTTCAACCTCCTCCAGTTCATTATTTAAATTGAAACAACCTGAAGAGCTCGAAGAAGAATCACTTCAGAAACTTTGAGAATCTCTTTGAAGCAAAAAAACGTCCACACATGGTAAACCTCCTATATTGTACTGAGTTTACCCTCCTGGATTATTCCTGTGCTGTTTTTGTCACTTCTATGGTGCTATAATCGATCTGTTATTTCTTTCACAGCTGACTGTGAGCCTGGATGAAGGAATAGGCTTGTGTTAGGTTATCTGTTATCAATGAAATGAATTGTTATAGATAAAATTATAGTGAGAGTTGACCCCAGATGTTTGAGATAAATTTTCTCTTTGATGCTGTTAATCTTCTTCGTTTTGTTCACCATAGCTCATCATGGTTGCAGGAGCAAGCTAGAAAAGCATTAGAAAGCGCTCTTGGAGAAAAGAAAACAGAGTTTGAGAAATGGAATAAAGAAATTGAAAAGAGGGAGGAGAGAGGTGGCGGCGGTGCCTCTGGCAGAGGAGGGTGGTTCGGTGGAGGAGGATGGTTCGGCTGGTTCGGTGGAGATAATTTCTGGGAAGAGTCGCAGCAAGCAATCATTACCATTGTCGGCCTCATTTCATTGGTAAGAATGTTGATCTTTTTGATATGCGTTACTTGCGGTCTTTACCCCCTCTTGCATCACTATTTTGAACTGTCCTCTAGTCTTATTATTGCAAATAGACCCCCCCCCCCTAAGTGAAGTTTTTTTTAGACTCTTTTGCCCTTGGGGGCCTATTTATCAGAAACATTTCCCCCTTTCTCTATGGGTAAAAGAGTAAAAAAGTTCCATTCAGGGGGTATATCTGCAAACATAAAGGGGTAATTGCACGTAGCTCCCTCTTCAATTTTTTCTGTTGCACTAAATCCTCTCAACTCATCTACTAGCACTTAGCACCCCCGAATGCCATTTTTAGAAAGGTAAATTGCATGTGATGCACCTCTTTCTTATGAATTTAGGGCGGCTAAGTGAGTTCCCGGGGGGGGGGGGGTGCAACTAAAGGTATTGATGAGGGGTGTTTTGTGAAATTTACTCAAAATAAAATTTGAAAGGTTGTAAGTTCTAAATGACTCTATACCCAAACTAAAACCCCCTCAACTCATTTACTAGCACATAGCAACCTTGAAATGTCATTTTTAGAAAGATAAATTGCACGTGACACCCCTATTTCTTATGAATTTAAGGCGGCTAAGTGACCTGAGGGATGTTTGGTGCAACTGAACGTATAGATGAGGGGGTTATGTGCAATTTATGCAAAATAAAACTAGGTCTTGTGAGTTCTAAACAGCAACTCTACAGGGGTCTATCCGCAATTGATCCTTCTCTAGAGCCTAGTTTCAAATCTCTACTCAAACTATATTAATTCTTTGGGTTTCAAATGAGCTAATTCTTCACGATCATAACAGTATCTCTTGCTTGCAAAGGGAGGCATCATGTTTGCTATAGTCTCCAATTCGATTCTGTTCGTGTTACGAGGCATGAGAAATTGGTTCACATTTGTATCATCCAAAATCTCCAAACAGAGCTCTCTGTCTGGTTCTAGAGTAGAATCAGTTACAACAGCATCTCCTGTAATGATGTCTGCCAAAGAGCGAGTTGTGAAAAAATGGGGGATCGATTAAAGAACATCAATAAACTAATTTTGCTTTGGTTATGGAAGGACTGGCCTTTGGTCATGCATCACATGATTTTTTGGATGTCAGTAACTTTCGGGGAATTGGACTTTGTTTCATAATTCTGCAAGGTTTTGCATTTAGTATGCTAAACAAGTTAGAAAAGCATATACTTGCTTTATTTTTCTGAGATAACTCAAGGATTAGGAGGTGTGGTTTCTCTGTGTCATGGTTTTTTTATGTTCTGAACGATATCTGTACAATTGATTCATTCATGGAAAAAGAAAATCCTGTACCTGAATCTTTCCTCATGCAAAAAAGTTAGTTAAATCTTTTCAACAATATTTTATTTCCTATGTATTTTATGGTGTGCAAGGGTTTTTTTTAGTTGCTTTTCAGCAAGACTCTTTACATCCATATTTGGTTCTCTATTGATGGGTGCCTAAACGTCTGGCATCCTTGAGTGTTTCTTGTCTAGTCCTATGTTATATACATTTTATAAAACAACATTTATAGGGAAAAATTGTATAATTTTGTAAAGGATTATGTGGGATAATTTCTTTTTACATATGCTTGACTCTGATCGACCTTTAAATTGAAAGCTTGACATTAGGAGAAAGGTGGCGGTATCATAATATTTAGAGCATGGAGAACATGAGAAGTCTATTTGTGCAAAGAAAAAAAGTTGTGATCTCTGTTCTTCTGATTATAGCTCCTCTTATTATTATTATTATCATCTTTCACTCCAGAAATGTACTACTTCAATTTGGCTTTTGAGTGCATCATTGCAGACTCGGAGCTTTTTGATTAAAGTCAGTTTGGTATTGTTTTTTAGGTTGTTTATGCTTATTTTTCCAAGAAGAAGTGAATAATGGTGTTTGATAAAACTTATTTTACTTTCTTATTGAAATTGCTGGTATTTTTCATGGGTGCTTTTAGAAGCAACATGAGGATTCTTTTAAAAGCAGCTTTTGCTTTTTGTAGTTGTAATTCCATATTAATCCTTCAGCTTTTGACATTAATATTTTATACATTTTTAATGCGTTTTGTCTATTTTGATAACCAAAGATGTATATTTTTGTAATTTTCACTCGTAACGACTTTCAAGCACAGTTTTATCAAGCACCGTTGCTTTTAGCAAACACCATTACCAAACAGTTATTTTAAACATTTTTTAAAAATTACTTCTATAGGTTGTATAAACAGCTTATCATAAGCTCCAACAGTACCAAACTGACCCTAAATCTCTTGGGTGTATGCAATGAACTTATTTATTTACTTACTCTTCTGTGGTTGTGCTTTAACTTGACCTCAGAAGTACAATTGGAATTGGATTAGCGAACTAGCATAGCAATGCATTGAACAACTGATTTACATAGATTATAATTAGTTGACCGCTTTGATGCCCTTTGAATAACATTCTTTGCAGATTCAATGTTTTCGGAGTTGTGTCTCCTGATCAGCAACTAGAGCCGTTGAGGTCCATTGTGACCATTCATATGACTGTATAGCCAAAATGCATGAACATTATGTATCTAAATTAATTTTTGGCCTTATGTTGTCACTTTACGCTGTGAAGTTGTTTGGATGATTGTGATGGGATTATTGAATAGCTACTTGCTGTTGAGGAAGAATAAACTAAATATTAGCCGATGTCTTAAGGAGGCCAACTGTTAATTTTTTTGGGGGGTTTTAGACATTAGTCCCTTACATCATATGTATTTTGATATTGGGCCCTCAAACTTCATATTTTGACATTAGTTCCCTAAATTATCTTAATGTATTGGTATTAGTCGTTCTGTGGCACTTCTCATGCAAAACTCTAAACCATAATTGGGTTAACACTAACCATGAGTTAAAAATTACCTTATTACTCCTCTCTCTCATCCTCCGCCATCTCCTCTATTATCGACTCCCCTCTGCCAGTATTCTCACATCCTCCTCCATCACCTCCTTCATTAGTATCATCACCTCCTCCACCATCACCATCACCATCATCACCTATAATGTCATCACCACCACATTGGAGCATGCCCATTGAATGAGGGAGAGGGTAGAGAGGGGACAACGACGATGGTCGAGTGCAGAGAAGAGGGAGGGGATCGAAGGGAAGGGGTGGGAGGGGTATAACTATTCATTCAATAAAAAGTTAAAGAAACTGAATTATTCCCCACCATTTTAGCACTAACTAACAGGACTATAATCAAAATATTGAGGTAATTTGGGGGACTAATACTGTGAAGATTAGAGGGAATACTGTCAAAATAGCTATGATTTGGGGGACTAGTATCCCATGTTTTTTGTTAGGGTAAATGTCATTAAATCCCCCTCAACTTTGGACGATTATCGGAAAACCCTCCTTAACTTTAAAAATATCAATCTCCATGTTTTTTGCTAGGGTAAATGCAATTAAGGCTGGGCCCCATTGTACTTTACTTACACACATTTTAGGACTTAAATGTTCAAACTAATATGAAAGGAATCATTCATGCAAATGGGATTCCTCCCCGAACCGAAAAGAGACGATTGAAAGACCAGGACACGAAAGAAGCATGAATTATCGGATTTCTTTATTAACTAAGAAAATATGCACCTTGAACAACAGTAGACGACTTTATATTGCGAAATCAAAAAAAAAATTTCTCACATCTTTAATTTTCCCTAATAGAGACATTCTGCTCTCTACGTATGGTGCATAAATATTAACTAGAATTATCGCAATAACAATTTTATTCGCTGGAGAATTTATTTGCCTTCGTCATTTCTTCTTCTGTAGTTGGGGAAACTTTTTGAAACGTAACTGCAGAACTTTGATGTCTGTGGTTAGAACAATGAACAATTCATGTTTAACCGCATGAAAACTTTTGTAAATGCAAGCTTTATCATAACATCTTGAATATGACCGGAACGATCCAATTTCTAGTTAGGGGCTGTTTGTTTGGTCTAAAAAACACAGAAAGTGAAGAAAGAAAGAAAACTGATAAGGAATTTTTTTGTTATTTTTCTTCACAATCAAATGTTTGGTTTGTAAGCTAAAAATAAGAAAGTGAGGGAAAATGAGAAGCCAACTAGACATTTTCCTTGGAAAATTTTCTGCACTTTTGAAGCCGATTACGGGAGAAAATGAGAATCAAGTTACACATCAACTATTTTCTTGTCTCTTTAATTTGAACCAAACTAAGGAAAGCGATGGAAAGTAATTATGCCCCATGTTTTTTTACGAAATAAACACAAAAAATACTCTTCCAATAAAGCGAGGGAAACACCAAAAAGTGAAGGAAAGTGAGTTTTGAAAAGTAAATGAAAATAACCAAACAGCCCCCTATCCTACATTCTCTCCGACGGTTCCAAGCACTCTTTCCGTATGCTGGCGTCCGGTGTCCCCAATAAAATATGTGCTCTAGTTTTACTTACCAAAGACAGGGTCCTCGTTAAGGATGTTTTGGGTTAATTTAACAAAATTCCCATTAACTTTGGGATATCTTGCACAAACCCCGGACTGAAGTTTAAAATTTCATTGAGAGGAAAACTCTCAATCGCGGAAGGTGGGTATGTTGCCTGTAAATGGCAAGCGACTTATTCGGGTGGTTTTGTGAGACACCCCAAAGTTGGCGGGCTTTGCGAGATAAAAAGTTCAGAAGGTAAGGAACTAAACAACCCAAACTTCTGGGGCTTGTTGTAAAGTTACTCAAAAATATAAATATATTTTCTTGCCTTCGTGCCCCAGATCTCGCCGAAAGGACGTCCACCGAATCCCAACTCCAAAAGACCGATCTTCCCAAACTACCCTTACCACATCCGTGGAATGAGCCTGGACATGGCAGGGCAATCTCGTAATTAAACGGTAACATCCGGGCCAAATTCGTTCTCCTCCTCCACGTCCCCTGACCTCATTCACGGTTATAAACGCGCTGATGAGTCCGCCAACCCGAGGCGGGGAGAGAAATTAGGGCACGCTTCGCATTCCTCTTCTCCCTCCTCGGATTCTCCGCTCCTCCTCAGGTGACTGATTTTTTTTTTTTTCCTCACCAAAAATCTTGATCTATTTTCTATCTATTTAGATTGATCGGGAATTGATTCCTGTGATTTTCCAAGAAGTGTTCTTTGCCTTTCTCTTATCCCGATCGAATCTCTTTTTTTTACTAAGTTATTAGATTTTGAGCTTGCTGATGGCGATTCCACCTCCTCCTTGATTCATTTACGATAAACTAATTCTAACTAGATCCCAGTTTCTTGGGTGCCAAAAAACTATTGTTTGTTTGTGATTCTGCGTGTATCAAGGAATTGTCTTTGCGTCCGTGAACAATTTGAAATGTCCAAGAATTTCGAATCCACCATGAATCCTTGGAAGTTTTAATGGGCTCGGCTATGTTTGCTGAAGTTTTCTTTGGATTCTGTCGACGTACTGATTTTAGTGGCAAAGTTTCCTCTTTTCTCAAAGACAAACGAAAAAGAATTATCAGCACGGATCATTTTGTTCTCACTTTATTGGAGTCCGAGTGAAAGGTCGGGGTTCTACTAAATCTCCAAAGAGCACACCTGCCCTTTCCATGGAACGAAAAGAATCATGAAATTGACTATATTTGACGTGTATTCTTATATTTTCCTATGCAAATAGTTCTGAGATTTCACAGATAAAAACATTGCTTTTTTTTTTTTTTCATCAGGCATCGACAATGTCAACCGCTACCCTCTCAACTCCCAGCGCAATCAAATGCAGCATCAAAGCCCATGCCCCTTCCTCTTCCCTACTCAAGTC
The DNA here is from genome assembly GCA_037177215.1 of Asparagus racemosus. Lineage (NCBI taxonomy): Eukaryota > Viridiplantae > Streptophyta > Magnoliopsida > Asparagales > Asparagaceae > Asparagus > Asparagus racemosus. The sequence continues at coordinate 18,189,183 of JBAKGM010000002.1, read as the reverse complement.
CCCATCATCCCTCAGCTTCATGAAGAGCACATCCAAAGCATTCGGCCTCAAGACGTCAAACTCCTTCAAGACAGCCGCCATGGCCACTTACATGGTGAAGCTCATCGGGCCAGAAGGCGATGAACATGAATTTGAAGCCCCCGATGATGCTTATATCCTTGACTCGGCTGAGACTGCAGGGGTAGAGCTTCCATATTCTTGCAGAGCCGGTGCATGCTCGACTTGTGCTGGCTTCAGGGTTTCTGGTTCGGTCGATCAGTCCGATGGGTCGTTTCTTGATGACGGGCAGATGGAGAAGGGATATGTGCTTACTTGTGTCTCGTATCCCACTTCAGATTGCGTGATTCATACTCACAAGGAAAGCGAGCTCTATTAGGCCGCTGCATCTATCTGTGGACCTATGAAACTTTTATCGTCAGTGAGCTTGTTTTCCCCGGTGAATGTTCTGTGGAGGTTGTAACAGAAAAGTCGGTTGTTATCTTTTGAATAATTTGCATGTACGCAGGAATTGTACTTGGATTTCATCAGGCCTATCTTGATATGTTAATCGTTGATAGAAATGAACCAGTATGGTACTATTTCTCCCTTTTCCCCCCAGTGATGTAAGCTTGTAGCGTTTGAACTATTTGATATGCGTTAGTTATTTTTGGACCCATAGGATCAAATAATGTACGAGTGATGTTTTTTTTCTTCCATCCTTGATTTAGGATGGATGCAGAAAAGGAGAAAAGGAATTGTTGGACATTTATCGTTGTACGGATGAACGATATATTGGAAGAATCAGAAGCAGCTGCAATGAGTAACAAAATGGAAAAAAAATAAATACCTAAAATTGCGTTTAATAAGAACATTGACGAGTGTGTGATATTGAATTCACATTGCATGAAAAGGGGGAAGAGAAGTGTCTAAATAGAGAGATTGCATCATAAGAAAGGCATGTCATAATGACAACAAATAACTTCATTTAAGGGTACAAGACTCCATGTAATAATGCCAACAAATAACTTCATTTAAGGGTACAAGACTCCGGAAGCACTTGCATATTTCCTCAAATAATAATGCAGTGCAGAAGGAATACTAAATGGATCATTAAAAATAAATTTCCCCAATTTAGGAGTTTCTTATATACAATAACTAGTTTATTGGGATATTGAAGTAAACCAATGGATAATAACGTTTGGATTGAGTGCAAACTACTCCATAACTTTTACAGGGTTAGCGTTATTATGCAATTTGGGGGAAAAAAGGAGGAGAAGAATTATTGAATGTCCGTTCACAGTAGGAATAACGCTATACTCGAAGAATCACAAGTAGCTGCAACATAAGAAAAGTTCACAAAAGACAAAAGAAAGATCTACGATTTTGATGAGAACATTGAAATGAACATGATATTGAAATGTGTTATCGTTTTTGTTTATGCATTGGAGCATTCTATCGATCTGATTAAGGGGAACAAATAGTTTGGAAGTAATTGGCAAAAACATATTTTGTTTTGTTTTACGTCCTGATTGTTTTGTTTTACGTCCTAAATTGTGTTGAACATGATGCCTCGCTGCTTTTGGCAATCTGCCACGTATTTTTCTAAATTGTGTTGAACAGGATGCACCACTGCTTTCACCAATCCGCCATGTATTTTCACAAGTCAACCTTATAAAATTTATCTGTTGTTAGGATATTGTTATCGTATTATTTTAAAAAAGATGATACTTTTCTACATAGTAGTTGTGAACACATTTGAATTGGTGCATTAGAAATAATTGGATTGGATCTTCATCTTGCTAAATATGATTATATATGTTCGTTTCCTATATCATTTGCCAAAGATGAGGGAAGTTTCTCAGATAGTTACACTGGAGTGTAGAGAATCATTCTAAACTAATTCCACCCTCATATCTTCTTTCTTCCTCCAATCTTCCTTCTCCCTCACTACTGTCTTTCTCTGTACAAATTTTCCTTTTATGTATCCCTTGTTTTATAAAGGAAATCCAACTTTTTTTTTCACCTTATGTTATGATGTAAGCTTACAACTTTTTCTCCTGAACTTGTATAATCTGCCCTCTTTTTGAGGTAGTTTCCTTTTCTACCTTCTTTTTCGCGAATGAACATTGGCTAGGTTCTTTCTGAGAATAACATTGAACAAAACTGGTACAAAAGTAACCGCCCTTTTTATTAATATACACACACAAAAACTGGTACAAAGCCATCAATAAGCGTATGAACAAAACATCCCTACTACGTAAAACCTTTTTCTTCACCTCTTTCGAATGTCGACTCTTCACATACTGCTCCAGCTCCCGCTGCCACAGTTCTCAGCAGAACAACTCATCTTTTATTATCATTTCACCCTCATTTGTTGTCTCATAATTGGCACTGAGAGAGAACAGTGCCTCCCTCCCACACTCAACAAGGACATTTGCTTCGATGTTGCAATCGACTGTTTTACCCTCACCTTCGCCCGTTCTCTCACTCTCCCCTCTAAAATTCGCAAACTAGTATCCAGAAACTCGTCAATGTATTCACCTCCTTCGCCCTTCGAAACCTCCCTCTACAACAGGCTGCTGCAACACCTTTAGCATCCAACGAAACAGTTTTCCTGGAATTTCAATGTCCAATTACTCCTGGCCAGACACACCTTCAGATCTGAAAACACGATTGCTTTGACGTTTCAATCCGTCCATCAGCTTATTATAAGTCGCAATGTTCGGTATAAAACCCCCATCCAACATCTCGTCCACAACCTTCTCCCCTTCCCTTACCCTCCCCTCCCTTGAAAACCCGCGAACCAATATCCCGAATGTGGTCCCATCCGCGTCAAAACCTTTCTTTCCCCGCAAAACCCTCAACCTATTCGCCTCCATCGTCCTCCCAGCTCCACAAAGATCTTCAAACAAACAATTGCAGCTAATCCCATCCAAAACCATCCCCTTGTCCGTCACTCTCTCCATAATCCCAACAGCTTCGTCTATCTTCCCACATTTCCTCAAGCTCTCCATTAACGAGCTGCAAGTCACAGCATTCACCGATTTCCCATTCTCCCACAACGAGTCGACAAGCTTGATAGCTCTGTCCTCCTTCCCGCTGTTGCACAAAGCTTCGACTAACACGAAGCAATCGAACCCATCGGGCACCGCTCCTTTCGCTAAGAAACCCATCAAAATCTCGCACATTTCTAAAGCTCTCCCTTCCCTACAAAGCCCATTGATCAAAATCTCGCAAGTCGCCACCGAGAACGCGCAGCCAATGTCGAGCATTTCGCGGGCAATCGCGACCCCCTTATCGATTTTCCCCTCCCTGAAAAACCCGGAAATCAAGGTGTTAAAGCTCACCACATTAGGCTTCAATCCTCTGCTCTTCATTTCCTTGAACCACTCCAGCCCCGACTCGAGCCCACCGTCACGAATCGAGCTACCGATGAGGATGTTAAACGTGTACACATCGGGCTTGACCCGATCTCGGATCATGGTGCGGTACCATTGTAGAGCTTGTTGGTGTTGGTTGTGTTTGGCGAAGGCGGAGATGAGGAGGTTGTAGAGGGAGGGGTCGGGCCGAGAGTCGAGGGAGGATTTGAAGAGGTTGAAGGCATGGGAGGCGTCGGAGAGGCGGGAGGAGCGGAGGAGGGAGGAGAGGGAGAGGTGGAGGAGGGGGAGGAGGCGGGGGCAGGAGAAGGGGGAGGAGGCGGAGCAGGGGCAGGGGTGGTGGCGGAGGCGGAGGAGGAGGGGGAGGAGGTCGAGGGGGGAGGCGGCGAGGGATCGCCGGAGGAGGGGCTCGAGGACGGAGTGGTGGAGGGGGAGGAAGGAGGGGAGAGCGGAGGGGTCGCGGCGGAGGAGGCGGAGGAGGGAGGAGATTGAGGGGTTAGGGTTAGGGTTAGGGTTTGGATTAGGGTTAGGGTTTGGGGGTCTGAGGAGGAGGGGGATTTTGGGGGCTCTTCTCAAAGCCATCGGCGATCCGACGCGTTAGAAATGCTTGTTCTGTTTGGTTTTAGCTTTTTACTTTTTCTTTTTTGTTTTAAAAAAAAATTATTCGGAATATTAGAAATAAAAAATTTAAGTTTCTTCTGTGTAAAGGTTGGTTAGCTCCCTTATCAATATTATTTTCTCTACTTGATATATTGCAAAAAATGAATCTAACTTTCTTTTACTTGCCAAACATATCGACTGTCAACGTATTAAAAAAATATAACATATTGATATAATTAAATTAATATGTAAACTAATTACATCTAGGGTTTACAAACTAAATCAATACATATAATACATATTAATAAAGCAAACAAGACAATAAGGAAGAAATCAAAGATTAAACATATATTTATTGATCGTGAATTATACCACAAAAAAAAAAAAAGAGAAGAATCAGAATGGGAAAAATCATACCTCTAGGATTTAGTGAATACACATTGTCCTGAATTCAAGAAAAAGCCTGAAAACTCAATGAGACTCTAGGACTTTGCGAAAATAGTGAGAGAGATTAGCTGATTTGAGTTAAATTTGAAGATTTAATGAGAAAAAAGTTCCAAAATAAAAAATAAAAAGAGAC
>JBAKGM010000002.1:18160466-18174630 GCA_037177215.1 Asparagus racemosus | reverse complement strand
AATCTTCCTCAAATAAGTTAACCACCAATCTGTAACCAACATATAATTTACAATGTCAAGATCCTCTACCCAAAACAATAACCCTTCTCCTAAGACACACCATAAGGAAAAAGGAATATGAAAGTTTTTCAAGAATTTGCAATCATAAAGAGATGCAACTGTACAAACGACGAGATTGACACGATGAGAACACATCCAACAAAAAGCAGAGATGAAATAAGGGGAAAATTTTCTCCACACTATTCTACGTACAAAATACTGTCACAACAACAAAGGAACAATTTCTTGATGGTGAACACCAAAGTTGCTAATAACCCATAAATTGGCATCATCTACAACATGAGGAATCAACAAAAGCAATGAATATCAAAATGAAACCATCATGAGGAAAACCTAACAAACCAGAACAAGCGGTGCTTTTCTCCTTGAACTAGTCCTGTAAAGCCTGCGTTAAGAAAAATATCATTTAAATGAAGATTATATACCAGAGATCCAAATGGTAAGGCAAAAAAAAAAAAAAAAAGGCAGGAAAAAAAATCATCAGAACTGAAACAAAGGATATCATGCTGCAGAAGTGGATAGAATGAGCTAAATTTCTTTCCAGGAAACTGTGGTTGTTTCCTACTCATAGGTGATCGCAATTCCTATCAGACCATTTATCATAAAACTTCCTATGGTCTCCAAGGAGCGTAAAACCAAAATCCTACCTGTTTGCTTCCTAATCGGCAGGGATCTCGGCCATCGAAATGGAGGCTTAAATTTCTGTTTTTTTCTCTAACCTATTGTCCTTTTTATTCTATGACACTTAAGAAATTGAACCATAACATTTGACACAACAAGATTATTCCAAATTATCAACCTGCATGAAGGCTTCGATATATAAGTTGGCAAGAGAAGCAACGGGGCCCATGAATCGGCTAAAATTCAAGAGTCTGCCAAAAATAAGAATTCAAATAGAAGTATGTATTTTGTACAAGACTCCAACAAAATTCACTCTTCAAGTTTGAGCAAAGAGCTTGTGCTACATACAATAAATTTTAGTATTTAAGTGCACAGATGATTATGAATGATCAGTAGTACCTATCCAATTAAAACTGGAAAGATGTTCCTACGACTACAATGTCAATTACATAATTATGAAAATAATAAGAGGTGCATTTTTTTCTTTATAAATTTGTTTAGACTGAGCACATACCGAGTGAATCTCATAGCAGATGACCCTGTAGTAAGCATCTGATATTGTTGCAAAGTTACAGGGCAATTTATATATGAAAGGGACAATAGTGTCCGTAGAAATCTGGTGTCTTAAACCAAGACCAACACTGCAAGAAAAGGGGGGAAAAAATCCAACTCACACCACTATAATATTAGCCTATTAGGAAATGTCATTGGCGTGGGTAATTCGTTGACATTGGCATGGGGAATTCATTTACAGTGGTGTAAAACACATTTCTACTGTGCACTCACTCGGTGTTTCCTCATGTCATCCTTTGGTGTTCATTCTTTTAGATTCCGTATAGACCAGGGCCAACAATCACCATGCTGATATGTTTCCCATGTCAATTGTTTCTTATTACTAATCACCTCTTGAACAGGTATATACACACAATCTTCACTCATTATGGAGTTCTTTTTTAGATGGCTTAGTATCCACATCTTTATCTATGTATCCCTCGGCTAAATTACTGATTGCTGGACTTGCTGCCATCATTTCCAGTTTTCTTAGTTGAATAACTAAATCCACTTCAACATTGACAGCAATACTTTGACATTTGCTAGATAATAGGCCAACATTACTTAAAAGATGAATAAGCATTATGCATCAAATAATTTCACCGAAGGGCCAAAATGATCCAAATAAAAAACAAGGGATCCACTAAGTAAGGTACCTAGGCAAGGCCAGATAGATTCTCTACTTGACTAGTCATTCTTGTATGGTACACATCAGAATTCAACAAACGTTTTTGTCAGAAAAGTTACAAATAAATGCTAAGAGCGCTAACATGCCTTTTATTGGTCCGCGAGAGCTAAGTTTTAAAAAAATGAAAGGGAAAAAAAGTTAATAATATTGTCACTTCAATATATAATATAGACCTCAGGAGAAAAAAATGGCAATAAAGAATGACTAAGCAGGCATCAAATGAACTAGTCTTTCTAGTTGTTGCATCAACCACAAGCTCGCTCTTATGAACTAATACATATTTGTCTTGTTCTCCGTAATGCTCGATTTAGATTATCCCTCACTGTTGTGTTATGAGGCCCCTCCAATGACCATTATAACCCATGTCAGAATTATAAGCTTTGGAGCGAATAGAGTAATTATTCCAATGCTTTTGTCTGCCTAAGGTCTAACAAGGGAATTCAACCCTAGAGCGAGCAAATATTATGTAGAAGTAAAATTGATATTTTAATGTGACATGCTTTGTGTTTCCTTAGCTGAGTTCACCAAGGAAAATCCTCTAGACACACCGAAAGGAGATTTTTCTGTTTGTACTTGTTAACTTGTTACTCTTGGACAATTCTAAAAAAACAACCATCTGATCGTAGCTAGATGAATATCCAACCCAATCAATTCAAGTGCACTAATTTACATATTAGCACAACTACTATACAATGAACCATTTCCGAGACAGCATCATGTATTTCAAAATCCCGAGAACCTCCAGAAAACATGAACTGACTACCCAAGCTAAACAGACACTATAAGGTAAACTTGTCAAAATGTACAATGGACCACCAAAATGGATCCACATTCTTCAACATGATCTACAAGTTCCAAAATATTAATGGGATGAATGTTAATATGCTTTAAAGATCTTCCACAAATCTATCAAACTTGTCTCTAGACGTTACTAACTCAACTAGACAAAGTAATTGCTCTTATCCTAAATGATAATTTAATTCATGGTGTTCACAATTCTAATAAGCTCACTAAGCATAAACAAACAACAAATAATGTTTGCACAACTACAGTATAGAAAACTTATATTGGCAAGAAAAATCTTTAAGAATCAGTCATATGATTATATGCAGTAGGATGAAGATGCAAACCAATTAACTCCAATGGTCTCATTCAAATGTTTGCACAACTACTACATAGCAAATCATAACCTAGATACCTTCATGCATTTAAAATCCCGATAACCTCCAAAAACATGAAATGATCACCGACGCTAAAAGGTAAACTTGCCAAAATGCATAGTGGAACATTGTTTACAAGCTTTATGGGATGAATACTCATATAGTCATATAGTTTACAGATCTTTCACAAATCCATCAAACTTGTCTATACATGTTGTTAACTTAACAAACAAGGTTAATCATTTTGACAGTATATGCTAATCTAATTCATGATATTAACAATTCTAATAAGCTAGCTAAGCATAAAAACAATAAATAAGAAAACACAATTCAAAATTTTCATCTACCTCCAAATTATATGTTCCCCTTCACCAAACCAATATATGGTTCTACCGTGTAGACAGAACAATTACGCATCCCAGCCATCCTCCCCTCCTGGCCCCTCGGCCACCACCACCGCTTCTTCGCCAAATCACACATCAGAATCAAATTAACTCCATCCCTCTTGGTACCAACAAAGCAGACCATCCCTTTACAATTCACCGACTGAAAGCGGTTAACCCCTTCACTCAACCTATCAAAATCCTCCTCCGGCATGAAACAATACACAACCCACCCCATTTTCTCCCAATTCATCTCCCATATCCCGACCCAAACCACGCCCCGCGCCTCCTGCTCCACTCCCCCAACCAGAAACAACCTCCCGTCGAAAACCAAAACCTGCAGAAGACAATCAGCGGGCAAATTCTTAACCAAGTAACCCCATTCCCCTCCAACCAAATCGAAAGTCAGAATGCAGCTCGGCCCGCAGGTCAAACAGAACAAGACCCCGTCGAGAATCGCCGAGCACGAGACCAGAGTGAACGCCCCCGTGAGCTCTCCCGCCACCGCCCACTTTCCGGTAACCGAGTCGAAGACCTTGGACCGGATACGGTCTCGGCCGTTGTACACGGACAGGATCTTGAAATCGCGGTCGCCGGAGGGGATCAGGGCGAGGTGGTAGAATCCGGGGGCGATGGGGGGGACGGGAACGGGAGGGGAGGAGGAGAAGGGGCTGGAGACGGAGAACTGATCGTCGGAGGGTTTGGAGAGGAGGAGATGGCCGGAGGGGGAGTCGACGGCGAGGGTGGAGGGGGGGAGGGGGAGGGAGAGCCAGCGGTCGAGGAGAGGGTCGTAGGCGGCGGCGGCGGGGGAGAGCTCGTCGGAGAAGAGGAAGAGGGGTTGTCTAGGGTTAGGGTAGGAGGAGGTGAAGGAGGGGCGGCGGAGGAGGCGGCGGAGGTGGCGGGAGGCGGCGGAGCAGCGGAGGAGGGAGGAGATCGGGAGGAGGGAGAGGATTCTGGATTGGAGGTCGATGGGGAGGAGATCGAAGGGGAAGGGGGAGGAGGAGGAGGAGGTTTGGGTCTCCGCCATGGCGAATTTTGAAATGGGGGATTTTCTCGGAGAGGGACGGAGAAGAAAACGCTGCGGGTCGCAAGATGCAAGATGGGTTCGATTAATTAAAATTAAATTTCCGACGTTGCAAAAATGGATTTTGGTTTATCAAAGCACTGCAAAAATAACGGATTTGGTCAATAAAGCGATGACTAATACAAATCTCAATATAAGATCAATGGATAAAGAAGTTGATGGACAAAGAGCTAATATTCACTTAAATTTATAGAAACTTTATTTAATGTCTTTATTGTCATGAGAAAGAATTCAATGATTAAGAATTCTTATAAAAGCGTTTCATTTGCTTCTCTTTCATGGAAGTTTCATTTTCCCAGAACGTATCCTAATTTTTTGCCGAAGTTTCATTTTCCCAGAATGTATCCTAATTTTTGGCCTAATTCTTCTTCTGGTGATCGATTCATTGAAACGATTTAATTAGAAAGAATTTGAAAAGAAGGAAGTTTAAAAAGAGAAAATTCTGAGTTGTGACAAACAGTCAGGCTTAAGAAGTTGTGACCTTTTAGAAATTTGTGGTAAACCCCTTGAGCTTTCAGAATCACACTAAGGCCCAGTGACCTTTTGGAATTGCAAAAGACCCTCGGTAAATTTCTGAGTTTTGTAGATAACCCACATGAATTAGAACAAAAAAATAACATAGAAAGACATTTTTAAAGTTATTGGAGGTTTAGTGTACTTTAACCTAAAATGTAATTAGTCTAGGTGTTAATTGTTTAGTACTGGGATACGGAAATCCAAATTCCAACCACAATTAAATGGTCTAGGGTAACTCCAATCTTACATTTTAGACATCTTATCTGTCCTTGACTCTTTACTATTTGATAACTAGTCCTTCAAATCACTAAAATTGCTTTCTGGTCCCCAATTCTTATAAGTTGTTCCCAAAGTAGCCCATCAAATCATAAATTTTTGTAAGTATTTACAAATTAATCCCCCCAGTAAAAAGTAACAGTAACAAGATATAAGACTCTGGGATCTAATGACAAAAAATACAGAAAACAACAAGCAAGTTGTGGCTATTGTTCCCCGTTCTCATCTCCTCTTTCTAAGAAACAAACCAATTTCTTCATCATCATATTCCACCTCGTCAGAGAATCTCCTTCCAGAATTACTTGGAGCATTAGAGATCTTTATAATAGCTATGGACCAAACTATTTTGTAATGGGGTACTTAAATCTTTAAATAACTTAAAATTAGTCCCTCAAATCACTGAAATACTATTACGTCTCACAATTTTTATAAGTTGCTTCCAAATTAATCCTTCAAATCATCAAAATTGCCTTTGGATCCACCAATTCATATAAAGTTATTTCAAAATAATCTCTCAAATCTAAGTGACAATAAACAAAAACAAAAATCTCTCTCCTCAAGCCTCCAGAGCCGAAACGGTTCTTGATTCTACCCGATAAGTTTCAGGATGTTCTTGGAGCTTCTCTTGCTCTGTTGTTTTGCTACTTCCACGCTTGATGTGAGGGACTAATTTCAAAACAACCTAAGAATCAAGGGACCTGATAGTAATCTCTGAAATTTGAGGGACTAGGTCAAAAATAACCTAAGATAATTTGAAGGGCCTGATACAATTTCAATGATTTGAGGGATTAATTTCAAAATATGAAAAAACAAAGGGACTAAGATCAAAAAAAAACCCATGGGGGCTTCCTAGATCTTTAATAATTTGAAATTAGTTCCCCTAACCACTAAAATTACTATTGGTCCAACAATCTTTATAAGTTGCTTGAAAATTAGTCCTTCAAACCATCAAAATTGCTATTAGGTCCCTGGTTGTATAAGTTATTTCAATTGAATCCAATCTAGGCTCTGTTTGGCAAGGGGTTAAAATAGAAATTAAATGGGATTAATCCCTTCTTAACCCTTGAAACAGGTTAATTTGGTCAAAGAGCTAACAAGTATACGAGGGTTAAGAAGGGCTAATAAATCCGCTTGAAGAGCCAGGTTAAGTGACATCCCCTCTAGAAGTAAGAAATAACATTTTCAAAAATAATAATATAGTAACAAATTTTAAGATATTTATGACAATTATGTACTAAAATTTTCAACCCTTCTTTGTTTGCCGAACACAAGAAATTTAACCATTTATCTTGACTATGAAGTCCAAACGGAGTTAAATTATTTTTAACTTCTCATGAAATGTTAACTAAGTTGGTCCTCCATAACCTTTCTCTCTTAACCCCTTGCCAAATCTTTGCAAATGTAAGAATTGAGGGACCTAACAGCAACATCGATGAATTTTGGGACTGCTTTGAAAACACTAACTCGTGGCCCCCGGCTAACCACCTCCTATATCCTCTCCCCTCATCCTTTTCGCGCCACAAGGAAACCGCTAATTTCCCCCGAAAAACCACTCTCCCATCTCCACTCTCTCCGTCCTCTCGCCGGAATACCATGGCCGGTACCCTCACCGCCCACTCAATTCCGGTGTTCCGGCCACTCCACTGCCGCCAAAACACCGCTCGCCGGTTTAGGGTTTCAGCTGAAATCCAAGAAACCGCTTCATCTCCCCCCTCGACCTCCACGGGCTCATTGAAAGAGTCGTCGCCCATCTCGCCTCCTCCTGGATTCAAGCCCCCGGAGCCGAAGCGGTTCTTGATTCGGCCCGATAAGTTTCTCGATATCCTTGGAGCTTCTCTTGCTCTGCTGTTTCGCCTTGGGATGGGGGCACTCGTTCTAGGGTTTGGATTCCATCCCTTCTCTGTTCAGTTAGTAGCCTAGATGTTGTTGCCTACAATCTTCTTATTTTGTAGTTTTTATTAGTAGTCACAAATTAATGTGAATTACTTTTGTTATGTGAACATCTATAGAAAATTTTCATTATTTCATGCCACAAATGTCCATGGTTATAGTGCTAACTATACTGCAGACACTCTACTATTTTTTTTTACCACAAGAAATAGAGGTGTGAGATTATTGATGACCCATAAACTCGATAGCAAATTTTATATCATAAAAGGTAGTGAACCAAAATTTATATTCCACCCGTGTTCCACATTTCATCTTCTTGTGATGGGACTATATTTGTTATTCTTAGGACAAGCATTATTACTTGTTCTTATAACATGTGGTAATCTGACCTCGTGAATTCAACAGAGGTATAACTAAGGCATTGTTGTGCACTTCATAATACATTTTGTTATCCTTATAACCCTTAAATATTTTCATTTTGTTTTTCCAGATATTCGGTATCAGTTGTATCGGGGGACAAAATCCCATCCAACCAATATGCTATGGGCTTCGCAGGTGAATTTCGACTTCTTATGTACTGGGGACTTGGTGTTTTCTTTCACTTTCAATTTAACATGTAATGGAAATCTTACTGTAGTTTAGGAGTCATGCCTTTTCCAAGTAATTAATGCCTCCCTGGTTGTTTGCTCCTGTTAACAGATATTGGAAGCATGATAGATACCTGAATTCATTATTAGAGATATGATAAAAACCGTCCAATGTCTTCCATGAATTTCAATTACAACCTTAATTGAACAATATGTGTCATTTTTGCTCTTTGAACTAGGTCTCAAGTTCAAAGAGACTTCAAGGTTGGGGCCAAGGCCGAAGATGCCTATTGAGATTTATGAATTTGAGGGGTAACTCGTATTTCTTTCCATTAACTATCCAAATGTCAGTTATTAAGGAATTATATAATTTTGAACCGTCGTTATTATTTATCATATTGCAACTGATTCCTCCTTTTCTACTACATGTCATATATCATATGGTCATCAGCTGTCCGTATTGTCGAAAAGTAAGCCATTTCCATTTTTGAAGTCTTAAATATATTTCTATTTGATGTCTTATTTTTGTTTCTGGATAATCAGAATTTTACAAAATTCCTTCATTTTTTTATCTGAGGAACTTTCCACAAAGATCGCAATTTTCTTGTTCTTTGTGTACATTAATGTGTTGGATGTGATTTCTGAGATTTTCACAGGTCAGGGAGATTGTTAGCATATTGGATCTTGATGTTTTGTTCTATCCTTGTCCAAAAAAGGGTCCAACCTTCCGTCCGAAAGTGCTAGAAATGGGAGGAAAGCAGCAGTTTCCTTACATGGTCTCACAACATTCCTTCATTTTCTTCACACCATTTCAGATAAAAAGTGTATACCAATATCTACTAATTATGTTTTGCCGCAAGACAATTCTTTGATATCATTTAATTCCGTATCCTCTGATCAAGGATTTGTTGTTGGCTAAAATTTCATATCTCACTTGGACTTGCCTTGAGAAAAAGAAAAATGAGAAAAATGCCGTTCTATGATTTTATACTTCTATTGCAGGTGGATCCAAACACCGGTGTGGCTATGTATGAATCAGATGATATAGTGAAATATCTGGTTAACAAGTACGGTGAGTATACTCATATTTCATTTATTTTATTAAATACACGACCGAATTACATTGTTATCAATAATTCATAAACATAAGTTGATAATACTGTTTCCGTAATCACTGATAAACCATTGCTGTTAAATGGAATTGAATAATGTTATCTCATTTTCAGTAACAATTTTGCATATCAGGCAACGTGTTATGTACACTTAAAGGTTGACGTTATTTGCCTTCTACTCTATGGGAATACCATTCCCCATTACATTCTTCTGCTCAAGAGAAAAAGCTTTCATGGAACTTCATAGCGTACATTATTTTGGATATGCCATCTTCTTTCTTATATTCCCTTTATTTTTGAATGATGGAATTCCCTAATAGACATTTGTTTGATGTGCCTTGTTTCTTACTTCTTTTTTTTTTCACCATGCATAACACAAATTTTCTCTGTTCAGGGGATGGAACAGTTCCTTTGATGTTGTCGCTTGGTATGCTTACCGTAAGTCTTGCAGCAATTGTATCGGAATAACTACGTATATTTGAATTTTAGCCTGGAACCACCTAATAGCACCTTGGCTTTCTGTAGCATTACTTACTATCATGTTCTTTTTGTAGATTCAAACTGCAAGGCTTGCATTGATGGCTCGTAAGAGAAAGGCAAGAATGTAGCCTGTTTCAGTTATCGGATGCACATTAGTTGTTTTCTGTACTTTTTTCTAGGTGGTCTGCATATCCTGTAATTTCTAGAGTGGAACTAGAAATTTTTTAACCTTTGTCTTAAAATCTGTTGCATAATTATATTGCTAAGTTCCTACTGAAGACCAGATATATTTTCATATAAATATTTGCCACATTTTATTAGGTAACTACCTTGAGAAGTCATTTCATATGGTAGCTGCTCCTTATTAACTTTTCACTTGCAAAATTTCTTGTCAATTTTCTCTAAGTTGTTCTATATTCCTATCTGCAGGGATATTTCTATAGTCCTTCCAAAATTCCACCTTCACCGCTTGAGTTGTGGGCATATGAGGTTATAACATCAAATTTTATTCAAAATCCTTCGCTTTTTTCTGTCACATGTAATAGTGTTTTTATTATTGTGTAGTTTTTTTTATTTCCGGCAACTGATACATGGTTCACTCTTATAGGCTTCTCCTTTTTGCAAAATTGTTCGTGAAGTCCTTGTTGAGCTAGAACTGCCACACATACTTCACAGGTTCATTTTGTATTACTTTAAAATATTTCATGCATATAGTTAATCATGTAAATTTGTCCACATTGATATTTTTTTTCTTTTTAACTCTGGCTGCAATAGGCTGCTCAAGTTTTTTAGGGTTCTCATATTCCAGTTAGAGTGGACTCTTGTGTTATGTTGATATATTCAACTTGTTTTTCTAGTTTCCAAGAAAACCATATAGGATATAAAGTATAGTTCCAATGAAGTAAAGTGAATTGAAAATTATAGTAAACTTCTAATGCTTGATCAACTGTTACTTTATGTAATTTCCATATCAACGCAAAATTCACTGATGTATGTGGAGTTGGTTTGTTAACCTATATAAAACCCATAAATTTTGATTGACTGTATCTCTTATTTTTCTCATGACAAAAGAATATATTCTATTAGCATACTTTACTTATCAACTCCAGAGTTGTGTCCCTTTTTCAGTTTCTTCTTTAATTATTGCCATCCTTGTTTATGCTCTCCAATATAATGATGTTTGATGGAATCTAGAAAACAGTAAAACTATGATTTTGAGATCCACCACAAAAGTAGTAGGGACAGGGTTTCATAATATTTACATGCTCGCGTATTATAAGGAGTTGTTTCCTTAGTAGGGACTTGAGGATGAGTGAAATAGCAATCAGAAGAGTTCGTGCATGTTGTGCACGTGCATGTTGTGCACAGAGTAAGTGTCCCGTTCCTTGGAAGATATAAATTAATCCACATCCAAATGTTCAAGGTTGTAAATAGACCCACCTTGTTCCAAACCCAAATTAAAAGTTTGTGCCAGTATCTGAAATGTATATTCCAGATGCATACACATCTTTGTTTGTATTCATCAATCGTATGAAGCTCGTCTAACTTCGTCACATTGTTCTGAAAAATAATTCCTGGAAGTGCTTGGAATTCCTTCTCGGCTTGTCTTTGGGGTGTGTGACTTCTTCTTCTTCCTTTTTTTTGGAATGGCTTGCTCAGTCTCCTTAGACTTAGGGCCCCTAAAATGATAAACTACTTAGAAATTACTCAAATATGGAAATAAATTTCTTACTCGTTGAAGTGGATGACTTTTTTTTAAATATTTTTGCATCATCTTGAGACATCTTCTCTGTTCGTTCATCTCTTTCTTTTTAATTCCTTGGTGAACACTAAGTTAGATATGTATTCTTCCTAGTTTTTGTGGGAAATTTTTCTGATGATAAATTAGAAACCTAATAAACTGTTTTAAAATGGAATGCCTATTCAATTACAATAACATGTTCTAATAAACTTCTATTGCAGTGCTGCTCGTGGGAGTCCAAAACGCCAAGTTTTATTTGAGAAAGCTGGCCATTTTCAGGTTTCAATCTTCAATCTTCCCCAGTTTCTCACCTCTCCTTCTGGGGAATTGAAGAATCCTCTCAGTGATATTATCTTTTTCTCGTTGTAATGTGATCTTGAATAAAGATATACTACTTTCTTCATCAGAAACACAACATTCTCATTGTAGCTCATTTGCAGGTACCTTATTTGGAAGATCCAAACACTGGGGTGAAAATGTTCGAAAGTGCAGAGATAATAGATTATCTGAAAGCAACGTATTCTCTTTAAGAAGCAGAAGCCTCTCTACATTTAAATCACATGGTATAAATTTAAAATATTTTATTTTACTTCAGAAATATTCTACTTATTCCCCTTCCTTGCATTTCTTATATCTATCTTTTACTCTGTAAGTCGTTCTTACATGTACAAAATTTTGCATCGTGTAGCTGGCTAATGGTCCAACAAGCAAAGAATATTTGTTTTAATCATGTTATCAAAAACTCTAGTTTCATGATGAACCTGTTCATTTCTTGTACTCATATTTTTAACTGTTAATGTGGTTATTAGTTTAACATTGCCTGTGAGTATATTGTGAGTTGTATTGTAATATATTAGACATACAATAAGTTCCCCTGGGAACAAACGTATTATGGTGTATTTTTAATTAAAAAGAGCTATTTTTATGGCAGTTTATTCTGGTTAATTTTTTTATAAATTTCTTTTATGAAAATTGCCATTGCCGCTGTGCTTGAGGCATCCGGAAAGGGCAGCATTTATTTGATACTTACAGATTTTTCATCCTTTAAACCCCTGTTTCTCTGCATTTCGAACCTTTTGGAGTAATATTGTTCCTTGTTTGCAACAAGATTTTGAATAAACCTTGTCAGGATGCTAATTTATCATTATACTTAATTGGCAGGCAAATTACTAAGAAGATCCTAGCACTGAGAGTGTCATTGCTGAGCAAGTGAGAGCAACTTATGCTCTTCAGGAAGCACAAGGTCTGTTTTTTATTTGAAATCTAATACATCAAGAATTTGTTATTTTCTTCTCTCTTTCACAACATCTGGTGTATAGAATTTTTTATCTTCTTTTTATTTATTAAAGTTTCGGATGTTACAACTGGTGTGTAGATATATAGTGTATATATCACACAGCACATCCTTAATGCTTATACAAATTTTCTATCTTGAACTGGTATTGGGATTACTTCTTGTGTCTAGTTTGGAGTCGAACGCAGTCTGAGGTTGTTTTTCATAATCAAAAGTATCCCAAAACATTCTTGAGTTTCCATTCACATATTCTGAATTATTCATCAATAGTCCAGGTATTGTTTCTAGCCTGCACAGAACTCTGAAATTTGATGGGAGTTTGAAAATTATAAGTTTACACTCTTAATACATAGAAATGTTCCTCAGGCGAAATATTTAAATATAATACGTGTAATAGTTGTAAATAGTTCACTGCAGAGTTTGAAAAATATCGGCTATATTTTTGTTGGTTGTGTTCATTATTCACAAATAATGACCAAAACGTTTTTTCCATAAGAAATACTAATAAAGATGTTTTGTTTAGTTGAAACAGTTTGGGGCACATAGCCTTCATTGAGTTGATGAATGAAGATGTACTTACATGCAGCAATTTTGAGAAAGATTTTAGGGAGAATTTGAGTACGGGGAACACAAATATTTTCATACAAGGTAGTATCTCGTAATTGAAGTGGGGTGTGCGGTAATGTGTAATTATAAAGTATAAAACTTATTTAAAGAGAGTAACGAAATGGAATATTTTGAAATCAAATATGCAGCAGATAGTAATGAAATGGAATATTTTGGAATCAAAATTTTGAAAATAAAAAAGTAAAATTAATATTAGGGCCCAACCGGGTTCGAACCGGTGACCTATTGATCTGCAGTCAATTGCTCTACCACTGAGCTATGGACCCAAGTCGTCGCTAGACAATGCCGGTAATGTAATTCATTCACTTGTTTCTGATAAATGCCAATTCGCGAGAAATGCCAGGAGACTGCAATCATTTGAATACAACTCTAATAGTAATTTTAATATATAATCTTCGTTACAGCAATATATTGATATTAAAAACATCCACATGTTTAAGATTCAGCTAAATTTTCATATTGGTATTTTTAGTAGACTATAGTTTTAATATGGTTTTTTTTTCCTTTGCACTTATGATGTTATGGTATTAATATTAACATTTGATTTCAATTAAGTATTATATTATAAGATTAATTATATTCCGGTACCTTGAGGAATAATGTAATTATACGGGTAATCTTGGAGTCTATGTATATATTTGCGTAACCCTGAGGTTACTGATGTAATTACAAAGAGAATCCTGATATTTATTTTTCATCGAGGTTTAGGAGCATCCATTAAATTACAATGAGTAATCTTAGGGATACTCATGTAGATTCACAAACTTCAGAGTCAGTCACACGTGTGATAACACCATACCTCATAGTACTCGAATTAATTAATCTTATTATGAGCAGGAATTGTTTAGTAGTAGAAAAAAATAACAGGAATGGATATTAGTTTTGATATTAGTATCATAGGGTCACAACTGAAAGGGAAAAAAACTATATTGAAAAAAAAAAGGTGCTTCTAGAAATGCCAATTCGTCAAGATTCAGGAGCAATTGAAAAAAGGAACATAGTTTCTATCTCCTGAAATTATCATAAACCGACCTTTGTTAACATGATTAATCAAAAGTGACAAAGCCTCTACCTTTTTTTTACAAACTTGTTT
>JBAKGM010000002.1:18111973-18126795 GCA_037177215.1 Asparagus racemosus | reverse complement strand
TATTTTGGGATTTTTTTTATTTCTCTCTCTTTCCATGCTTAGTTGGCATGTAATCATGACAAAAAAGGGCTGCAGTGTATTTTGTGATGCTTTTAGGGGCTGAACCACATGGGAAAAAAGTGGAGGGGCTGCGGCACATGAAGTTTCAACTTTTGGGGCCCTTACACAATTTTCCCTTACTTTTTTATTGCCTATCATAATTTG
Organism: Asparagus racemosus; assembly: GCA_037177215.1. NCBI lineage: Eukaryota > Viridiplantae > Streptophyta > Magnoliopsida > Asparagales > Asparagaceae > Asparagus > Asparagus racemosus. Next base: position 18,126,591 of record JBAKGM010000002.1, on the reverse strand, counting down.
GGCTTAAAAAGTTAAAAAAAAGTGGGATCATATGAAAATGAATTATAAAGAAAATAAAATACTACGAATCGTATAGCTGATATAAAAAATTTGGAAGTGTTTTGATATGATAGAAAATTCATGCCCATGCTTTTAGGTGTCAACATAAAAATATGCACACAAATCAAAGCAAATTTGGAAAGTCCTTCAATAATTATGCTATAATTTGAATGTGACTATACCCTCATAATTTCAAATGATAATGGCTAATACAAACTTTGCATGGCATTATAATATATTATTGTATCTTTTGGTGATAAAGCTTTTACAAATTCATTGTGATTTGAGGGAGTGCGCAATTTATCTTTAATGTAAGAAGATATTTAGGCGTATAAAAAAAAGTATTAAGTGAACGCGAAATATTCTTCAGAACGTGTTAAACCTTGAGAGATGCATATAAAGGAACTTTTTATACATATAAAAAAAGGTTGATTATAGAAAATCTCCCATGAACTTTTAGAATTCTCGTTAAGTTTTCTATTGCACTAATCCCTCATAAACTTTCGAGAAGTTGCACATCGCTCCCGTGAACTATTTCATTTCACTAAATTCACGTGAAAATTTCTAATTTAACCTCCAAATTCACAACATCGCATCTAATATCTCACGTGGCAAGCATGTGCCAAAAAAAAATGAATAAAAAGAATTCCTTAGCCCCAAAAAGTTACCAATCTTTTCATTTAAATAAAAGGGTATTTCTCAAGAATAAGAAGGAAATATTTGCTTTTTTTTTTTTTGTTCTGTGCTTACCAGTGTGACATATTAGAGTCAATGATTCTAATATGGAGATTAAAAGATAAATTTTCAAGTATGATTTAGTGAAATAAATTAGTCCATGGGGTTTATGTGCAACTCCTTAAATATTCATGGGGTCTAGCATGATAAAAAAAAAATTGATGGGGCATCACTGTAACTTCCCAAAGTTCATTGGGACCCTAAAAACAACTCATATTCTAATTTTGAATTTATCACAGCATTTACTCCTCGGAGTCCTCTCCATCGATAAATAAATAACTCCCACCTTTTACTTTTACCACTCCATCAATACCCTCATCAATCCTCGACACGTACAAAAAGAAACTAAAACTGCTCTTAATTTCTATCACCATTAATCGATAGTCAAGCACTCAGGGCTTCAACGTCACATGGGAAATAAAAAGAAATAAATAAACAAAACCCTCTATTCCCAAAATACCCTGCCAAACAAAAAAAATTCAATTTCTTTTGGTTCAAGATTATGGTGAGTTCGTTATAAATAAATCATTTAATAATGATAGCGGGGGCTTTTCCAATCCCGATCACGTGCATTTCATGTGATCCTGATGGGCTGACGGTGTGGCCCAAATGCGAGTGCTCGTTAAAGAACAAAAACTGTGTTTTTCCAACCACCAACAATGCGTATGCCATGTTTCTGTAGAGAGGGACTTGAGAGTTTGGCTTTGCTTGCGAGAGGAGATTCCTTTTTGCATCATTTTTATTTAGGGTTTGGTAAGATATGGTGGAAGATAGAAATGTCTCATATTCTTTAGCTTATGGGATAAGTAATGATGTTATTGACTATGGTGGTTACGTGTAGGCACCAAAGACTCGATTTTTGTAGATAACTAAGGGTGTTTTAGTCAATTCATATAAAATAGGCTAATATGGGCTTTAAAATTGGTTCTAAATAGAATCGGTTTAGTTGTGGACCAAATTTCCCCTGGCCTACAACTTAACCAGTTTAAACCTCAAAATATGAAGTAAAACAAATGGGGTCGTTCATGACCAAGTTTTAGCCAATAAAATAAACTCTATCTAATTAGAACGTGTAATGGGAACTTAGTTCGGTTTTTAGAGAGTTGTCAAACACTGCCTTAGGGTGTGTTTGACAATCCCTTGAAACTGGACTAGGATTAGTCCAGACCTAGTTTTGAGATTATTTTGGCTTGGCAAAAACTGCGCCAACACTGGCCGAGTTTTCTTTATGACTAAAAGAGGTTCCTAAACTAGTCCTTTGTCGGACCACCACTTAATCGTTTCAATTTTAAATTAGTTTGGAATTAAATTGGGTCGGGACTGAATCTGACCCAGTTTTTTGGTGGCGGCAAACACAACCTTAGATGGTCATCCAACAATAAACCATGATATACCAATTTCTAGAAATTGAAGGCATTGTTTTTTTGCATGGTGAATGTCTGAGTTTGTGTCATCTTTCTTTCATGGTTCACACTGCCTTTTCTTCAACCGCTCTTATGTGTGTTCTCATTTGATGTATTTTATTGATAAATAGACATAGCTGGATTAATCAATCATACCAAGACATAAGCAGAGAGTTTACTCGTCATGGTTGAAAACAAAATAGGATATTTGGCACTTCACTGTGTACTTTAAAAACGCAACGATTTTCATGGATAATATTAGAAAATTTCCACGGAGGAAAAATAATGAAAAAAGTTAATTCCTAATTGCCTCACACCAATTACAAGCTTAATCATTCATAACAAGAAGAAAATAATAGATGTCACGTTATTTGCTAGCTGAATTTTACATCTTTTCATTTTCTATCATCCTTCTGTCTCCTCGTTTGATTTTTAAGCTATATTTTTCATATTTATCTGTTTGGCAAAATATCAAATAGGTTAGCTTATAAATTTTAATTTTTAAATCTGGGACACCCTAGTTTTTTTAAAAAATAAGCTTTTAAGCTCATCTAAATAAGATAGATTTGACAAAATAAATTACTATTCTATCTAAATAATTTTTATACAGTTTTTATTATAAAAAGTTAAAAGCCACCAACAGCTGACATAGCTTAAAAGCTTGTAAAAATAAGTCTCCCCAAACACACGCGATGCTCTTCACTTTTCATTACTTTCCCTGACTTTTCAATCGAAGGAAATAAATAGAGAGTGAATTAACTAAAAATTCTTTTCCCGCTTTTCGTTTATTTTTCTGTTTGTTAAGCCCACCAAGGATGAAACAAAGCCTACAAAACCTAACTAGAAAATAGAAAAGCCCAAAAGCCGGCCCAATTCAAAGAACTCAATTTCAGGCTCCGTCGTCTCATTCCAAACTCTGTGTCTAAAACCCAATCGAAAATTGCCATGGATTCCGCGTCCACCGGAGCTCCGACGGCGGCGGAGGCGGAGCAGAGAACGGAGCCACGTGGCAGGAAGAGCTGATGCTGGAGCGTGATGAGATGGAGGAGTAGTTCTTGGTTCGAAGTCTGGATTCAGGTGATTTTTTTTTTCTTTATGTAAGAAAAATATTTTAATTTGCTTCTGAGTTTGGCAAAAAAAAAAAAAAAAAAAGAGCCCAATTTGAGTTTGACTTTATTAGCCGACACTTTCCTAATTTTAAGGGGTTAAAAACACTTGAATTTAAAAAATAATAATAATTTACAAAAAACGAAAATTTTTAGTCGACACTTTCCTAATTTTAAGGGGATAAAAAACCCTTTGAATTGTAAAAAAAATACACTTTCCTAATTTTAATTTAAAAATAATAATAATTAAAAAAAATAAAGAAAGGGGCGTTCCGAGAATCGAACTCGGGACCTCTCGCACCCGAAGCGAGAATCATACCACTAGACCAAACGCCCGCGGTGATATAGTTTCTACTTTACATTATGTTATTAAATAGAATTAATTATTTACCTTATTTTCAATACTTTTTTTAGAGAAAAGTATCTTTTACTGCTCAATAATCAGAATTTTCTCGTATTGTTGTCTCTGTAGTTATTTATTTCTCTTGATATAGGACTCTCAAACAACATTACTATGATTGAGTTTCTTTCTTTAATCTTGAAGCAAAACAATTCTATATCTTTTAGCATATTTTGTGTAATTTCGCTCCGAAATCTTGTAAGAGAATGTTACAAACTCAAGTCCAGCACCTGCTAATATTTCTTTAAGGGTATCATCTACAACACCAAGATATGAAATAAGTATCATGATACCTATTACATAAACTTCAATCAACCATTGTAATTAGTCTCCATAATTTAGATTTCACTGTTTAATTAAAGAAGTTTTTAAAATTCAATCGTCAGTTCCTATAGAAATTAAATCCACCAATAAAACTATAAATTCTAGTCGCCGCACATTGCAAGCATCAAAAGTCCAATATGGGTTCTAGTTTCAGATATGAGGTTAATTCTTAGCATCTGTGGGCAGTTTGAAAAACAGTTCAGGTGAAGGGAAGATTAATTACACATGTTAATGGCAACAATGCAGGCTTCATATTGAAGAGCTTGATTCGTTAAATTTTTATTTTCCTTGCTGCCATCTTAGATTAAACTCTCAGTTCACAGTCCAGAGACTCTAAATTACATAATGAAGTTCTACTGTAATCATAATGCGACTCAAATTCTGTGGATGCACCTTTACTTCAGTTGGTTTGTATAGAGAGGATGAACACACACATTTGCTAGAAAACATTTTGCAGATCTAAATTGATCTCCGAAAAGATACATTATCGTGACTAGTAACTACATCTTTTCCTTTTAGGGTGTGTTTGTTTCATTTCCAAAAGAGTAGGAAATATTTTCTAGTAGATAAAAACCTATTTCCACCCATTTCCATGTTTTTCTAGGACTTAATTTTTTTTTGTTTGTTTCAACATGGAAATAGAGGGAGGAAATGTTTTCCATCCCATTCCTTGTTTGGTGCAAAAACCAAAAATTAAAAATCAATTGAGATGTAAATCTCTCTCTCATTATTTAATTATTACATTTTACCAACTCCCCATAACATCTATTATTTTAATATTAAAAAGTAACATTTCCAACCTTTCTCACCCCAATTCCTCAGTTTTTGAGAGGAATTGTTTTCCTTGCAAAAACCCTTGTTTTCTACACTTTTAGGAAAATTTTTCCCAAAAATTGTTTTGTGAACCAAACACATGAATTGGAAAACCATGGAAAATTATTTTGCAATTCTGACAATGTCAGGGGGTTTCATTGGTTTTCCAAGGATCTTCAACCGAAACAAACATGCCCTAACCAAACAGACCTACAGCGGAGTATTATTGAATATTCTCGAACACAACGCCTGGATAATCTTGATTTAGAATGAAGTTGATGAAAGCTAGACAGCTAAAAATTGAGAAAATAACTCATCTCATGGAAAAGTAACTGACGTTGTATAAACACATGAAAGAACTAAAACACATGCTAGTTCTTCACAGCAATAATTTGACCAAATTGCGCAAGGCACTTCAAATATAGACGCTAAGAAATAGTTTGATGGTAACTCCTGCAAACTCGGGCATAATCCTCCTCATATTAAGAAAGATAGTACTACAATTCCATCCTAATAATACGGTCTGATGTACTACGAAACGACAGGTAAAGGCTTAGATGAAATACTGAGAACATTATTATCAAATCAACAACATTTCATTTACATGTTGCCAACTCACAACAGAAGATAATGATAAATACTTCAAAATTTCTAAATTAAAACTTACTGAAGCTAATTTTATCAGCTGCATCCTTCTATATAACAAGTTGCCAGAAACTAGTTCACAAAGTAAAGTAGCAGATCACCCAGAGCATGATTCCACCTCAAAAACAAAGCAGCGTGCTCATCGCTGTTACCACTATTGGGTGATTAGAACCCCGCCTATCAACTGATGGGCAGACGAAAATGTAGTGAGAATTCCAAAGAACAGCTTACCCCCAAAATAATGACCAGTGGAAGATGCCTCTGGTTACTTGACTATCTTATATCAGACTTGCAAATTGGACACGACCGTTTTCTTCTCAACCATGCATCTATGCACTGCCATTGACAAAAAAATGTATCAGTAAGAAACTGATAACATAAAAGAATACGAAATAGGGTTTTAGATATTACTCCCACTAATCTTTACTCTTTTGATTTTTTTTTTTTTGGGGGACACTTCCTCTTTTGAAATTAGTCCCTTAATTGGAGGCACAAATTTGAGATAACTTATAAGATTTGGGTGACCTAATCACAATTCCAATGATTTGAGGGACTAGTTTCATACTATTAAAGATTCAAGGGACTAATATCGAGAAAAGGCTAAGATATAATAGTAGTTTGATAATTGTATGAGGAGTCTTCACATCTTTATGAAATTTATGCAAGCAAGGTAAATGGCGAATGGTATCTCCTATAGCGGGGGGCTCAAGGCACACAGCACATGCCTCCTGGGAGTCAGCATTCTGTTCACACATATTAGAAAACAAATGATTAGACCAAATGTTGAGGAAATAATAAAATACCAACCGACATCAAACATTAACTAGTAAATGCTTGAATTGCTAACGAAGAGCAAGAAAGATTTGTACCTGGATAATTGATTGTGGCAAGTTACGTATCTGACTCTCTGAAGCACCACCATGTTGATGGTTATTTTCATCAAGTGCCAAAAGCAACTCATAGTCATCCCTAGAAACAATAGAATGCCTCGTAAATAGGTTATTGGAAACTTATGACAGGACCTTTTTTTGAATGTGTTATTGTCAGATAAACCATCAGCAGTTCAGTGCACATTTGAACATTTATGAATCAATTACTTGGGCACTAGAATGTCTATAACAGTGCTCGTGTTTTTCCAATCATGGTTATTTCATCAATATTCTTCTAGCTATTTAGACGGTTAATGTGCATTTCTGATTTTAATTCACTAATTCTTCTGGAGGTTGGTTGTGTAGAAACCAGATTGTCCCCTTTCTTGGCTTGTCCTTTTGGATAACTGCTGTGGCAGCTTCATAAAGAAAATCTCTTCAGGAAATCTAAATTCAATTGCATGAATGCTTTTTCTGTTGAACTCGGCTTCTTGGAGATCTTTGAGATCCCTAGCACCTAACCATGATTACAATAAATTTTTGTAACAAAGGCAGCTTAGTCTTTTAATAAAAACATTAAGCTGATCTTCTTTTATTAGGTCTGTCTACCTTCAAACAGAGCATACATGTTTCAATTGGGAGTTTAGAAGTTCACATAGCGAGTGATGAACTCATAAGAAAAGAATTCAACCTAAACCTAGTTCTTCCTGAAGATTAGAGCTATAACCAAAACAACACTGCATATAAAATATAGATGTTTGGTAAAATCATTTTGTTAACAGTGAAAAGACTCTGGTTCCAGTCCACTAAACCAGGTGTATTTGGAAAGAATAATGAGAAAATGAAATGAAAAAGGCTAGGTTCATGGTTCGCCATTTTATCTTGGATCACATGCGGCTGTGAACTACTCCAATTACTGAAAAGTGAATTTATAATTTAGACAGCTATGAGCACCCTGGAATCACACAGTTGCATGCCATCTAGTATAATGCTGCCATAAAAACGAGAATACAAGTTTCGCTGAACTCATCAAAGTTACATAGCCATGGTTTTGATAATTGTGTTGAGCCTGAAAGAAGGAAATATATGGGGTTTTCGTTAAGATGAGAGAATGCCAAATATGTCTTGAACCTTCATATGGAAACTAACTTTTTTCTCTTTTTAGTAAATTGTATAACAACAATCTTATGGCAGAAGCAACAAACAACAGAAACTACACAGATATTATAATTGCCCCCTTTTTGCACAAACTTCATGTTGTATGGTAACTCTTTAATGTAAAAGAGTAAAAGCATATATATGAAAGAATTGGAGATGAGAAAAAGGAGGAATTAGTGCTTACTCATTAAAGTCTCGTTGCATGTGAAGAATGTTATTCACCCTGGCTGCATCACCAAACGAAGCTGCTCCTATGATGTCAAACCTCTGGAAGCCACGAAAAAGATGCAGCATAATCGGCAAAGTTCAAAAAATTAGATATGCTATGCTCATAATATCAAATTAAAACTAAAGCACAAAAAAGATAAAGGAAACAGGGAATAAGAAATTGAATATCCAATAAACACCAGACAGCCATGACCAAGCACATATTTACAAAAGAAAAGCAAACCTTCCAGTGCTGTGAGATATCACCTAGCTGTTCCTTTGTCAATATGATTAGCTTGCGCTATCCGCAGCAGTCAGTCATTTTTATTTTATGTTATAACTGACCCATTTCGATGGAAAGTGTTCTTCAGTTACATGTTAAATCCTAAACGAAAGGAAATTTGAGAAATGATTTTGAGCACAGGGGATCTTCTGTTTAGCAATTTTATATGATTCAAAATGCTCGAATGATGCATAGCAAATGAAATCGCCTCCGATAAAAAATATCTGCAACATTTTTCATCATCGTAAAAGTAGCTGTATATACATAATCATGTCTCATCATAGCTAACTACTGCTGCCCTTTTGAATCTATGTTGCATAAGCAAAACAACCAAACCCAAGTTTCGGCCTCATAAACACGCCTTGAAGCCATTAGCCAGATAAGGCTGCCATGGAAGTGAATGCATTTAATGACCGATTGAATTAAGGGTTACAACACACACCATATAAATGCGACGCAAGAAGCCAAGTTAATATATATCATTATAGGGGAAATGCTTAAGTACTTCTTAAAATACCATATGAGTACCATACAGACCTCGAGACAGTATCTAATGACGGTCTTTGAAAAAAAATTCTAACTGTAGAGAAATAGAGAAGACAAAGTTATTATTTCATCAAATCCTAACATCTCTTATATAGATATTAGAAGAATATTACAAAAAAGTATGAGATAAAATCATGTCTAATCATATCTCACAATATCTCATAATATCTACAAGATCTAAATAGTAAACACTAATAATATCTAACACCCCCCTCTCAAGTTGGAGCATATATACTATATATGTGCAGTTTGTTACAAATGAAAATAAAATGCCTAGTTGCAGGAGCTTGGTAATGTCATCTTTCCCCGAAATACTTGAAGACGCTAGCAATCAGAAAGTTGCAATCATAGTCGGTAAAAACACTAAGCGGGTAAGCCAGTACAAGAAATAATGGCAGATATACGAGTAGAAATCCTAGACAGATATGCCAGCAGATGCACTAGGTGGGTTAACCAGTAAAAACCCTAGGCGGGTCAGCCAGTAAAAATCCTAGGCAGGTCCGCCAGTAAAAATAGATGCGGTGAGCCATAGAAACCCTAGACGGGTTAGCCAGTAAAAGCAACGTCGGAATCAACTATGTATTTTTGCATCTAACAATTGAAAGATGATGAAGAGTGAAACTGTTCACGATGAGCAGTAAATGTTAAACAGTACCCCAAATGAACAGTGCCTTTTCCATTTTGAGGTTAGGGGTTTTCAAGGTTAGGGCTTTCTTATTGAGGTTCAACAGAGATTTAGTAAACAAATGATGTAGAAATTAAAGATGTCGAAACCGCCAAAGCTATTGTCATAGCTGCCAAGAGGAGCATGAAGGCCTGCAAAAAACCCTCAACGGCCTCAAGATTTAGAAAGATGGGAGAAATTGCTAGGATTGAATAGGCTCTGATACCACGTAGAGAAAATAGAGAAGGCAAGTATTATTATTCATTTAATCTTAACCTCTCTTAAATAGAGATTTGGAAGATATTACAAAATAGGTATGAGATAAAAATCATATCTATTCACATCTCACAATATCTCATAATATCTACTAGATCTAAATAGTAAATATTAATAATATCTAACACTAACAATTTGCAAAGACCCCTTATTTACTACATTAATAATACTGTGGGTACTCAAGAAATACCTGTAGCAGTGCTCTAATTAAGATATGTGATCTTAATCACATGAGTAATGACCCTAGTTTTCAGACCTCAAGAAGCAGAGATGGAAATTGTCCCACTGTCCATGGTAATGTAATTAAGAGTATTTTATCTGTACATCATCCAAATAGGCTATGTAAGGATAAACCTGTAATCTGAAGATGGTATCATCTTCATAGTACAAACAATTGCTGAGATAGAACTAGCATGAGTGGTTCTTTCTCAGCTCATGTTGTTCCCAGCACTAATTTGTTAGGAAAATGGAGTACCTATTAACATCGGTTTGTGGGTGGGTGGAGTGGCTCTTTTTCCCTTTTTCTAAGAGAAAGGACTAATACAACAGCTGCACTTGATTTTTAGAAATTGTCCAATGAGAAAAAACATGGGAGCATTAAATGTTAAATGTCCCACCTCAGGAATGATAACTATTGTGTATATACACGCTACAGAAATAACCTCAATAAGACTCATGAGGTTTTTGGGCAGGAAGTCCGGCTGTTAACCATAAGGTAGACATAGGGGAAAAATAGAATCTAAAATTAGAATTAACAGGATGAAGTAAGAATGACAGTAATGCAACCTGACTATAGTAGGGATGAGATTAATTATAAGGTAGACTAGACATGGAGGAAGGAATAGAACCCAAGCCATTCGAATAAACAGGATGAGGTAAGAATGCCGTAACTTAGCAAAAGATGATAAGAAACGAGGAAATTAATTTGAATTAGGAGCAGGAAATAACCTAATTGATAAATTTTTTTACTTAAGAATATTTGTTCAGAGATGAGACTGAAGACGATGTGGCACAAGATTTATGGGTCAAAATTGCAATCAAGAACCACATCCAAAAAATAAGTATCAGCTGAAATGAGAATGTTGATCAGTAGCATGCAAAAAGTAAGTGATACATGCATCCATATAGAGATGGCTTCAGATGAGATAAAAAGAGAGGTAATCAATGGAGATAGTACAGACATCCAGAGCATAGTATGTCAGCTGAAGGAACTAATAAGATAGTGGTGAAGGAGCAATCAGAGGCAAATGTAAGCATGAAAGAGCTTGACTCCAGGCAGTAAAAGAGGATATGCTGGCTGTTAACGTGATGAAGGAGGTGTAAAGGAGAGATGAATTGAGGAACAGCATTTTAGTAGCTAACCACAAAGATTTGAGATAAGGTATTGCTTCTGTAGGATGCTAGAAGTGAAAAAGTATTGCAATGGTGATGGTAGAATACCAGTAAAATTATAATACACTTAGAAAACCAACTAAGCTATATAGTTTAAAACAAGCAATCAAGAAACATGTCCAAAATATGGTTGAGATGCAATAAGAATGATAAGGGGGATGTTCAACCACACAAAATAGATAGAGCAGTCAATGAAAGAATTTAGAGGAAGTTAGACATGACATGAAAGAAAAGATTAAAGAAAATAATCTGAGAAGGTCAGAATATGTTTAATAGAAGACTGATAGGGAAACCGTTTGTAGTCACATGATCAGTTGGTAGCAAAATGAACAAGAAGCAGCAAAGAAAGGCACAGGAACGGTCAAACTGAACCCGGATTAAGGCAGCTTGTCAACTCAAGTAGTGAGAAAAAGATAATGTAAGCCCAAAAAAATGCTACAGAAATAACATAATTTTTCTTGTGGGCGTTTGGATACCAAAACTGTCACATATTCATCAGCTCAGAAGAATTCAGCAACATCATTGCTGTCATTGTCATCATCTCTGTACCTTAATCTATCTACTTCCATGAATAGAGTAAGCTATGGAGCACAAGGCTCCATGAAATGCTCAACAAAATTTCATGGCCAGTGGCCAACCATTTAGACTCCCAAGATGCTTGGCTGTCTGGGACCAGCGGAGAGGGATTCAGCAATGGTTAAAAAAAATCATACACATGGAGAAAATGATGGGCGTCAAATAAATGGCGAAGTCACAAAAAACAAAAGGTGAACACTGATATACATTATGCAAGTACAAACAGTAACTGGAAAAAAGTGACTTACCCTATTGAGATCCATCATTGTCATGTGCAACTCTCTTCTCATTTGGGCTAGTCTACTCGATGTGGGCACCCGAGAACGAAATGTTTCTCGTCCAGAATTTTGCCGGAGACGAGAGCGCAGGGATGAACTTGGTAGATCCCTCTGAGAACAAGTAAAGAATTGAACATGAAAATTCATAAATAACCAAGCCATTGAACGCGAAACGTCAACAAAAATCATCTATATTCAATGAAGTCGAAACATTGAAGAATCATTTCTAGTAATGTAAATGAAGAGTAACACTCTTCTTCAGAGCTTACAGTAAGCAAAAAGGAGGATGTGGAGTAAGGAAAATAAGATGTGCATAGCAAATAGAGCAAGCTACAACAGTTGAGAACTTGAGATACTCAAAAAACCAGAATTTTTAAGGGCGGAGATCAAAGTTAGCTGGATTACAACTACCAACGAAACTCTAGTTAGTAGTTATATGTTAAGTGAGGGGAAACTGAAAAAAATATAAATAAACAAATAAATCAAGGATTTCTAAATTAGCAGAAGTTAGATCAAGCTAGTTTCTGTTCGATGATTTCATCTCCAAGCTGGAATGTTTTTCCATGGTTTTTCATGATTTCATCTCCAAGCACCACATATGGATGTAAATAGGTACAAATTACTCAAACCAATTCAACCTCCATGTTTTGACATACGGACATCGATACATTTTAAAATATGAATATGAATATAGACCTGGTAATATATTCCAAATATCTGGATCAAAGTTTACTAGAGCAATGTCCGAGAACATATAGGTTAGAGACTCAAAGTTATGTAACATAAAAAACTTCCATTATATACAATATCAAATCTTACTTTAATTTAACTACCTAATTTACATCGTGTTCACAATTGTGAAATCTAGTTTGTATTTTAAAAATAATTCTGAAATTATAATTTTTACCCAAATAATTTAGTTACCAAATTTAAAATTTTTAATTTGATTTTTTTTCATTTTTATATAGTTGGAAATTTTTATTTTCCTAATTTCCAAATTTAATTTTGATTTTATTCTGTTTTGTTGAGTTGTGATACTAATTAAATGGTTGTCAACATTTATTATAACAACTTATATTTAGATCTAAAACTTTACTTAACATATATAAATGATGAAACTTGAATACTAATCATGAAAATAAAAACACAAAATCATAACTTACCTTATATAATGAAACCGAAATTTGAGGAGTTGATATTTGATACTACACAAGTGTTGTTGATTTGTGATAGAAAGATGGGTTTTTAAAGAAAATAAATTAGCAGGTAGGAAATGATAACTTGGTGGTAGGTAGCATATATTTTATAATATATATGGAGGTAGGTATGGTGGTAGGTGTGTATATTCCCAATAAATATTAATTGATTAGTTGTCATATTACATATAATTTCAAAATTTTTAAAAGTAATTAAGTTAGATCATAATTCATTATATAATATCTAATATCTACAATAATTCATTACACAAAGATAGAATTCATTATATTAAGGTAATTTTTATCATTAGGTTGCGTTAGGTAGCCGTAAGCCAGCGTAAAACATAGTCGGATCCCTATAAAAATGAATCCTATAATATATTCGTTGAGACGTCCCCACCACGACGCCTTGCATCGATACCACCCCGATGCAATGATAAGTAAGCAAGGTAGTTTGCTAGGGCGTCCCCCGTAGGTGATGCATTACATCGATGCCACCCCGGTGTAATGACAAGTAAACAAGGGTATTTTAAGGATCTACATTCCTCAAATATGTTACCAAATAGTATTAGGATAGACTAGAACGGTCTAAGAGAGAAAATAGTAGGAGACTTTTACAAGAGAATAGAATTAGATTAGCTACTTGGAATATAGGTATACTTACCGGAAAGACTATGGAATTAGTTGATGTCACGCTTAGACGAAAAATAAATATAATTTGCTTACAAGAAACTAAATGGATAGGTGAAAAATCTAAGAAATTGAAAAGACCGGATTCAAACTTTAGTATACGGGAAAAGAGAAGAATAGGAATGGAGTGGGAGTCCTTGTAGATAATATAATGAAAGAATGTGTCGTAGAGGTAAAAAGAATTGGAGATAGAATATTACTAATAAAAATTGTCTTAGATGTAGAGGTGATTATATAATTAGTACTTACGCACCACAAATAGGCTTGCCTGATAGTACTAAAAAGGAGTTTTGGAATAGGTTAAATGAATTAGTACAAGAAATCCCATGTGGAGAGAAATTAGTTATAGGAGGGGATCTTTATGGACATATTGGTAAGGATAATAACGGATATGAGAGGATACATGGAGGTTTCGGTTATGGAAATAAAAATGATATGGGTGAATCAATTTTAGAGTTTGCAATATTGTATGATTTGATAATAGCAAATACTCTTTTTAGAAAAAAAAGATGAACTCCTAATAACCTTTAAAAGTGGATTTAATAATAGTCAAATTGATTTCTTTCTTACTAGAAGAGCAGATATGTTAATATGTAAAGATTATAAAGTTATACCGGGAAAGAGTTTAAGTACACAACATAGATTAATGGTCTTCGACATCTCTATTAAGAAGTGGAGTAGAAAAACTAATGTGAACAAGAGATTAAGAACTAAATAGTGGAATTTAAAAGGAGATAATTTAATACATTTTAAAGATAAGAAAATGAAAGAAGATATATGGAGTACAGATAATGAAACTAATATTATGTGGAATAGCATGTCTTCTTGTATTAAGAAAGTGGCTAAAAATATACTAGGAGAGTCTAAAGGTTATAGGTTAGACGGTAAGGAGAGTTGGTGGTGGAATGAGAGCGTGCAAAAGATTATTAGAGAGAAGAAAATTTTATATAAAAAGTGGCAAAAGTGTAGGAGTAGGGAAAAGTTAGAAAAAAATATAAACTAGTGAGGAAAGTAGTAA
>JBAKGM010000002.1:18094143-18111873 GCA_037177215.1 Asparagus racemosus | reverse complement strand
TCTCACCCCAATTCCTCACTTTTTGAGAGGAATTGTTTTCCTTGCAAAAACCCTTGTTTTCTACACTTTTAGGAAAATTTTTCCCAAAATTGTTTTGTGAACCAAACACATGAACTGGAAAACTATGGAAATTTTTTTTGCAATTCTGACAATATTTTGCAATTCTGACAATGTCAGGGTTCCATTGGTTTTCCAAGGTTCTTCAACTGAAACAAACACGCCCTAGTTTTTATACATGTCTAGCATTTATCCGAAGTGTATAATTTGCCTAAATTAACGATCGCATTAGGATCTGTTGCATGGGCTTTCTACTCTGAGTTTAAACAGTCTAACAGGCAATATTTGCTCGTAGTTTTTTTTGGTTTTCTCAATATTAGTCCCTTAAAACTTTCATATCTTAAAATCCCATCAACTCATTGAAACTGCTATTAATGTCCTCCAATTCTTACATCTTGCTACTAATAGTAGTAATTATTGGATGGATTAATTTGAAACAACTTATAAAAATTGGAGATCTAGTAGCAGTTTTTAGGAACTAATTTTGGAATAACAATTTCAACAATTTGAGAGACCAATTTCAAAGTATCGAAGATTTAAGGGACTAATATTATTTTAAAAAAAAATTTCTTCTTTTTTTAAAAAAATTTGCACTTGAATCCATCTGAATGTTTCAATTAACAAAGGACTAGTTCAAAATTTTAAAAATACAGTTCATCAGCTCTTATGTAGGTGCAATTCGGTTGTTGATCAGAAACTTGCCTTGTTGAGTCTTGCTTATTTCTATTATACTACAGTGATAATGTGGTATTCAGGTGATCTCTTTCTTTTGTTTCTAGTGTGAACTACAGGAAATTTTCTGCTCATATATATAATAAAGTTTTAAGAGCAAAAATGGTTTCATATCTGGTCAGTGTACAGGAAAAACTGCATATAATTCTGCTCAGGTTCCACAATTCTTGTTCAGTCCAACATGTGTCTCTGAAAAAATAATTTGTGGTTGATTTAAGAATCAAGAATTTGATACTGAACTGTGAGATCTCTTGATGTTGTGATTTAATTTTGATTGCTTGAACAGTTAAGAGAACCTGCGATACATTGAAAGATTTTAAATCCTACTGTTTTAGCATTTGTTACGAACTAAAAGAAGCCACAAACATCAGAGTAATTGAGCTTTCCCAGTCGCAGATTGAGTTCATTACTTGAAATAGAGAAACTTAATTCATAGAATGCAATAAAACAACAAAATCAAAATTCTGTCAGCAATCTATAAGCAACAATTTCTTGCTTAATTATTCGGACTGACTGACATCCTACTATATAATACGTAACTCTCAACAATATTCTCACGTAATAAGTATTACTCTTGTTTATTGACCATAAAATTTTAATACCAGCATGACATCCAACGGACTACTTCAAATGAGAAGCACTGCACCCAAGACTGCCACAACTCCGACGACGGAGACTGACCGGAGCACATTAGCGGCGCTAGTTGGCGCCGGAGCTGGAGCATAAGCACCAGAGTAATAAGGAGCCTCAGCCGGAGGAGGAGAGTGGTGGTGGTGGCGGCCTTCAAGGAAAACCACTTCACCGTCGATAACGTAGGGAGAACCGGCAGGAGCGTGGTGGCCGGGGGCCGGAGCTTTGGCCGGGGAATGGTGTCCGTGATGACCGTGGTGGCCTTCATGGTGGTCGACAGCTTGAGGATGGTATGGAGACTCGGACGGAGGTTGAGGGAAACCGATAACATGAAGTTGGATAGGAGACTCGGACGGAGGTGTGGGGACATCGGGACGGTACCACTGTTCCTCCTCAGTCGGAGCCGGAGCGTGATGGCCGGGAGCCGGAGCTTTGGCCGGAGAATGGTGTCCGTGATGACCGTGGTGGCCTTCACGGTGGTCGACAGCTTGAGGATGGTATGGAGACTCGGACGGAGGTTGAGGGAAACCGATAACTTGAAGTTGGATAGGAGACTCTGATGGAGGTTGAGGGACACCGGGACGGTACCATTTTTCCTCCTCCTTCATCGGAGCCGGAGCTTCAACGGGCGGGTGATGATGGATAGCCTCAATATTGTAAGGAGACTCGGACGGAGGCAGAGGGAAGCCTACGACATGAGGTTGGATAGGAGACTCGGACGGAGGTGTGGGGACGCCGGGACGGTACCATTGCTCCTCCTCAGTCGGAGCGGCGAAAGAGGTCGTGAGAAGAACTGCGGCCGCAACCGTGGCGAGGAGGAGGCGTGGGAGGGGAGCCATCTTTGGGAGGAAGAGGAGAAGAGAGAGTTGCGTTGATGCTCGATGAAGAAGCGGGGGGGGTGTTGGTGAGTATATATAGGGAGTGCGATGAGAGTATTGGAGTGAATAGAGGAAATCTCGTAGATTTTGGTGGAGTCAATGCTTGGATTTTGCTTTGATGAAGTTTCCATTTGGGTAAGGATTTGGTGCGTGTACGAGGAGATTGTGAAAGAATTAGCATTAGAGTGCATGTGAAGTTGCACCTTTTATGGTGTCCGTGTCCTGTGTATTATGTCCCAATTAAGGTTGCTAATAAGCTCAGAAACTTCTAGGCTCGGCTCACGTTTTTGCATGGTAAAAACAAGTTCAAACTTGGCCCCATTTTAGTGTATTATTGAGGTTTGGAAAAAGTTGGGTCAATTATGGTCCCAACTTTTCAGGTCAGGATTGGTCCAACCGCATGTCGGACCGGTTCTTGTTCGGTTAAAGAATAAATCAAGTCTGGGCCCGTTTTCATTGAGTAATTATTAGTTTTCTTGTAACCTCTCAACCAGTACTACTTTGTACTTTCTCTCTATTTACTGCTCTTAATAAATCAGCTAAAGTGACCTTATTATTCTCAAAAAAGGAGGAATTTTTAGGAAATAAATAAACTAAGTTTTAGTATGGTTAAGAAAACAAAAGACCATGGTAAAAACAAGAAAACATGCATAAGAAAGAAAGGGCGATTAGGATTTTCTTGATGTTTGGCCTTTAAATTTTTAATATTTAGAACTTAGCCCTGAAATCATTACGATTGGCATTAGGTTCCTAAATCTTATAAATTGTTTCAAATCGCACATCTAGCTTGCTACACGTTGGATGGAAATCCTAAAGGAGGGAGTAATTGAAACTATCTTATAAGTTTTGGGGAGTTAATAGCAACTTAAATTATTTGAGCGTATAGTTTGAAATATTAGTGATGTAAGGGACTGGGAAAGTTCTAGGGTTTGCTCTGATCTCAGATTCTTCCCTCTTCACGCTCTTGGCGGGAAAATTCTAGGGTTTGCTCTGATCTCAGAGAAAGAGAGGAGAGAGAGAGAGAGAGAGAGATGGGTTCAGCTCCATTGCCGAAATGGGCATCGGAGCCCTGCATCATGGGCATCGACGAAGCTGGAAGAGGCCCAGTTCTTGGTTTATTCTTCAATCTTTTACTCCCCAGTTTTTGATTTTTTTATTCACTTATTTGGGAATAAATTCTCGTTTCTGTGAATTTTTCGTTTATTCAATGAGCTCTTTTCTAGGTCCGATGGTGTACGGATGCTTGTACTGTGCTCGCTCTTATCAGAAGACTCTCTCTTCCCTAAACTTTGCAGGTCAGCCTTAATTAGACCATAAAAATGTCATCTTTTTCACAAATTATGGTGCTTTTGATAGCTCAGGTCTTAATTGTGCTTCAAAAATCTAGCTTGATTGGATCGAGGAATTGTTCCTTACCATTTGCTTCTTCGATTATAGGCTGAAATTCCAAAAATGGAATTGGTATGAGAAAATGATGTTATAAACTATTATTTGCATTACAGTTAAATGATTGAACCTAAGGAACACTGCCATTGATAGGGATTGAATAAGAAGAGCCAAATCACTAGATTTTGTTTTCGGATATCAATGTAGGCATTTTATTCGCAATAACACTTATAGAGTGTTTAATCCTTCTTGATGTGCAGTTGTTTAAGCATACAATTCCATTTGTCTTAGAAGTTTTACTTAAGGTGCTGCTTCGTAATGATATCTGTGTTATAATTTCTGCTAGTTTTTGTTTTTTCCTTTAACTCAAAGAAGTTGCTTAGACTTCAGTATCAGATTGAGTTTAAGGAAACGGTACGGTAAGTTTTTTATTGCTCACCCTTCTTAAATAAATTATGTGCTCAGTATAGAAGCCTATGAAGGAAAAAAGAGCACTCAAGCTGTTTGCCCTTTGAATTTCATGTTTCCAAATGTTTTGTACTTTGCATCTGTGAAATCAAAGGACCTCCGCGCTAAGTGAAAACTTAACTGCTTTTCTGATCAATTGTAAATTGCCCTGGTAACTTTCTCTGTCTCTTTTCATTTCTTCTTTATCACAGGGTCTCACCTCTTAGCTAACTTAATAATGCTTTGATATTTACATTAGCGTGAGAAAGGTTTTTTTTCATCTGAGAAGTATATTAAGCATGTGCCTTGTCAATTTTTATTAGCATAAAGCGTTGATGTACTTTCATATGCTGTTAATCATTTACATTGTCGAAATAAGTATATAAATGAAGTCTCATCACTGGAGAAAAAAATATATTTGAAGTGCTGAACTTGTATGAAAACAAACCAAATGACTATGTACAAGTTAAGGTAGTACTTCAGATATAACATTGTTCTTTGTTTTGTAGTACACTTATTTGAAGTTCAGTGACACTGCTTATGAAAATAATGAGCCATCACAGCTTCTTAAGTTTCTGACTAATGAGTTGAGCGGAGGAGACACTGTCATTCAAACTATAAATGAGCTTAATGCCACAAGTTTGTTGATGAACAAATTAATAGAAACATGTGCATGCGTATGACCCAGAGATATGCAACACTGAATTTATTGAATGAATGGAACAAATATCTAAGTCATTGTAATATCATCTACTGAGTGTTTACATAAGATGGCTACAAAAACTTGCCGAAATTTGTGGCCAAAGAGCGGATCCTCACACTTCCAGACCTTGTATACTAAATTCATGTGAATGTTAAAGATCGCCTAGCTGGCTAACATGTATAGAGTATAGAAGATCGGCTTAAGTTACATTTGGCTTTTAAGTTGAAGAATGTTGCAGTCAAAAGAGCTAACATGGCCCTAACTTGTTACTTCATGTCATTGTACTATATTCTTGATGTGCAGATTCAAAGACCCTGAAAGAGGAAAAGCGGGAAGAGTTGTTTGAAAATCTGAAATTAGATGATTCTATTGGATGGGAAGTTGACGTCATAGACCCAAGGGAGCTGTCAGCTAAGATGTTAAGAAAGTAAGTTTTGTGTGAATAACCAAGATCTCTCTAATATCAAATTTGACCTTCTACATCAAGATTCATGTTTCGTGGTGACAGGACAAAAGTTAACTTGAATGAAATTTCCCATAATTCAGCTATTGGCCTTGTCAGGAGGGTTATTCATATGGGTGTGCTATTAACTGAGGTAAAATCTCTGCTTTTCCTAAGTTCACATCTAAACTTATTTCTTTCCCTTTTCATCACTGACATGCTGTATTTTCATAATTTCTTAACAAGGTGTATGTGGATACTGTTGGAGATGCAGAGAAGTATCAGACTAAGCTATCGGAAATATTTCCAGGTGTCAAATTTGTGGTCTCCAAAAAAGCGGATAGCCTTTATCCAGTAGTTAGTGGAGCAAGCATAGTCGCAAAGGTGAGTATAGTTAATTCTTGTAGCCTATGATCTTGTGAAGATTTCTCTGGCTTGTTTAGAAAGCTTAGCTTAAAAAAATAGATTGTCATGGTTTAGAAATCTTTTTTTTATTTAAAATAATCGGAAAACGACACAAGTCTTACATGTTACAACATATGTAGGACTTAACTGACATTTGAAGTTACACTAATTGTGGCCCTTACAGGCTTTATCGACCGTACACAAGGGATACTTCTTTGATGATACTGCACCGAACCACCATGGTGGTTCTAATATTTTGTTAGTACCAAGGTTTGAAGTATTGGCTTATACATATATGTAAACAATACTCTATTGAGCTTTTGATTCAATCCAAATGAAACCAACTAACACTGCCAATATGACTAATATTAACTAATGCAAACTGATATTTGCTAATAGCGAGTAAATCATGAGATCCGAGGTTTGAAATACCAAATTTCATTTATTAGTGTTATATTGATAAAAGAAAATTTTTGATGAATAAGGAGTTTGAGATTAGTTTAACTCCATCCACGCAGTAGTTGTTCCAACCCAAAATCATTAAGACTGACAAATCTCCTAACATTAATACTGTCAATTGCAAATAAAGATGCAATGAACCTCAGTTAGTCATGAAGAGTTATTGACTTGCTTCTTTGTTAAGAAAAAAAAGTATTGTTGGAATGCACTGGTAATGTTGCAAAATAATGTGATAATAAAGGTAAAATGCATGTATCGTGTGCACAGATGCTCCCCCTTTCTATCAGAGGAACCAAGTTTGATGACAGTGACATTCTAATATAGGTTACTAGGGACAGGGCTTTGCGTGATTGGGTCCCTGATGAAACTGCTGACAACATGCACATGAACTTTGGTTCTGGATATCCAGGAGGTATATAATGCTTAGATATGTATATGGATCTCTACAGTATTTCTTTCTCGTCTTTCATATCTTTTTTTCATTATTTCTGTCCTTCTGTTCACTTCTTTAGAATCATCTTTGTGTGATGAAATCATCATGAAACTTATGAGCAGATCCTGAGACTAAAGCATGGTTGGAGCATCACAAGCATTCTTTGTTTGGATTTCCTACATTGGTGCGTTTCAGTTGGGGTACCTGCACACCCTATTTCAAAGACTCTGTTGAAGTTCTTTGGTAAGCTTTTCATCACCAGTTCTTGAACATTTATACCACATTCCTAGCTTGTCTTGGTTTCTAGGACTCCCCCCCCCCCCCCCTAGTTATTGGAAACAGTGATGTAGTATCTGCATCATTATTTCTGGCCTCATATGTTAACAGTACTCAATACTCATATGCCTAATTGCAACAATTTGTCACGAAATGCACCAGTTAGGAGAAGGGTTAATTGCGAATATACCCCTTTTACCATTGCTAAATTGCAGATAGACCTCCTGTACTTCCAGTGTTGCCAATAAACCATGGATTCTCAACTTCGTTTGTTTCATGTTAGGATTTAGCTCCTTAAAGTGGAACATATGAGCTTCATAAACTGATTTACTTACCATAAACTAGCCTAATAATCAACACATATAACTAATTTAAATGGGAAAATTAACGGAGTTGTGAATCTGGGGATCTATCAGTAGCAATAGAAGCACTGGGGTCCACCTGCAATTTTGCAACAATACAGGGGGTCTATCTGCAATTAACACACAGGAGAAGTTGTAAGAGAACCTGGTTCAAAAAGGATATCATGACTTTGGCGGAGCAGGAGGAAATGACCCATAACAGAACTGTTTGAGAGAGTAAGACATGTGCAGTTGATCCCAAAATGTGGTATAAAGTCTTTGTGTTTGTGATCGCCATCGCCTTTTTACTATCTATCTGTAATCGAACTCATCGTTTTCGTGCATACAATTAATGGTTATCTTGTGGCTCTAGGGAGGCTGATAAGGAGGATGAAGAAGGGTCAAGAAATGGGAATGGCAAAAGGCAGCTGAAACTGTCAAATGTAGGGTTCACTGGGTACAAGAGGAAAACTGAGGATATTGAATCCAGTGGCAAAGGTCGCTGCAAATTCTTCCAAGCCCGCAGGCTTCAGTTGGTCTCAAACTTTCTTTGATTGTTTTTTTTAAAAAAAAAATCCTAGTTGTAGAATGTATTTATCTGGCCTGATTTGAAGAAAAGATACCTACGAGAAAAAATTATCACGTGCGATATTCTTATTATTTGTGTTGCAATTATATGGAAAACTATCATGTACGACATCTAAAGGCTTATTGTTTCTCAAATAATTCATAACTATTCTAACTTCTACAATGCTCTCTAATCAAATACTCTATAATTATCATTTATCTAGTTATCATAATTAACAAAACATAATGTTTCATTAGTTACATGGTCATTGGAGACCAAGATCTTTAAAGGGTAAATAGCAGATAGCCCCTTACTTATAACTTCACTTAGCACTCACGTATTGCCATTTTTAGAAGGATAAATTTGGAGATAAATCGAGGGGTGCAAAATGCTAACTAAATGGTTGATGGGTGTTAACTGCTAATGAATGTACAAATGAGGGTTAGTTATCTGCAATTTACCATACGAACAACATTAATCATAAATTAATTTTCAAAGCTAAGGTAATGATTAATTAATTAATTTCCATGTACAATTTAGTTACTCTTCCACTATTGATTATTAACGGGGAAGGTGAATACTTGATAATTAACTGAAAAAAAAATGAGTGAAACATGTAAACTAAAGATAAATATGTAATTTCTGAAAATCATAAGGACATAAATGTAATATCCGGAATCCACAGTCCAAAATAAAGGACGCCCATTCAGATCCAATAGGGGTATAGTCGTCCAACAACTCGTAATCCCGTCCTTTTCATCTCGACCGTCCAATCCCCAAGACATAAATCCTACGGTCATCACGCATTTCCCCAAATTTCAAATTGCTTTATGCCGATCCCGCTCCCATTTCAAACGAACCCCTAAAAAAAATAAAAAAGAACACAGAGGAGAGAGAAAAAGGCGAAATTTTTAGAGAGAGAAACTCCATTTTATCACTAAATCTGATCTCGATCCGCCATTAAAGAGCCGCTTCAAGCTTCGCCGCCTCTTCGAAAATGTCCTCTCGCCACGAGAAGGAGAAGGCCGTCAACGTCCAGGTCCTTCTGCGTTGCAGGTAACAGCGAAAACCCTAGCCGAAAAAGTTTGGGTTAGGGTTAGGGTTTCGATTTCTGGTGAATTTTGGAGAATTGACTGTTATTTTTTGGGGGTAATTACAGGCCGTTCAGCGATGAGGAGCTGCGGAACAACGCGCCGCAAGTGGTGACTTGCAATGATTTCCAGAGGGAAGTGGCGGTGTCTCAGACGATTGCAGGGAAGCAGATTGATAGGATTTTTACATTCGACAAGGTAATTAATAAGGAAATCTAGGGTTTTAGGGTTTAATTCGGTGAAAAAGGCATCGAAGTTGTCATACTGGGGGTTTTTTTTTCATTTATTCCCTATAAAGTAATCTGAAGAAGTTTATATGAACGATTAGGAGCAAATTAGCAAGCATGAGATTGTTTCTGGAGAAGAATTTACTAAAATGACAAGATGCCGTTGATTTTTTAAACTAGGATTTTAGCTGTTTCTTTTCTGGAAAGAAGCGAATTGATAGACCTTACTAGTTTTTGTGAAGGTCCCTTTCTGTCATCGAGGGTTTTATGGTTTAGTTCGTTATCCTTCGTCTGTTATACTTAAAAATTGTCCAGTCTTGTCATTTAAATAATTAGATTAGATGATATTTGTCATGTTATGAACCAGAACCACCACTAGAACAATCACCAGAGAAGAAGAAATATACCTCTTTTCAGATATTTATGTTTGTTCACGCTTTCATGGGAGCCCAAGAAACTGCAAATGAGAGTAGTGCTGTTTTCATCGATGGGTTGTAGCATGGAAGCCTAAAGTTTGGTATGGGATGATTACCTTTTGGAGAGGGTTTAATCTTCTCTAGCTCTTATGGGAATTACAGTGCAAGTATTTTGTGTCTGACACTGAACCAACATTTTTTAAGTAGCACCAGTAAAATCTATATGAGAAAATTGCAGATTGCTAGGTTACTTTCATTCTCAATAGCCTGTTAAGTTGCATTTTCTTTTTACTCATTCTTTTTAACAAACCAAAATTCCAGTGCGAATTAGATATGAAAGAAGCAGTTAGATTATTAGGACATTATCTTAAACTATGATTTTAACTTGCATTACATGCTTACAGTTGAATGGAGAAAAATATTTTGGATCTCCAGACAAATTAGACAAGCATGTATCCGCAAGGAGAAATGAATTATATGAATTTTGTTAACTAGTATGTCTAGGAACAAGTGATCAAACTTTTTTACTGTTCCAGATTCTTCGTGCATGGACTGTGTTTGGGGATCCACATTATAAACTGCATACGATGATTTACTTATCTCTTTGTTGAATTCATTGTTTGCAGGTGTTTGGTCCTTCAGCAAAGCAGAGGGATTTGTATGATCAAGCAGTGATTCCTATTGTAAATGAGGTCTTGGAGGGTTTTAACTGTACAATTTTTGCTTATGGCCAAACTGGTACAGGAAAGACATATACCATGGAAGGTGAATGTAGAAGATCTAAGGTGAGTTCTACCTGTTCTTCAAACATTATTTTTGGTTATTTGGTTTATATCTCATTCATTGGAAGTTCCATGCCCCCTTAATGACAATTGTTTATGTTTATAATAGGACTAAAATCTAATATGTGATACATGCTTTCAGAGTGGACCAAATGGTCAATTACCTTCAGATGCAGGCGTGATACCGAGAGCTGTGAAACAGATATTTGACACCCTAGAAAGTCAAAATGCTGAATATAGTGTTAAAGTGACTTTCTTAGAGCTGTATAATGAAGAAATAACTGATTTGCTTGCTCCAGAAGAGATATCTAAAGTTGTTTTGGAGGATAAGCAGAAAAAGGCATTACCACTTATGGAGGATGGTAAAGGGGGTGTTCTTGTACGAGGACTCGAGGAAGAGATTGTAACAAGTGCCAACGAAATCTTTTATCTTCTGGAGAGGGGATCAGCAAAGAGACGTACAGCGGAGACTTTATTGAACAAACAATCAAGGTTATTTTATACCCTTTTCCTTAACGGTTTCCTTTATTCTGAGTGTTAGGTGTTACTTTATTCTGATTTTGATTATTTCTTGTTGCTTTAGTCGGTCACATTCTCTGTTTTCCATTACGATACACATCAAAGAAGCTACCCCAGAAGGAGAAGAACTTATTAAGTGCGGGAAGCTAAATCTAGTTGATCTTGCCGGATCAGAGAACATTTGTCGCTCAGGGGCCAGGGAGGTACGCTTACTATATACCTATACTATTCAATAACTGCACCTAGTAGATTCTCTAGTCGCTATGCTATTTTGTTTGGACTGTTAAGTTTGCCTTGCTTGAGATATTTTGTTTTAATATTTTTCTCTTAAGGGTCGTGCAAGAGAAGCTGGGGAAATAAACAAAAGTCTACTGACGTTGGGACGTGTAATTACTGCTCTTGTGGAACACCTTGGGCACATTCCTTACAGGTTTGTTACCTGCCCCATAAACCTGTTATCTGTGGTTTGGTTACTTCAAATTTATTAGTAATCTCATCCTTTAAATTCAGTGTTGAAGGTCTATTGAAAATGCAGGGACAGCAAGCTTACTCGGTTGCTTCGTGATTCTCTAGGAGGGAGGACCAAGACTTGCATAATAGCCACTGTTTCACCATCTGTGCACTGTTTGGAAGAGACCCTTAGTACATTAGATTACGCTCACAGAGCAAAAAATATAAAGAATCGGCCTGAGGTGCTTTAATTTCACCATTTCTATATGTTTTCAGGATTCTTTCTTTTGGTTGGTAAATAAATGCAATCCAGTTTTAGTTTTGTGGTCTGTTTATTCTGTAAATTGGAGTAGAGCTCTTGGCCATGTATTCTCTAGCCTTGCATCATGAAGTCAAAAATTTCTGCATGTTGGCACTTGCTTTGTTTTTTATGATTCCGATATGGGTAAACTTAGTTTAGAAAATCTGCTCTTCCATGTCTAATATCATATGCGCGCTCGCACACACAAAGCACAACACGGCACACACAAAGGTTATTGTGCAGTTTACTCAAAAATAAAAAAAATAATAAAAGAAAAGAGAGGATAGTACCATGAAGTCAGTTTTTAACATTCTAGTGTAGAGATAATTATGAAATTTTATGCGGTCATAATTATTGATTCCACATTGTAAGACATTGGCCCTTGAAATGACTCGATTCTCTTGATTGACTTCAACAAATTATTCATCATAGACTTATATTGCAGGTTCTTCTTGCATTTCTTATTCTTTTTTGTTTTCATTCTTTCCCATAAAGCTTGTAAGCAATGCTAGTTCACGATCTTGGCTATGCAAGAGTTTGTTGTGTCCAGTGCCTTTATTTTTTCACTTGTATGCACCTGCATTTTACTTCTATACAGTATACACGACACTTGCATGCCTCTAATTACCAGATGTGCATTAACTCACTTTGCTTATGATACCGTCAGCACTGGTTTTATTTTCTCATAGCAAGATAAGTTTTATACTTTAAGTTTAAGCAACGCACATGACCATACTCGTCTTCTATCCTTTTTTCCCCAAATTTTGTTACTATGAGTTCTCCATCACCAATTACCTGCGCTGATTTTAGGTGAACCAAAAGATGATGAAATCAACTTTGATCAAAGACCTCTATGGGGAAATGGACCGGCTTAAAGCAGGTAGAGCCCCTTGTTAGCTTTGATAGCTCATTCCAGGTGCAGAGTTTTAGCAGAAGAGTTAATTCAATGTTTATTTCTCAGAACTCAATGCTACTCGTGAGAAAAATGGAGTCTACATACCAAAAGAAAGATATTCACAAGAGGAGGCTGAAAGAAAGGTAGAACACATATCCGATTCTAATTTTATCAGATGCCCTGAACCTTTGTGCACAAGCAAGTTGTAGTGTTGTCCCTATCTAGTCTATATGTACAGTTACCAAGAGGATCCCCACCAATTCGTGTATCTCACATCTAAGTGCTAAGTGCCTTTTGGTCTGTTGTGAAATCTCCACTCCATCCATGTTTTGTTAGGAGGCTCGCAACTGATATTCATTAGAGGGTAAATTTATTTCAAAGTGTCAACAAAGTTATTTTGTTACTGAAGTATTTGATTCTTCAAAGGCAATGGCAGAGCAAATTGAGCAAATGGGGGTCTCACTAGAAACCCAACAAAAGGTTAGGTTGCTCCTGCAATGGGTATTTCTTGCAACATGAATTTTGGTGTTACTCCTGTATCTGCTCCAGCTGTACATAATAATTCTTGCATTCTTGCAGCAAATTGAGGATTTACAGGAAAAGTATGACACACAACTACATCTTGTCGTAGATCTGAGAAAACAACTTGATGCAACAGAGGTGTGTGCTATTATGGTTGTTGTTGCTGTTGTTGTCGTCGTCATTCAGGCCTTATATTTGTTCAATGGACTTTATTCCTTTGTATTTTTTTATGCAGAAAAGCTTGAACCATACTAGCAAGTTATTAGCTACTGTGAAGGAGGATCTCCAGCAATCCCAATATACCCTGAAAGAGAAAGACTTCATCATATCAGAACAGAAGAAAGCTGGTTTGTAAAAGTCCAGATATTTTCATATAAGCTTAAGAGTATTAGTGTTTTTAATTTCTATAATTTTGTTGAACAGAAAATGCTTTGGCACATCAAGCATGTGTTTTGCGGGCAGACTTGGAGAAATCTATTCATGATAATGCTTCGTTGTTTTTAAAATAGGTATTATTTGCATTTGACAACTTACATTTCTGAACTTTTAAAATAATAATGAGACTTTGTTTCCCTGATGGATTTGATTCCACAGCCAGAGAAGACCAACTGAATGCTGCAAATAGGTGGACAGTCAATAATTTTCAGGCTGATCTCACAGAGAAAGTTACCTCACTTTGCAAAATTGTAGCTACATCAATGGAGAAAAAATAAACACCTTCAGTCTGTTGGGGATCTTTGTCAATCTTGTCTAGATTTCCATGACAAGGTAAATACATTTGGTTATCTTATGTCTGTACACCTTTAGAGACGCTTGTCCATCTATGCTTAACTTCATATGCAGGCAGTCCTAGAACTGAAGAAGAAGGTGTCAAACTCAAGGGCACAGTGCATTTCTCATGTAGAAGGAATTCAGAATGCAGTACGCTTGCATAAATCAACAAGCAATGCTGGCCTCGAAGAGATCTCATCTGCTGCTGCTGCTGCCAATTGCTCCTCTCTTCTTCATGTATGTATTGAGGCTTAACTTTTAAACTAATGTTATAGTCCTTACCAGAATTCACCAATTAACTTCTTGTGCACCAGTTGCTAACTGTGGGGGAAGGAGAAACAAATCTAATCTTTAAGGATCTACAAGGTACTTTGTCTATTCATCGAGGAGAGGTTGCAAACTTCACTCAGGAGCTGAGACAGGTACGTAACTTTTATCATTTCCTATAATTTCTTGTTAGTTAAAAAATTATCTTGAAGTTTCTGATTACTCATTCATCATCCATCTTCATGTTAATGGCGGAGGTTTTCTTCTAGTTTGGAACATACAAAGGAGATGTCCAACTTTATCTTTGAACTTCTTGAAAAGCTGGGTGCAGAATCAAGGAAGCTTCACAGTCACTCTAATCTGGTGCATGAAGCTCAGGCAGCTAGCATTGCTGATTTCCAGAAGGCTTATGAGGTGTTTTTCACAACTGGAGGCTTATTTATGTGAATTTGGTCGTATAATTTAACTTTAGTGCTATAAACAGGAGCAATCAAGGTCTGAAGCAGAAAAGCTTATAGCAGATTTGACGAGTCTAGTATCCAGTCACATGCACCGACAAAAAGAACTGGTCTGTCCTATCATATATGCTTGCTTTCTCATGATCTTTAGCAAGCCCACTCATTACTGAGCTTTCCAGGTCAATGGAAGACTCACTGCATTTAGGGATTCTGCTTTGGAGAACAAGACAGTTTTGGATGAGCACGCATCATCTGTCGATGGCATGACAACTAATGCCAAGAGGAAATGGCAAGAATTTTCCATGAAAGCGCAGCATGAGTCCGAAGATGGTTCCAACTTCTCTGCAGCAAAGCATTGTCGTATGGAACTTGTTCTTCAAGAATGGTTTGTTCTAAGGCCCAACTTTGTCCTTTCCTACTTCTATTGTGATATTTACGCAAATTTGTTTTTCACTTATTGCCACCTCCTGTGATCTTAACTTATCACAGTGTAAACACTGTTGATGCTGCCTGCCAACAGTGGAAGAAGACACATGCATCTGTTAATGAGATGAGCAGTAAGCATGTTGTCGACATGGATGCACTTATTCGGTTAGTAGAGTTTGAATGCATTTATCCATATTTTTCACTCTAATGTATATGATGGTAGGTTACTGATACTTTTTGTTCGTAGAAATGCCATTGAGAGTAATGAGCAACATGATTCTGAGATTGCATCAGCACGAAGTATTGCTGAGGAGGATGCAAGTAAGAACAGCAACGATATCCAACATCACTTAGAGAGTGAGTTTTCCTTCATCATCTTGGATTTCTCTTAGTGTGAACAATAAGCACCTGATGTGGGGTTATTTGTTTAATGTAAGATCAGGATATAATATGAACCTTAAGTAGCCTAAACTGTGGACAATTAATCTAAATTGTGGATTTTACATACCAAACCTCTAGCAATAGTAGCCACTAACCAGCAAGTTAGAACATCCAAGCCTGCACCGTTTGAGACATTGGATTTCTGAATTATTTTTGGAAACTGGGTATTTCCCTATCTCTGGTTTCACCATATCTTGCAACTTGTGACATGCCTTCCTGGTTTTAAAGTTAACTTTAAATTAAGTCAGCTTCCTATTTCTATTTTGAGTTTTAACATTTCTCCATCATCAGCTTATGAAGAGCATACTTCATTAACATACCAAACATTATTTTTCTTATTTAGGTGTAATGGATTACGACAAGGAATCGACTAAAGAAACTTTGAGAGAAATAGAAATCCACTCTGAGACTCTGCAGCAGCTGCAGGAGGATCATAGAAGCTGGGCCTCTGACGTCAATGAGTATGCGGAGAATACCTTCCAAAATACGTACAAGGTAAGCCAATTGCTATATTTCTTTGAGGCTAAACAGTCTATGAAGGGTAAATTTCTCATACGCCCCGGACATTAGTATAAGTTGGCACGTGATATACTCCTGGCTTACCCTGGTTATCTTGATGTTATTTACTTTAGGATAAATCTTTAGGGAGGGAAAAAAATCTGAAATTTAATTGTAAAACATGATCAAGTTTACATTTAATTACAAAAGCAACCAACTTTTCGGACAGAGGTGCTGGTGTGGTTGAAAATAATAAAAGGGGACTACTTCTGGTCAGAGATGTTGATGGCTAAAAGTTGGTACTTTTACTAGTTAAAAGTAAACAAAATTGCTATCTTGTAATAAAATTTTAGAGAATGTTTGTTTTGGGCCTTCAAAAATTGTCCTGTATGTTACTGCAACCGCATCTACTCCCTCTTAATTGTTAGGTATATATTTTAGACCTTTAACAATGTTGATAGCTTCATCAGGATATTTTGCGAAAACACGTGGTATTTTGCTTTAGATTCATTGATTTGCGAAATTTACCCATCAGTAAATAATGTGAACCTTTCGCAAATCTAAACTTCACACAATACGTTATATTGATCAGGATTATGAGCCTAGCGGTGAGACACCATTGCGGTCTGAGCCCGACGTGCCAAGCAAGGGTACTATTGAGTCGCTTCGAGCAATGCCAATGGATACTCTTCTAGAGGAGTTCAGGGAAAATAACCCTTATGAATCGTCGAAGGAGAAGCCCTCACAAATACCAAGATCGCCCCTCATTCAACTTAACTGATTGATTTTATAGCACAAGATATTCTTGTGTGGTTGTTGTGTGATGTATTATTGTTATTATTATTCACAGTGTTTGCGAGTAAGAGGGGAGCTTTCTTAGGTCCCCGTATTCAATTTTTTCGCAATGTATTGCATGGAGATGTAAGGGTAATGGACGGATAGATATTTGTAGAGGTTTATACTTGATATGCTTTCCTGATCTATATTATGCACATATATTATGTACATAATATAGATTGAATGTAGTTTCTTGATTGCCAAATCTTTGTTGAATTTAGAGTTTTTTTTTCACCGGTGGCTAGGTGTATAGGCTACATTTCAATTGTCAGAGGGCACTAGATATAGTCAAACAATACATTTTAGAAAATGGGTAGCTAGTAGGGGAGCTCACAAGCTTGTGTCTCGACAATCCATTTTCGTAAATGGACCGTCAGCTCATTTCCATTTTCCCCTAAATAGTATCATATATAATTTTATATGTAGGGATTTGTTTGTGTAATGGATACAAATACGTACAAGTTACAAGGCGGGATTTGGATTATCTGCACAATCAAAATGTGGTTAAAGATTAAGGTTCAAGAAATCATTTGATTCATGTCTGGAATAGTTATTCTCATAATTTGTGGTAGCCACAAAAACACCATTTACGGAACAGAAACTATATTCCTTGACATGACATTAGCTATACATTAGAGGTATACTGAAAGAAAGTATACGTCCTGATTATGTAAACATTAGAAAAGATGCGGAGGATATGATATTATGCTGTAATACGAGCAACGTCTGTGCGCCTTACTGTGGGAGCGATTACATCCAAATTCTAGCTATATAAACTTCTTGCTCTGTATATACGTTAATAGTAAATTCAATGCCGAAATGGAGAAAGACCGGCGGGCACAAAAGATATGATTCAATGCCGAAATGGAGAAAGACAGGCACAAAAGCTTAATATTTTTCTTGTTAATATTTCCTTTATTAGCCAAACGAAAAAAGTAAAGAATAAAACTACTATTTCCACTACCTCAAAAAACATGTTCTATATATATATATATATATATATATATATATATATATATATATAATATAATGTAATGATATTGTGAGATGGTAAGCTCAAATCTTATCGTGA
>JBAKGM010000002.1:18062458-18090140 GCA_037177215.1 Asparagus racemosus | reverse complement strand
CCGCTCAAATCAAAACTCTGTGACCAAAATAGGCATTATTGATTAATTGTGTCAAATTTTAGGTCTTGTTGTCGCCGATGCTAGTTTTTATCTCTTTGGAAAATGAGTGTCATTTTATAGAGTAATCTGGTATTTTAGCCGTATAACATTATCTACTTATTATAAATATATATTTTATTAGTTAATACTAATTAAATAATTTCACAGCTACCGCCAACAGCATAATATTTAATTATAACAAATATATTTTATTATATATTATATCAAGAATGGTTAATATACAATATTAATTATAACATATTGAACATTATATTACTCAGCTCAAAACACCTTCTTAGAAGGTGTTTTGAGATAAATGTGTTTGTTTTTATTTTTCTACCACAAGTATTTTATTTTTCCCATGGAAAAACAGTGATTTTTCAAATATACTGTGTTTTTATCCTGACACAAACATTATGAAAACAAAGAAATCACTATGCTTGTCAAACGCTCCATAAAGAACTGGACAAGTTTAAAGATTTTATGAGTTAAACCAACTTCAAAGCTCCTGATTTCAAACTCAAGCCCCTTGGAGCTCTTTCTAATTGAAACTCTCTCTCTCTTAATTGCTTGGTAATGAATAAAATTAATGGAGAAGTAAACTATAGCAAAAGATTGTTTGAGCCTCTCACTTTTATGGAGGATGGCCGTGTTGAAAGACGAGGTCCAAATTCGTTACATAAATTCAGATTGGGTTGAATAAGAAAATCCGCGCTACAATTTGCTCCTTGGGAAACATTGGTCGTAATCGTGACTTTAGAAACTCCACAGCTATAGCCTACAGATGTTTCGTGCTCGGCTAAATGACACTTAAATACCTTATTTTTTCAACATCTTTATAGTTAAATATCTTAAGTCGTAAAAATAGCACTTTGATAAACTAAGTTATAAAAAAATGACATTTTAAGACCCTAAGTTGTAAAAAAACTGACACTTAAATACCATATTGTTTCGCCACTTTTACACTTAAAATATTCTAAGTTGTAAAAAAAACACTTTAATAGCTTAAGTTGTAAGAAAATAACACTTTATTGTCCTAAGTTGTATTAAAAAAATAGCACTTTAGCACATTATGTGAGTTGTCAAGACAAGTTCCTAAGAATATTCTCATGAAAATTAACAATATGTAGTAATATGCCAATTTTTTACGACCCAAGATATTAAGGCGCTGCTTTTCACCACTTATGATATTTAACCGTAAAGATGATGAAACAATAGAGTATTTAAGTACCATGTGTCTTTTCTTGTCTATAGAGTTCATAACAACGTTAATACTTCATAGTCAAGGGTACATCTTTGTGCAAGCACAGTGCAAACCAAAACAGCATTGACGGTCTCGTGAGCTTTACCCCTTGATGTATCCAATGAGAAATGATTTCACAAAAGCTCGCAGTTAGGACTGAGCTTGTTAAAAAAATCTCGCTTCAGCTTATATATTCAATAACTCAACAAACGATTAAAATTATAAAGTAATATAAACAAATAAGTATAAACAGCCTCAAATTTAGTTTGTTCAACGACTCTAATAAGAACTTTCAACCCAGTTAACAACTCTAGCCAAAACTTAAACATACTCATGATATACAGGAAGAACGACACATACAAAAGCTTAATCCAACGAGAACATCCTTCATCTTGATAAAAGAACCATCTTTACGGTAAAAACAGCTATAATGTTATTAAGGCACATAAATGCTAGGGAGACTAACAGGAGAAGCATAGATAGTCCATATGAAAAACTTTTATTCGCAAAGGGTCAAAAGCTTGAGATCTTCCTCTTAACAAATTTCTTCGGAAATTAAAACGATTCTATATTACGTTCAAGAATAATGTGCAAAGGCCACATATTTGCTAATATAAGCAGTAATTGTTAGATGTAACGGAAAACCAATGTCAGTAAACACAAACATATTGTCGACAACTAGTGCTTTCGCCATGTAGTCTGATTATATTTGATGGCAGAGTAAAGTAAACTAGTTGGAGATCATTTAAGAATCATTATAAGCACACAGTGAAATAAGGCCAACATTAAACATCATGGTTTTAAAAGTTCACGAAAGCAGCAGATTATAATCTCAACAAACTGTCATAAACTAAACCAATGTAGAAATTACTGCAAAACTGTTCCAAATAACTAAGACATGAGCACTGTTGAGAAATGACTGGGGCTCCTCGATGCAGAGTTGAAGGGAATTACAGCCTCCTTCCTCTCCTTCCACCCTTTCTACGAGTGCTATCAGTGGGAATTGGTGTCACATCCTCTGCATGGCCAAAAGAAAATAAACTATTAAGAATATTGATTATGTTGATTCCACTATATATAGACAAGAACCAAATTTCTAAGCAAAAGGAATCTACCATCACTTCGCCGTGTATGACGAGTGTTTTATTCCAGAACGAGCATTGTAGAATTGAGTACGAGTGTTTTAAACTAAACATGCATTGTAGAATTGAGTACATGTCTGATAAATAAATGCATATATCTAAGGAGTGTCCAAGAAGTGTCGGATACGGGTACTGGTACCACACGTGTTCGGTATGGGTACAGCTCCATATTAGTAGTACACAGGCAACATAGTATCGAATTAACCCACTAAATAATAACATTTATCTAACTGATCTTAAAATGCAATTATAGCAATTAAAAGAAAAGTAAAGCTAAATAAAATCTGATATATGAATGAGCT
Source organism: Asparagus racemosus (assembly GCA_037177215.1). Taxonomy (NCBI): domain Eukaryota; kingdom Viridiplantae; phylum Streptophyta; class Magnoliopsida; order Asparagales; family Asparagaceae; genus Asparagus; species Asparagus racemosus. The sequence continues at coordinate 18,087,414 of JBAKGM010000002.1, read as the reverse complement.
AACCAATGCGACCAATTTTCATTCCAGAACGAGCAAGTGCCCTGAGGGCAGACTGAGCACCAGGACCAGGTGTCTTAGTCTTGTTCCCACCGGTTGCTCGCAGCTTAATATGCAGAGCAGTGATCCCAAGTTCCTAAAGATATCGGAAGGAAGAATTCAGATAAAAGGTTAAAGCTAGCTAGTGTAAACTATATACTACAGAGCCTTGGCAAATAATCAACTGCAATATAGATAGTGACACACCTTGCATCGCTGCGCCACATCTTGAGCTGCAAGCATGGCAGCATAAGGAGATGATTCATCTCTGTCAGCCTTGACTTTCATACCACCTGTATCAGAGAATTTATAATGCCAGACTGCTCATGAGGGTCCATCCATAAAATTTACTAAGCTATAGATATGGCTGAATAAATTGCCGTAAATAAATCACTAGTAAACTGTTCTTGAGAATCATGAATTCTGTGAACTTGCAAGCAAAAGATTAAACTCATGACCTGCTCATCTTACAACTACCAAATATACAAAAAGATACTTGTATTAATTCGAGAACATTGTCTGTCATATGCCAAAATGACAATTATCCTATTTGTGGAACTCCAGTATTATTTGACATACCACACCCCAAAAAATTTTATATCTCACTCACTTTTATGTTATAAAGCAAAGGCATGTCCATGGATACTAGACATGCCACACGTACAAAGCAAAAAGCCTTTAAACGTTAGAACATCCAGACAAGAGACTCCTCCTCAAAAGTAGTTCTCACCAATCTTGTGAGAACTCTAAGACCTGCATCATTCTTGATCTACCCAGCAAAATGGGTAGAAGAATGAAATACCAAGAGGTTTGCAAATGATTTCTAGAACAAACTTATAATAGACGTTGTCATTTCTCGTTTTAGGAATAACCTGTGTATTGAACAAGATGAATTGTAGGAAGAATATCACCAATTACAATCTATTGTATCTATCCAATCATTCAAAACAAATAATCAATCATCTTTTTGGAAAGGAATTTGTATATTTTCTGATGGTGGAGACTGGAAATACACTGGCCCTAGCAACAGCGATAAAGCTCTTTCCAATTTGTTAGTCTTTATCCACTACCTTCTGTGTGAAGCAAAATCCTCATGGATTAAATTATTTTAAGAAAATTAATAGCAGCAACAAACTGCAGATGTTGAAAGGTGAACATATCTCAGTTGATCCTGTGAACTAAAAGAACAACATTATGCGAGAATTGATTCAATGTGAATGTAACATTCTAAACAAGTACTGGAAAGGAAATAAGAAAAGGGATCAAAAGATGGGAATATAATGAAGAGGTAGGAATTAAAAAAAGGAGTAACATCTAGCTGATGGCATCAAAATGGTGTGTCTCGAGTTTCAAGGGTAGCAAATGAAATAATTTGACTAAGCACTGAAATAAGGGCGATTTTTTTGAGTTTGACATGTCAGATTATAAAAACATGGGAATAGAAAGGATAGGATAAGATTCAAAATGCCGAAAGGAAATATCATTCTTCTAGAAAACTGTTATGCCTACGGAACACTTGTAAACCTCATAATCATAAGGCTCCGACTAGCTAACTACAAACTACAACGACTTCACAAAGGTCAAACATGACAAAAGAAAACTCCTCCAAATTCTTTGATTTGACCCAAAGTTTTAGTAAGGTAGTGCCACACAAAATGGCAAATGGAGAAAGCACCTAGCGGTCAACCTAAAGAACTTTGTAATATGCCTATATCTAAATCTCATTGTAAAGGATCTATGACCTCAAAAAAATAAATGCTTTGTGCAGGTCTTCATCCAATATCCATATCAATTCTCACCATCATACAGCAATCGACAAACATTATGAATAACACCTGAACATTTAAAATGAACCTATATATAATATGAAAGTATTCAAATTCATCACCAAATCTAAGAATCACATGTGCAATACCAAACTTCCTTCATACAGGACGCCAACTCATCCAGCATTTTTTTTCAATTACTCTGTTCTTAAGGAATAACAGGATATATAATGCATAACAAATCCATACCAGTAATGCGAACAAGTGTTTCCCTTCCAGATAAATCAGTAACATGCTGGAAATCAAACAGTAACAAATCAATATCAGCAGTCAAAACAGCAATTAACGATGGAAAAGATACATGAGATTAGAGACTAACAATGAAAGTGTCATTGAATGATGCAAATATGTGGGCAACTCCAAAGACGTGCTCCCCTTCTCGTACCGCTGGTCCAAGGGTCACATTATCCTCTTTGGGTTCCCTGGTCTTCCTCTTCGACTGAAACCAATTGAAAAAAAATTAGAAAGAGCATTCCCAATTTGTATTTGGTCCTTTCGTATAGTAAAGAATGATAACAACAACATTTTTGTAATAACTTATTAGGCCAGAATTTAAATCGCGATATATTTCTAATAATGTTATACTTAATTTTCCATCAATCTTCTTAAGGGGTTTTTTTGCCTATATACACACTCAAAAGGAATCAACCATATTCGCCAATTTACCTTCCAAATATACACATTCACTAGTTTATCTTACAATTCTACCACATTAAGGGTAATCTGACAAGAATGTTTGAATTCAGGGTAATACAAGCTTAAAAAACCTATTTTTAATTTAGATTCACGTAGGAAAACAAGATATAGAAGCTCCCCAATAAAAAAAATTGCTCTATTATAATTATAAAATTAAAATCATACTAATTTCAGAAATCTAGAAAGGAAAAATAAAAGAAAATTCCTAATAACATCAATAAGCTTTACGAGATCTAGCAAAAACAAGAGGAAAATAAACACAAATTACCCCCAGCGCCAAAAAAAGCAATCTTTTTTTCTTTTAAAAATTATCTAAAACACAGATTCCTACACATTTGCAGTGCTATTACCTCTATATCTAGAAAACCAATTCTAAAAAATTGTGTATTTATTGCATTCTAAAGGAATCAATACAGATCTGCACGCTCCAGATAACTCGAGTCCGAAGCAGCAACAGAAACGAATCAATTGTAAAAATAACTCGAGAGAGATTTTAAAGAAGAAACCCAAGAAATAATTACCATGGTGATTTCGGCGGCGAGAAGGCGGAGGACGATGAGGCTTCAAATGGCGCGGCGGCGGGGAGAAGGAAAAACCCTAGCTGTCCTCTGCTCGCCCTTTTAAAGGGATTAATGGACTTATATTCATTTTGTTTGCGTATTAGTAAATGACCATTGTACCCTTGCGTAACTAGGGATGGGCCTGTAATGGACCCATATATTGGTTGGGCTTTGGGCTGTGATACGTCATGACCTTTTCTAATTTTGGGTAACTTCCCCCATTTAAATTCGGGGGTGATTTCAGAAAAAGACCATTAATTTTATAATTACAGAACACCCCCCAAAACTTTGTGGAATTTAAGATTTTAGTTGTGTTGTGAGACAAATTCCATTCATGAGTTTGTCAAGGAAGAGATTAACAGAGGGAAACGAGGAAAAAGGGGGAGGGTTGTTCTACCTACGTTTACTGAGAGGGGATGGTTGTAAAAAGAAAAATGTTTTCTTTCGTTATTTTACAAAATAAAGATACTTCATCTTTACACATCAACATCTTCCGAATGACATTCCTTTGAATGCAACTTTGAATGCAAGAACAAAGTGCACCCTTCATCGCGGAATTGTACACAAGATCGAATCAATACAAATTAGACGAGCGTTTGTAAATGTCAACACATGCATCAATCGTTAAATTTAAAAAAAAAACTTCAATACAACTGCTTTGAGAAATTAGTTTTGAGAAGCAAAATTATTATTAACGACAATACAGACACCAAAAAAAAAAAAAAAAACACATGATCTTCAAGCCTTCTTAACAACGTTGGGTGCCATTATCTCAAGAAGCCCCTTCGGATTATCTACATGCACCCAGTGACCAGCTTTTGGTAGAACATGAAGCGAAACCTTCCCCTCTTCAGCTCTCACCCTTTTCTTAGAGACTCGCTCTAGCTTCTCAAGTACGTGGGGATGCCATCTATCGCTATTCTCAGCTCGAACTATGACAATCTCCAATCCTTTGGGCGGGTGCTCCAATAGAGACCAATAGCTCGTGTCCCTAGAGATATCGGAATACAGTTGAATGATAATGTAACGGTAAAGCATTATCGAGAATACTGAAAGGTATGTTTGGTAAGGACTTCAGAGTATTTGGAATAGCAAATGTGTTAATAGTATCATGCATTATGGAGATACTTTGAAGTCGCAACAATATCCAACCAAGCATGTTTTTTTAAATATTTGGATGCATATGCAAACAATATGGGATTCAAAACTCTCATCCAAACCCTCTCTAGTTTTAGAGTCCTTAGTACGGAGGAGAGGAGGTTATACCTGTAGGAATTGAACATCTCAATGGCAGCTTGGAGGTCAAAAGCCCAGGTTACTCTGTCGCCTTCCTTCTTTAAGTTGCTGCCTATCCACTCAGAAAGAGATTTGGAAAACCCGAGCTCAAGCATGCGGTCAACAACCCACCTGATGTTGGATAGAGATAAAATTTAAATTCGTGCATTCCTCAAAGGAAAAGAAAGGTAAAGAAAAACTTAATTAAGAGTGATATGTTGGAATGCAGCTCTAATAGTGAAGTTATTTCTTGAAGCCTTGGAGGCAAAGATACAAAGAATAGAATGGTGTTTTCTCATTCTAAAGCCAAGAACAAAATTTAACTTTGTTGGGGGACAAATCACTAAGACTAAAGCCAAATTTTTTGTCATTGTTTTGTAGCTGCCCGTTGCCCAAGCACATGTATATTTTGCACAATAAAGACCTTTGTGAGAGAATGTTGTACCGATGTTAACGCATTTTTCAATGACGATGGTAAATAATTCAATTGTACAGATTCATCCAATTGTAAGTGTTTGAGCCAAAATCCTAACAAATCTAACGACGTGTTTCTGCATCTAAAATACCAATCAACTTAAATTTGATGGATTATCCGAACTGTGACTCTGTACCATGGCACTGATCTACATTATGTAGCCCAAAACTCAGAAAGTTCCAAATGTTTTACCTACTAATTGGATTCATATATTTCATATAGGCGATATAATGACTAGCGACCAGAACTCGTGGATTTTGTGACAAGTCCGTAGATGTTTTGCTGTAAATATGTCATCAAATCTACCTATTTAAACTTAACCCGCCCAAATAATAAGTAATCCTATGAAGCAAGAAGAATTGCAACATTGAAACTCTTATCAGAGCCCATAGCCTCCTATACATGTCAGTACATAAAGAAAGCATGGTATATCTAGAGGTCGGCAATAGGCAATAGTTAGTGACCTAGCGTGCAATTGAGATTACACCAGAAGCTTTCCACCAAAGAAACTATTGTTTGCAACACTTTGCTTTGCTACTTACAGAAAATATAGAAAATAGAGACTATTGTTGCATTATCTTTTATTTGAAATTATTTAAAATAGGACCTTGAGCTAATAAAAAATGGAAACAAAATATTATGTAGGCATCACATGTTTGCTGATCATAACATGGTGAATACTTTAAACTTACGCTGCCTTACCATCAGCAAAAATATTCTTAAACTTCAAATGCAATATGCCAAAATTTAAAAAGCTAAAACATTATGCTGTGTGATTTTGTGCATGATCATGCATCCAAGTGTGGAAGCAAACTTGCAAAGAGTGTAAGAGAGAGTATGTAAGCTGTTGAGTGCTTGAGAAAGAGAGCATACTTCCTAGATGGAAGTGATGAAGGCAAACTGTTAAGGGTCTGCAAAACTTTCTCCACTTCTCCATCACTATCATCAGATTTCACTTCTCCAGGAACAGAGTCCAACACCCAAAGCTGTTCTGCACCAACAGTCAACAGAAGATTACTCAGATGTGAATAAAAACGACAAGTACTTGGCAGACATCTCTGACATAGATACACAGGCTCATGTCTATTTTATATTGCGAATAAACTAAATAATTAATGGGTAGAGTCCTTTAACATGAATATATATGTTAACATATTTTTCTCATTTACCTATGCGAAGAACTAGAACAACCAACAATTAATATGATTACTGGCCTTTAAAGAATGATATAACGGCTCAGCAGTGTACACACAGGATGTTCAGAAGTTCAGTATGATTAGAGAAGTTCTCTATTTGTTCAAGCAAGGGGGACAGTAGCCTATTAAAACAATCATATTTAATGCAACTAAGAGCTCTCGACTACCTGCAAATGAATTATAATAGTACTATAAGGAGAAATTTTCAAAATAGACCCATTTACAATTTTATTCACCAAAATCGACCTATTTAAAACTTAGTTACAAAAATCGACCCAGTTTCGGCCACCTCAGCAGCGCGGGCTGAAACTAGGTCGATTTTCGAAAAAACGCTTCTTTCTAATTAGTCGGGGTTACTGCAATTTCAACCCCCACTATTAACCTCTGTAATTAAACTAGTGTCTAATTAGTTGGGGTTGGCAACCCCGACTAATTAGAAAGAAGCGTTTTTTTAAATCGACCCAATTTCAGCCTGCGCTGCTGTCGTGGGCGAAATTGGGTCAATTTTTGTAAATAAGTTTGAAAGGGGTTGATTTTGGGGAATAAAGTTGTAAATGGGTCTATTTTAAAAATTTCTCCTACTATATAATATTGAATTTGAAAATCAACCTAAAAACATGTTTAATTTAATGCCAACCAACTTAATGGGACCAACTTCAAAGTGATCAAAAGTAAGCAATTCTAAAAACCTATGTAAAGCAACTAGACACTTTTGGTACTTCGACCATATTATCATGGCCATGTCCATTTAGCCATTCTGTAACCCAAGTTAGTAATAATAACATTGATGGCAAATAAAATGCATCATACAATAGTCTACGTTTATGTAAGATTATCATGACCCATCAATCATGAGATGACGGACTTGGCCATGGGACGTAACTCTTAAACAAGTAGATTGAAACGACTACCAATTTACACTACGGTGTCAACTTGACATCAAACCCCGCATCCCCATCAAAAGAAAATTTAGGCAAAATACACTAAGGCTCATTGGCAAATGGCAATAAATGAAACTCTAACCAACTAGTAACACAGTTAAGCTCAGGCAATAGAGGAAAACCTCTAAAATTTTCCAAAAAACTATTAATATAAAGACTAAAAAGATTAAGTTAAAAGATTTACTATCTCTACCAAGATTCATGAATTGGCAAACTGGACTTTTAATGTATTAAAGTAATAACCTAAGTAGATATTATGGTTCAGTGGCATATTACCTTGCGAATGTACAAAAGGCAAACTAATTGCATGGTATACAATTCCAAACAATTAGCTCACCTTCAGTGGTATATTTCATCTCACAAGGTGAAAGAACAATGTGGGCCATATAACCAAGTGTATTCGCATGAGCCTCGTGGTACATTTACATACAGTTTATGTACTCTTAACTATGTGCAGCTACTCTAGAACTCACTTCTAATTTCGCAAAATGACGAAAGTATGCATAATACCTGTTTGGGAAGCACAGCGGATTCCCCATAGTCACCACGGGCACAGCTCGCCGCATACTCCAGGGCGACCTTCCCCCCCATGGAATGACCAATGATGACATCTGGCCACCGCCATCCTCGAGACTTCACCAGATTTGCTAAATCTCCAGCCGCATTCACCATGTCACTGGGAGGACCCAGCCCTTCTATTCCGGCTGATTTTCCATGATTCCTCAGATCAACAAGAACCATCCTCCACTCTGCGTCGGAAACCCAGAACAGAAAGCTCTTTTATTGGGTAAATATCAGAAGAATCTTTCCGTTGAGGAGCAAGATCTTTGATTTACGAGATGGCTACTAATTTCTAATAATAGTAGTTACCGTCCGAGGAATTGAATTTCTTGAGCTCGGACTGCAGACTGCGAGCGAAAGACCTCCAGTTTCTCCCGGATCCGAGCAGCCCGTGAAGGACGAAGGCCGTGGAATTGGAAGGCTTTGCGGGCGACGGGATCTCCTCGTGAGCTAGGGTTTCGAAGCTCCTCGGCTGGGATCGGTTGAGGAGGTTCGACGAGGAGAAGAGACGAGATCGGAGGGAGGAGTTCGAGAGGGCTCTCGCCATTGATTCTCGTGAGCGGAAGCTCGGAGGGAGGGGTAGGTTGGTTTTTGTGAACCGAGGGGGTCTTGCTCTTTTCTCACAAAACCCCTTAAGAAAGGCTTGTTTTGCAAAAAGAAAGTTAAAATTAAAATATTATGGAAAGACAAAATTGATATTATTGACAGCTGTGGGATTTGAACCCACGCCCTTTCGGACCAGAGCCTAAATCTGGCGCCTTAGACCACTCGGCCAAACTGTCTGCTTCGCGTGGAATAGTTATGAAACTATTACAGTAGAGATTTAATTTGTGTCGGAATGCAGGTCATGTGCTTGTAATATTTTTAATTGTTAGATTAATAATTTTGAGGTTAATTTTGATGGTTAAAAGATCCAATCTTACCTTTTCAAATATAACGAACATATTAATAAAATATTTTGTATTAGATGAACTATATTCCTTTTCAATACAATCTGGTGTTCTCCCACAAATTTTTTTTTTCAGTATTCTCATATCTGTTTTGTGTCTGCACGTGTATCCTTATTTATATCTTCATATATAACCATAATTGTTAAGCGGATACTGATATACTAAGCATCATATCCGGGCCTTATCCGAACCGCTTGCACCCGTGGACTGCTGTCGATCCAATTTCAGTCAGCAAGCTAGCTATTTTGGATCCTATTATTAAAATAATTAAATGCAAGGTTATTAAATGAAATAAAATTTGCTAACTTTCACAGAAATTAAAAATAAAAGAACAGAAATGGATAATGGGAAATCATTATCTTACAGATGGCGCTGAATCAACACACTTCAATAGTCAATAGTCAGCCACAATTTCAGTATTCAGGTATCTAACAGTCTTTCCTCTTTGAGATACAGGTACAAGCAGAAAGGGTCAGAAAACTCGGATCAAAATCACATTTATAGTGACATCCTGATAGTAAAAAGATTACAAGTGCATAAATACATTCCTACAGACTCATCACAACCAAAATCAAAATCAGTGTATTGACATATGCTTCATCCATTGCTGAGATCAACCGAAGAAACTACTGTAGTAATGAAAGAAAACTAGCGCAACATGATCAATACATTTCAAGGTTTATTAGAAACTTGGGTCAAGATAATTACATGTACTCTCGTAAAATCATCATTTCCCCCTCTACATAACAATAACCCAGATAAAACAATTTATGTAACAAAGAGTTTTTATGATGAAGGTGAACAGGCTTCAAGCTTAGGTAGAAGACTTCTCCATGCATCAGCAACATCCTTGGCGAGCCTCTCTTGCCCCTTTGCAAACTCATGAAAGGCAAGTCCCATGTCTGCTGTCTTCTGTTCTTGGAACCGAATTATTTCTTCACTCATTAATTTAACAATAGTTTCGTATCTTTGGATCGCCTCCTCGCTCTCCGCCTCCAACTGTAAAGAGTGAAAATGAGTGTCGATAGAAGACAAACTCGAGCTTATCAATTTAAATTTAAATAGTCTCACCTCTTTGTATTCGATCTCTGCTTCTCCAGCTTTTTCAGACCTTATTAGCAACAGCTTTTCTCTGCAAACCAACACTAAGCATCAACAATCTTAAAAATGGTTAAGGGCATTACTGGAATTGAAGAAATATAGGCACTCAGTTTGTTGTGACTGGACGTCCAAATTACAGTTGCATGTTTGCAGTTCTTGTTTCTGAACTGAAATTGTACTAGATAACGTGAAAACGAACGAGTAATATCTCGTGAAAACGATGAGCAATATCTCTTATATATCATTACTTGACTTTAAAACTAAGTATTAAGTTCCTTTCCTCCAATAAAATGTAGGAATTGGAATTCAATGAAATATTCATTCCAAAGTACAACTAAAAGCAGGAACTAGACTTCAAAATTGTGATTCTGATGAACGAGATTTCACAAAAAGATTTCTTTTTAAACTCATGTTTCATTATAACCAGTCATGGGCCCTGGGAAAAGGTTTGCATCAATAAATTTTCCATGTGCTTGTGTTTGTGAGCTCCTAGCCTCCTATCCCTGTCTGTTTGACAAATAGGTGATTCAAGCACAAGAAATTCAAAATCACCTATATTCAAATGAGCTTGAAATAAAAGCTAGATTAAGGGCTTTTAAATTATTTTCTACATTTCCGTTTCCTCTCTGCACACGCCTCAAAAGATACACGTGCATCGTGAAATGTTATTTTCACATAACTGAGAAAGTTCAATTCAGAAGAGTTTAATCAGCCACACACACACACAGCAGAACAAGTGAGAAATATGTCGAAATCATACAGATTTATCTTCTTCAACTTGGTCGTTTCAGCTAAATCATACTGCTGCTTGAAAGCACTGGCTCTGTCTGCCATCGTGGCCTGTTTTGAAACATGAGAGAAACAAGGATTAGCATGCAATTTAACTTCCATGAGGAACACCTGATACTTTAACGAGACACATTAGAAAGATGATGTTCTTGAGATTTTAACTGCTCTGTGAATTCTTTTTTTTTTTTAACTGCTCTGTGAATTCATTCATGGTTCGGTGAGATAACTTGGATAGGTTGAAAAACCCAGTATATAATACAAAAAGAGAGAACTCCTTGGAAAAGATTTCCAAATTCTAAACATTCTTAAAGAAATACTGTTCCTTAAATAACCCAGTATCTGCATGTCAAAACTACAATGAGATATTCACCAGCATGACACGTATTCAGGAAGGTTCAGGCTCTTTTTTTTCCCCAAAAAAAATGTGCGAGAATAAGATTTCGAAGATTTAAAGCATTCACATGCAAACAGAAAAGCAAGCTACATTTAACTTCATATGCTGCTATGAGGGATGACAATCAGTGGTAGCTAGCTATAAAAAGCAAATCCAGGATTTAGTGACTAACAGAATTATGGAAAGGAAAGGAAGAAGAATTTAGTGAAAAGTAAGCTTGCTCGATAAAACTGAAAATATAGTTAGAAAACACGTGAACCAAAAATTACTGATTCACATCCCTGTCCTGAAATCATTCCCCTAGCACTGCAGTTCTTGCAACAAATAAACTTTTGGAACATTTTTAATTATTAAACATTTATACTGCAAATAAAAGCGATGCAACAGAATTTCAATTTCAACAAGATAACTCCAAGCATATATTTTAAATGTCATTTTATAAGAGTTTAGTAGAAAATGGAGCAAAATTGAGGTTTCAGTAGGAAAGGGAGCAAAAATGACCTTTATAGACTGCACTGCTCGCACATAATCTTTTAATGGCTCTTCAAAATTCATTAGGAGGTTGTGAGCCTGCATCAAGAACGAGTTGGATGTCAAGAGAAGACTTCTCAAAGTAACCAGGTCATGATTATGTATTGCATTAAACAACGAATATTTAGCTAGAACGTTTTTACGGTAGATACCTCCTTATTGAGCTTTAGAGATAATAGTTCTGATTTCGAACCAAGCTCAGAAAATGCCTTCCCAAGAGAATTTCCTTCACAAGCACCCAAAAGTTTGATTGCCTTCCCAAAATCTGACAGCGACTGCCCCAGCTCTGAGGAAAAATTTAAACAGCAGTACTAAGGCTTACTCCATTATCGAGCCAAGGTGAACCAGAGGAAAAAGGGGTCAAAGCTCAAGGCGAATATTTACCTCTGTGTCTCTTTACAAGGCGGAATGCCTGCTTCTGCGCCTCTGCCAAGTGATCTTCAAGCTCAAAAATATAATGTTTCAGTTTCTCATATTCAGGACCTGACTCCTCAATAGGCTTTTCCTTTCCCAGAACAACATCACTAACCTTAGACTGCACATCCTACAGAATCAAAGCGTTCAAGTCATTGTGCAATTCCATTTTCAGGGACCTAGATCTTTACTAATTTACTAAATGCCTATAGATCCAAAGAAAGGCATAAGCATCCTTGAGAACCTCATCTCTGAAATCTCAAACCAATCTATGATGCAGAATATTGAATGTACTTGAAAATTCTCTCTTCTTCTCCAGAGAGCTGACATGCTAGATCATTCTCAAAAGTTATCTGATTTTCTCTGATTATGTTAACTGGAAAATATGCCTACATGTACTGTAATTACCTGCAACTTTTATTAATAAAAAAATAATTTACATAGATTATTGTGGAATATATAGTTAAATAGAAAGTTTGGACTTCTAGTATTTGTTAGAGATAAGATCATGCAGGTCTGATTTCCTGTTCGAGATGAATGGTTTCGCTATTTCTGGGAAAACATCATCTCTTCTCCCTCCGTACTCTTCAACCTCTGGAAAACCCTCGCCAACTATCGCTTATTATTAACATCTTAACAATTACTAAGAAACCAACCCATTCTCTCTTCTCTTTCTCCGCCTATCAAAACCCTAATTGACTCGATCCAATTCACTTCCACAGCCGTCTCTTTGGATCCTCGCCATGGAGATTGATGAAGCAGGGGTTCGAGCCCACCTCCATGCACTCCGGCGACACCCCAGGACAAAGAGATTCCAATATCATGCATGTAATTTCTCAAGTTAATTGATTGATTTTGTACTCTTTTGGGATTAGTGATTGAATTGTTTATTTCTAATCCAGATGCAGGTGTTATTATTGAGGAGCGAGGATTATCAATTACTTTTCCGACATCCTCAGGATAAGGTGAGAGGAGTTTCATTATGAGAAAATTTATCTCTTCGACAACTAAATTTCAATCTGTAGAAATTATTTTTTTAATGCATGTTTATAGAAATTTGTTTATGTTATCTGGAGTTTATTAGGCACAAAGTAAAACTTGATAATAGTTCTCAATTTTAAATGTCAAGAACATAGCAAACATACAATTTACTAACTACAAAGTGCAAATTTTATAAGAATGCCTCTTTACAGTGCATATTGAATACTCGGTCGATATACATAAAACATTCTAATATCATGCATGTAAATTTCTCAACTTAATTGATTGATTTTATACTCTTTTGGGATTAGTGATTGAATTATTTATTTTTAATCCAGATGCAGGTGTTCTTGTCTAGGAGTGAGAAGTATCGATTTCTTTTCGGCTTCCTCCGAAGGAGGTGAGAGGAGCTTTATTTGGAGAAATTTTTTGTGATCCGTGTTGCTCATACAAAAATTGGCTAATTTCTGTATCACATATATTATATGTGATATATTTTTAAAAGAAATTTGGGTGACCTGTGTTGCTCATACAAAAAATTAGCTCATTCGTCCTCTGTATCATCAATAGTTACTCATAAGAAATTATCCTTTATGATATATATTATTCATAAAGGATATTGTAAAATTTTAATACATTCTTATTATTTTTTATTCAAATTAGCCAAATTCATCCTTTAAATACATATTATTTTTATACAAATATTAGCCAATTAGTCCTTTATGATACATATTATTTTTTATATGGAAAATTTTGACACTGCGGGTGTGATGACAACTCCAACGGTAAGTACAGTAGCACCAACCAAAATTACAAGATGTTTCAGTTTTTCTCAGCGATCCACCCTTCATAATGTGACATATGTAAATATTATCAATATGCAAAATGTTATACTCAATGAATAATATGTATCATAAAGGATGAAGTGGTGGTCATTACTTCATAAATTTATGCCCACATTTGTTTTCTTCAAGACAAATGGGTGTTATCTCTTTCTAGGACTTATACAAGTATATATACATATATGCTAAGAAATTTTATTTGTACATTTCTTTCCATGTTAAATCTAAATTCAAGCATCAATAAAATGGAGATTCCTATTCACTGAGTTTTTCCTAAATTCAATTGACTAACCAATAACAAAAAGGTTGTAGTGAATGTGCAGAAGGAATAAGGCTTTGTTTAGTGAATTGAGCCTGAGGTCATGAGTCCTAAGTATTAACAATGTGCATCGGTGGTGAAGGCGCTCTGCCAGAAGGCGACTGTGATCCTTATGGAGAAATGAAAAGTGTAGCCGGTGAAGCTTCTGACGATAATCTAAGCCTCTAAGTAGATATCCACAGTCATTTACATGATTTGATCGAACTGTTCAAGGATGGGGACGTTATCAACTAAAATTTAGGCGCTTTGTGTATCTTTTAAGCATCTAGATTGAGATGCAACAACTAACTATCGAAATCATGCAGATTCTTTTGAAGAATTAGTTTTAGGAAATTGTTGGGCTTGACGAAAGTATATTAGAAGCAAATTTTATAGTGTTAAATTTCATATTTCTGTTGTGTTGTTTTAAGCTGTTAGGCATGCTTTGTTTTGGAAGTTGAATAGCTTAGTATAACATAAACAGTAATTCTCATGGCCTACATATAAACATGAAAGTGGGTACATGTGCAATGTTTATGCACTATACTAGTCATTTTTAAAAATGTATTATATAGCAGAGGTGCATATGTCAGGTGATTTGTCCAAAATATTTGTCTCAATAGCGCTTGAGAGGTAAACTTTAAAGAATGAAATATGATTCGTGCGTAGGATATCAAATCCAATGCCTTTTATATATTCCAGATGGAGGATGAATCTTGCATTAGAGTAACATGTCCAAATTCATTGTCAGAGAGTAACTTGTGGAATAGTCAAAAAATTAAATCAGTTACATGAACATTATATGATTTATTTGGAAATTGGTTCTTGGGGGGTCATAATTTTGCAACTTGAGAAACAATTTTGTATCGCGTAACATACCAATTATGCATCAACTTTGTATTATAAACATCGTCGGTCTGCACTCTCTTTGGTGCATCTGCAATACTACCAGCAAAGGATATAGAAAGGGTAAGAACTAAGAACTCTATGGGCTTATAAAGTTCTTCTCTTTTGCCACTTCTTTCTTCTTGTTATTACAAAGGTTAAGATTATAGATCTACGCCCTATACCTTAATATTTTTATTTGATATATACTTCTACTATATTATTAGTTTGTTTCAAACTTTCAAGGGTATCCAGTAATGATTGAATTGAAAACAATAAAAGGTTACATCAAATAATGTCAAAATATATTTCTCTGACCTAGTATAACACATGAAACTAGCAAAGTAAAACATAAACATTTTAAATTATTGATAATTTAGGATAGTTATAATTTAATTAGGATTACAAAATATTTGATTATTAGAATTTTTAATTATGGATAGTTTTATTTGATCAGAATTCTTAAGTAAATATACGATTAGATTTAGTTTTTTGAGATGGGAGGCTTTGACTAGCAAACTACCAATTTCTCTTTATATATAAAAGAGAGATTATTTCTACAAACTTGTAGTAACAAAATAAATTTAGTATTACTTAGGATAGGATTGGAATGTAATATCCCAAATGGTGAAGGATAATATTGATACTGGAAAGATTTTTCTTAACTCACACTTTTAAAAGGAGTATGATTTGTCTCCTTAATTATGAAGGTAATTTAGGTGGTGATAATATCTCATAATATCATCTAACTATCTATAATCTTTTTAAATTTAAATATAAAGAAACGAATGATAAGATAAAAAGTTCTATTTTTTACTTGTTAGGTACCAAATTTAAATATTTAGATAGTCAAAATTTTAAATCTTTATATATTTTCACTAGTAAATAAACTTTTTTAAGTTCTGAGATTTTCTATTTTGTAATTTCTTGATAAATGGTTGAATATGGAGATTGAAAAATTATCTATAGCTTGTATCTTATTAAAGATATTTCAATTAATTAGAACATATTAAAATGAAATCATATTAAATATATCTTTGAAATGTAAGGAATTCTTTTGGATTTGTTTGCAACTTTGTAAAATCTAAGACTTTTCTCTAAAATTTTCAATATTTTGAAGTCTTTTGGATTTCAACGCAAAATATACAATTTCTGAAAGTCTTTTGGATATTTCTACTAATTTTGTAGGTCGATTATTTTTTTGTTGTAAATCTTAAATTATGTCTTTTGGGTATTTATACGAGTTGTGTAAAATTCTATGGATTTCAAATATTTCCTAGCTTGGTCACTCACGCAAAATTGACATTTGTCTTCTTAATTATGAAAATAGTTAAAGAGGTGAGCATATTTCATAATATCATATAGTATTTTTCTTTTTAAATTTAAATATAAGAAACAAATACTAAGATTAAGAGTTTTTTTTACTTGTAGGTACCAAATTCAAATCTGTAGATTGTCAAAATTTTAAAACTTTATCTGGTTTTTCTAGTAAATAAATGTAAATTCTGAGGTTTTCTATTTTGTAATTTCTGGAGAAGTGATTGAATGTGGAGGTTGAACAATTATCTATAACTTAATATAATTTTTAACATACTTACTGAGCTTATACACATATTAATTAGAATTGCTTATAGCTATTAATTAAAATTAATTAGGATGGAATATGATAATAATGTAATATCTAAAAGGTCAAGGGTATTTTTGTCCATGGAAGGTTTTTCCCAAATTCCTTTTTTTAAAGGGAGTATTAAATAAAATTTGTAAGTTCTGAGATTTTCTATTTTGTAATTTCTAGAAAAGTGACTGAACGTGGAGGTTGAATAATTATCCATAACTTAATATAATTTTTAACATACTAAAATCAAATCTGAGCTTATATACATATTAATTAGAATAGGATAGGATAAATCAAGCTTATACCTATTAATTAAAATTAATTAGGATGGAATATGATAATAATGTATATGGGAAACTATTTGCTGGATCTTACAAGTCCTATTTATCCTTTTACTGATTGTGAGGGGGCAATTGGATTCAGATTTAGTGGGTGATAAGAAGAAATAGTTCCACAGCTACTGCAGGTTTGTTTGATTAATATTTTAGATGTTTGTTTTATCTCATACAGTTTCTGGTTCATACCAGAGTATATTTTTGAAGGTTGAGGATAGGAACAAAGAAACGACTGGGGTTGGATCTATATTACGATTAGTTTTATTATTTGGTTACAGATAAGTTGACAACAACTTGCAGGGTATTGACAACTAAGTATCACTGAGAGGTGAACAGTGTGTCATTTATATTTAGCATAAATGTATAAAATTTGAACTTTAGATAAAGTATTTTCTATGTACCCTCAAATTTTTGGTTGGAGCTTTAGGTCGCAACATATATTCTTGCATATCACAATAGGACAATTTATTTGGTATCATAATTGTGCTAAACAATAAATAAATACCTTAAATATTTGCATAAAGTCTGCAGGTTTTTTCTTGAAAAGTCCACCTTCTTGAGATCTTGCTCTCTCCATTCTCTGCAAGTAATGTCATGGCAATCTGAAGTCAGAACGTTATCTTAAGAAATTTCTACATTATGGAATTATAAATTAAAAGTTCTAACATAATTCTATTCCTTTAATTAATCATGATTCATTCAGTGGATCAATTGCTGAATTTTCTCAAGTCCAATGGTTGCAGATTGAGGGATTGAGACACAGAAATTTCATTTCAAATAGCAAAACCAAACTGCACGTTCAAGTTAAATTTGCACGGGATAATCACACTGGACACAAGAAAAATGGGACAGAGTGTTGATTTAGGGTATACAGACTAGGTACTGAGATCCAACAACCCACATCTTTAGTCTACTTCCACAATTTGTAGGTTATGCCATGTCAGGCAGTATATAAAACGGAAGAGATCTCTCTATTGTGCCCTCAAACTGATCAAATATCTAAAGGTTATAATAAATCAATTAATAACAAGATAGAACAAACAGGAGAACACAAGCCACTAGTTTTCCATAATTGAGGCTGACAGATCTGCTTTCCAGGGAAAAGAAAAGATAGGAGATGTATCTATGGAGGCCACAGATCTGGGAAGTCATCTTATAGGTTGAGATAAACTGAAAATTTTGGGAGTGCAGAACGATGTTAGGAAATCTAGCATAATGGTAACTTAGTCAAATTATGAGGTCATGACCATTTGAGAGAAAATAATAATAAAATGAATAAAGTACTGGACGAAATCTACACGATTCAAGTATAATGTAGTTTAACAAATTTAGAGATTCCTGATTATGAATTTTACCTCTTCGTCTTCCTGTAAAAATATTCTTAAATCCTCACTTTGCTTAAGTTCAGGGTGAGAAGCTATCCGATTTATAAATATGTCCAGCGCCTGGCGTCTCATCTCAATGAACTCAGCACTGAATCTGAACTTCTCTGAATTGCATGCAGACGGTATGCGGACGTCAACAATAAGGATGGTAATGTAGCACAAAAAAAGTGCATTATTAAGCAAATAATTTCATGGCAAATGAGTAATAATACAGTAATTTCCACATGGATATTCCTAGAAAAATGGCAGGCAGAGGTCCGCCTAACATAAATATACAACATTTGATTTACATTTTTCAGAAAGTAATACTCTGCAATAGATCCTCACTATCAAAGTAAATTGCATATTTTGTCGATTGGGGGGGGGGGGTAGGGAGGGAGGGCGGGTGGCATTTTTAAATTACCTACAGTGCTCTTCTCTGGTAGGGGAGGAATGAAGATCCCTTTGTATTTTTCAGCAAGTTTGTCGTGCAACCAAACAAAATCACTGTAACGGCGAATAACAATCTTTTCTTGCCCTTGAAACTCAGGTAAGTTTGTCTGGGGATAAGCCATTCAAAAAATAAATAAATATGCACAAAAATTCTGCTATTGTGTGATAATCAAAAGAGAATGTGGAAGTAACTGAAGAGAACCTCAGCAAAAAATGCAGAACATTTATTATTTGGATTCAAATCATAAGGGAGAGAAATATTGATTCCAAACAACAATAAACAAAATTATATCCCCTGTGTTCTTCAGAGACACAAAATTTTCTCAAGCAAGAAGCCAGAAATTTTGCCTGCTACATTAAAAGCTTAAATAAACCACAGCATTATAATTTCAACTATGATAGATTTTTAAACTCCAGAAGCACAAATACTTAGATCAGATTGCACTTGTGATAAGACAGTCCAGGTCTGGCAGCTTAGCCCAATGGGAGGCAAAGATTCGAGAGCCGAGAGGTAATCTTGTTTCCTGATCTGGCTAATGACATTGTACAAGTTTGAATACAACAAACAGGGGCTTGGTCAGGTTGTATATGATGAGCAGGTCTCACAATTTTGTTTCCATTTTGTTTCTGTATCAAGGGAAGAGCCCTGACGCAACACACACAGTGGCTTGCAAGGAGGTGGTTGTTTTAAGGATAGCATGTTAGATTCTTAATTGTGGTGGTTGTAAACCACGGAACATCCGGTGAATGTATGTGGCCACTTCTTTATATATAAGCAATGTTACAGAAGGCATTAGGCGGCCTGGGCGTTTGATCCAGTGCCTAGCGTCTAGGCAGCACCTAAGCGTTTGACTAATTTTTAAATTATTTAACTATAATAATTGATAAAAATATGTATTAAATTCATATAAATTTGTAAAAAAATATAGCGATCTTAGATCCACAATAAACCATGCACACTTAAATACTAAATAGCCAAAATAATAACTAACAATGTTACAGAAAGCGCTAGGAGGCCTAGACATTGGACCCGACGCCTAGAGCCTAGGAGGTTTTCTTTCTATATTTTTTAATTACAATAATTAATAGTAAATGTCAATGTCATAGAAAGCTTAGGTGCCGGACTAGTGTCTAATGTCATAGAAAGCTTAGGTGTCGGACTGGAGTCTAGGCAGATTTCTTCATTTAAGTGGTGGTAAAGGAGGTTTTGCTGAAGGTCGGACAAGGTAGTAGAGATGTTCATATTTGGAGATTAAAGGAGTTTGGAGGAGATTGGAGGATATGAAGGTTGCAACACAGAAAATCACGATCTAGGCCTAAAGTGTGCAATCCGCGTAAGCAGACAATGCCCTACTAAACACTCCCAAAATCTAGGTGGGCAGTCTAGGTACCGCCCAGGCTCTAGGCGCTACTTAGGAGGCCTAGGTAACGCCTACGCGGACTAGGCGGAGGCTTTTCAAAACAGTGTATATAAGACTATGGGTTTTGGTTGTGCTACCAAGTACTGAGTGTAAGGGCAATTTGATGATGGGTCTAAGCCAAAATCGTTAGGGGGTTAGTAATTCACTTATTAGTAGCATAAATTGAAAATAACCCTCCTCGGCTATAGCTTCAGCTACATTAAACCCCCCATCAACTCATCCACTAGCACTTAGTACACATGAAATTCCATATTTAGAAAGATAAATTGCAAGTATGACCCCTTTCCTTATGAATTGAAGGGGGCCTTCGGAGCTAATAAATGAGTTGAGTGGGTTTAGTGCAACTAAAGGAATAGTTGTGGCAGGGTTTTGTGCAATTTACCCATTTTTCTTAGAGGCACTCGTTTGTATTCCTAAAAAATAAACTGCATATTATAAAACACTTCCTTGTCAAAAATAGTTGTTCCATGGCACTCTCTAATTACGTAGTTCTCCCCCGATGCTCCTTAGCTTCCATTAGCGTGCTCCACCTGAATGTCCGAAAAGAGGACATTTTTTCATAATTTAGCTTCTTCAATAAAAAAGTTGTTGAGGCGGCTGACAACTCAATATAAGAGATATCTATACAAAGGTAAAGCAATAACGAAACCGAAAAGAGAAAAAGATAACACACAATGATTTAAAGTGGTTTTGTCATTATCTTGACCTACGTCCACATGTGAAGACAACAAGAGAAAATCACTAATAAAAAAGGAGAATACAACCAGAGAGATTATTCGCAAATCTCATTCACTCCCTCACTTCATATTACTCTTCCACACTCTTCAATACACTAACTCTCTTTAAATAACGAATCCAATCTTAATATGAATTTTTTTTTGTGGTTGGTTGGGGGTTTTTTTTGTTTTGGGGGAGGGGGGGTTTATTCGTTTGGGATTGTTAGTTTGGACTGAGACTTTTTCAGATTTTGATACAAGGCGTTATTCATTTAGTACTAGAATTTGGATTTAAATTTAAGGTATTATTCATTTAGGACTAGGATTTAGATTTAAATTTAAGGTGTTGTTCGTTTAGGACTAGGATTTGGATTTAAATTTAAGGTGCGTTCGTTTAGGATTAGGATTCTGATTAAAATTTAAGGTATTATTTATTTAGGACTAGTATTTGGATTTAAATTTAAGATGTTATTGGTTATTTTGAATTGTGATTAGGATTAGAGTTCTAGAATCCAGATCCCAATCCAACTACATATTTTCCTATTGATTTGAGACCTCAAAAAGTCCAATGAAAATTTTGTGGGTTTCTTGTTCTCGTCTGGGATTTTGATATAACGTCTATTTTATTATAGTAATTAAATATAATTATTTTATGTAATAAAATACAATAAATGTCATTATAAAATATATATACATAAATATATATTATTATAGTAATTAAATATAATTATTTTATGTAATTTAAATACAATAAATGTCGTTATATAATACATATATACATTATAAAAATATATATCATATGAATATTTATTATATTTGAAAGTCATTAAAAGTAATTAACACAATGGATCTGAAGGTATTAAATACCTGTCAATAAAAATTATTAAAGTATATGATAAAGAATAATGCATTATGTTGGAAATTACAAAAAGTAATTTCAAATAATATCTTTCTTTTACAACTATTTTGTTCAAATAAGCGAATATCATTTCTCTTTCTTGTGACAATTAAATCAATAAATGACTACATCTAAATTATGAATATGAACTCAAAATTTTAATCAGATTTGGAACATGTCACCTCTAATTAAAAGCTTTTAACTCCTATATTTTTTTTTCTTCTCAAATGCATTTGCACATGTTAAAGTTTTAGTTTCTGTATATTTTTTTTTGTTGTGCTATTCTTTAATCAAAACAAGGGTGTCTCTTGAAATAAATTCTAATATTTGATAATAATAATTATTTAACATATTAATCTAATGTTAAAATCCTAATTAAAATAATCTGCAAACTTAAATTTTAGTCCGATAATTCAACCTTCAATTCAATAATCCAAAATGAAAAGTTCAAAAGTTCAAGAATTCTACTCAAAAATCTAAAATCCAATCCGAGAATCCAAGGCTCTAAACCGAAAAAACCTATTCCTAATCCCAATCCAAGAATGTTGGATTCATGGACAATTTTCCTAGTCGTACTAAAAAAATCCGGAATGAACAACACCTCCTTAGACAAAAGGTTAGCTAGCTAATGGTTTGGTGAAATAGTAACCTAATAATCACAAGGTAAAATGTGACAATAAGAGAAGTTCAAATTTCCAAGTCATTCAACAAAAATCAACGAATAAAACTAAACATTTTTGCAAAATCCACAACACGAACCCTAAAACAACCAAATTCTAAAGCTGCTGATCAATTGCTACAAAATCAACACCTAAATCATCCCCAATTGCACCAAAACATGCAATTAGAACTCAAGTTTCCGTATCTAAAAAACATAGTCATTTTGCATAATGCAACTTAATAAATAAACAAAAACAACCGAATAAGGCAATACAATTAAGGAAAATATACAACATAAACCCTAAAAAAAACCTAAATTCATAGTTCTACACCAATTCATAAAAAGAATCAACACCTAAATCATCTCACAACAAAACATCCAAAGTAAAAAAAATCAAAAATAAACCCTAAAATTACAAAAATTACCTTAGTGATGACGCGATAAGATATATAAGCTTGAACTCCATTGCCTAACTTCACCGGATCGGTGACCGTAACCGACAAAAACGGTTGCGACTCCGACGGCGATCTAGGGCTTTGAGAAGGAGATAGACTCGAATTACTCCGCTGCTGAGAAAATCACAGCGGTTCGCGAAAAATTACGTATTAGTCCCTGGAATCTAAATATTTAGTAAGGGTAAGATAGTGGTTTTTTGTGTAATTACCGTGGAAATCATGGCGTTTGTTGTTGGTCACCGGCGACGAGCGGAGGAGGAAGAAGCGAGAGGGGAAGGAAGAAGTAAAGCAGCGCCTGGAGATCTCCAGGACTTGAAGTGAGAAGCTGATACGGGCACCTAACTCCTGACACCCTCAACTTCACCCTTTCGGTGGATGTGGGGCCCGGAATGCGTAGATGGACTGACGTGGGCTTAGTGGAGTGGTGTTTTGATTCCAACTGGGCACAGCACGAGTTTGGGTGCGATGCTGAGTAGCGAAAACTCAACTCAGCGTCAAATTTATAATTTTGCTAATTTTTTATTAATGTGGTAGGATAAAACGGAACTTATACACATCATCGTCATGTCAGTAAGATGTCACAGAAGTTCATAAAAAGAATCCACACCACTGATGATGACGAATGTAACATTAGGAATCATTACTGATGACTTTCAAACATTAAAGACCTAAAGGGAAAACGGAAAGTATACTGACAGTATAAGAATCTTCTTGCGCTGTAACTGCATGGCTATCTCAAATTTGATGAAATCGTTTGAATTTTTAAGGAAATAGTTAAGAACAACTAGCATTTATACATGAAATTAAGAGGAAAGAGGGTTTATGGTGTAGATCTTTTGAGAAATTTATCTCCCTGCTTCCGTTCTGGCGTCCCAAATCTCATTCGAACCTAATCAAACCTAAAATCTTTTCATTCAATAACCCCAACTATTTTATCATTGATTTGCTTACACTTAGCTTTGCTATTGGCATTAGCAGCAAAAACGAGCGTACGCTTGGGTTTTACCCAAAACACAATTGAACCCAATCCTCAACAACTCCAAATGGGGGGGAAATGTGCCATCATCCAAGACCATTTTTGGTTGATTTTTTCCCTTTGAAATTTTCCATGGCTGCACATCCTCATAAACACAATGGAAGAAGAAGAAGAAGAAACAAGTGATTTATATAGGTTCTCCTGTGAGTAGTTGGTGAAATGAAATAGAATTTTGCTAAATTTTGACACTTAAATACTCTAAAGATTTTATATCCTAAGCTCCCCCCCCCCTCCTTCGAAAATTCTCGCGGAATATCCACATGTTAAATTTAGAACTTTTTTTTAGCTCTTTATTTTTGTTAATTTAACTGTTGAAATTATTGTGATTTTATTTTAAATTTAATCTAATTCTAATTTAAAATAAGGTTTGGATATGCTTAACAGTAAATTTAACAAATATTTAAGGTCACGGTTGTTTTCTATTTCCAAACTAGGGTGTATTGTATTCCCTAGACTATAGTACACTGAGATTATATTATCCTCGGATTATTTTAGTCCAATCCGATATTTAATTATATGGACTATTATTCGGACTAACTTAAAATAGCTCATACTAGTCTTTGTTTTCAGGGGGTTATGAGTATATTCAGACTACAAATCAATTAAAATTGCACTAACCCACCACATTTGAAACGTGTTATTCTAGATACTTTAAAGCCTTCTAATTTACTTTGATCTCTGGATACTATCCGTTAAAAAATATAACAAAAACAAAAGAAATCATGACTTTAGACTCCATTTTCTTAAGTAGAAGTTTACCTTACCATTAGGGCATATATAAAATCGTGACTACTAAATAAAAAAACATTACAAAGCAATACAATACGGTCTAAAATATAAGATGGCAAAATCCAGATTAAAAAAAAACAATGCAAACTTTTAGTTCATGCTCATAAATATAATAATCGATAAAAGGCCGGGTATAATGCCCAGAGATGTAACTTGAGTACCTAGTAGAAAGGGGAAAAGATAAAACAACTTTGTTGACTCCTTCGATCTCAAGGCCCAGCAGCGGAGAAAAGAAATGCCGGAAAAAAGTCCTGTGGAAAAATATATATATAGCGTAAGGAAAATGCGGAAGAAATAAAACCTGCAGAAAATGATAATGTTGGGGAAAAATAATGCAGGAAAGAAAGAGGTCGGACGAGAGGACATAGTCATATTTGGCACAAAAAATCTTAGTCCCCCTAGATAATTAAAACATCATGTCATATCATATCACATCACACACACACACAGACACACACATGT
>JBAKGM010000002.1:18027107-18048648 GCA_037177215.1 Asparagus racemosus | reverse complement strand
AAAAGCAGGCTAAAAGAGTACATAAACAAGCCCTTGAAGTATTATGATGAGCTATCTATCATAATAGGGGATGATCAGGCTAGAGGAAACCATGTAAAAGCTGCAGCGAAGAAGTTTGGTGGACGTAAGCCAATAATCCTTGATGGTGATGGTGAAGAGGAGGATGCTGCTGATGATGATAGCCCTACATTTCAAGAATCTCCTTAGGTGCAAAATTTAGATGAGGATTACACTCCTCCTCAAAACAAAAGTAAGGGCAAGGTCCCAATGCAACCCAATTCACATAGCTCAACTACCCTTAAAGTTAAGGGGAAAAACAAAACTTTGAGCATGAGATCATTCAACAAATGGTTGATGAGGTTAAACAATTTTCAACTTCTATGAATTCTGTTAACATGCATTGGACAGAGAAACTATCCAAGGCTGTCTTTGCTCATAAAGAGAACTATACAATTGAAGTCCTTGAGCTTTTCTATGATAGTATATTTGAACATGAGGTGAGGGCAAGGCATTTCATTGGAAAGTCAGAGCTTGGGCAATGGAGTTTGCTAGACAAATTCGTGAAAGAACAGCAAGATAGCATGTAGATAGTTCAGGTAAATTATTTGGCTTAGTTTTCTGAATTTCTTTTTAAATTTAATGTGTTTATGCATTTGAAGTTATCATGCAGGAGCTTTTGGGTTTTTGGCTTCTTTTGAGGATGAACAAGGGGTATTAGTGGTCATGGTGGAGTAAACCTAGAGCATGCTCTTATCGTATGATGGATCTTTATTACTTCTTTATGGATCCTGAATGTTCTAGGTTTATTTTTAATCTTTTAACTGTATATTTTTGGCAACAATAGTTCACTGTGGAAGGGGGGTGTGTATATGATGGTAATGTAATGGGATTAACTAGGCATATTAACCTAACTAGGCATCAGTACTTTATTTGGGTATATATGCTACTATTATATTGGATATTTTTAAGTTGCTTGTATTACACCTGCACGTAATATGTTTGATGGATGCAGGCTCACACCGGAATGAGGGATATATTGGTCTAAGCTATACCAATAGCATCGTTATGCATAACTGGTATGCCAATCTCAAATCTGTCTCTTTTTTTTCTAATGGTGCTGTGATGAGGATGTCAAAGAATATGATATGCAAAGCACATTTTCTATTTCAGCACTGTGTAGGCGAGGCATTTTATTAGTGCCATGACGCAAAAGTAATATGCAGCCTACAGCTATTAAACAGAATATATGTTTTGGATGTCAGCTTGCTTTTGACCAACCTGAGCCCATCAGAATATCCATCTATATCTCTCTTATGTAATGGTGCCGTGATGAGTGTCACTGAACAAGATATGCGAATCATGTTGTCTATGAAAACTGATTAGGCGAGGCATATTCATTATTGTCAGGGCCAATTTGGATATGCAGCCTACAGTGATTAAATAGATGATACGTTTGGCATACTTATTTGTTTATGACCATTCTGAGCCCATCCTTTATGATTATACCTCAGACACGTTTACTCACTTGAATTGAGAATTGTGTTTAGATGTTGCCTTGCTGTTTGTGACCGTCGGAATGCATAGAGAATGTGAAAAGAGCTGGTATGGTTACCTCTTTCATGGTTCCATGTTGCATTTGTCTTTATGTGGGTGGTAATCTCTTTGTGGTGAACTTTACTACACTATCCATTTTGCATTTTCGGTGAGCAGTTTTTTTGAATTTTAATGGGCATATTGTTTCTCTATAGTCAGTTTTTTGGTGTACTTAGCCGTATTATTAGTTTGCTTATTTGATTATATCTCAGTTTTTATATTTTTAAACTGTTTAATTGGTTTGCTTCGTGGTTTTAATATTTGATTATATCTCATGGATTGGTGTACTTAATTGCGTCTCAATTTTTTCAATGGGGATGCAGTGATCATATTGTCTATTTATTTTTATGGTGATATTTGGTATCTGATCCCTTGTTTGCTATCTCATCAATTTCCTCTTTATTGGCAGTTTAATTTTTTGAGGTGCATTTTTGATGTGCAATGATGATACTCAATAACTATAACCAGTATATTATCCTTGCAATGTATTGGCGCGGCAATCTCACTTGAATACTTTTTTGAGATTTGCAGCCAACGTTGGGAGTGCAACTTTACTGGTGTTATATTCAATATGTAAATGAGAGATATCTGAGCCTATGTGAAAACAATTTTTCTTAAAAATTTATGAGTTCTGCATTACATCTTTAATGTACAAATTACAATGATTGCAAGAAATAGAGAAATGCAAAAAAACACTAACATAAGAATACATATTTTCATTTGCTCAATTTGTTGATTTGCAAGCTTCAGTTGTCTCTTCATTTGTTTTGCTTTATTTTCTGGTTTAACTTCATCACAGATTGCCTCCTTTTTTGCCTTGAGTTTCTTCATATCACCTGCATTATCAGCATCAGCCCAAGCAAAAAATTTGCACTGTCTGTTTGGGTATTTGGCGCAGCCCCAAAAATGCCTTCCCTTGTTCACTCCATTCTTGCACAACTTCATTGGGGTTGAGATTTTACAAAAACACTGGATCTTCATTGCTTCAGACTCATGAGCAGAAATTGCTTCGGGCCACTTTGAAGAGGTCATACCTACAGGTTTTAATTTGCTCCTCATGACATGGGTTAGAGATAAATTTGATGGTGCAAATGTTGTATATAATGTGGAGATGGTGCTTTTTTACCCGTTGGCTTGCTGTTTGTGACCGTTGGGATGCATAGTGAATGTAAAAATCCTCGGTATGGTGCTTTTTTGTCCCGTTGGCTTGTTGTTGCAGATACAGGTTGTTTTTTTTCTTTATTTGGGTGGTAATCTCACCATGGTGAACTTTACTACATTTACCATTTTGAATTTTTATCAAACCAAACACTGGGAATTGAGGAAATGAAAATACAATGTCAGTTTTCAAACTGTTAACAAACAGTGAACCAAACATTAGAAATGAAAAAAAGACATTTCTTGACATTTCATGCCATCCATTTCCTTACAAACAAACACAAAATACCTATTGCACATAAAACTCCTGAAATGCTCCGATATTAATTTCCAGCACTGTTTTCACATTTCATGATTTTTTGAAAATGAAACAAACATGCCCTCAGAAAGAAAATATATATGCTTTTATTCTTTGCTCCTTAAGTTTCAGTTAGAATCAGAAAACATGTGAGGAATAAATACAAAACGAGATAAAAGGACAATGAGAGAGTGAAGGCGCAGCAGAGGGGACACAAAATAGATGAGATATCAAATGAGGACAAAGTACGAGAAGTCAGAAGTGAACGCGACAATGAAGAATAGAGAGTAGAAAGAGAATGCTAAAAGGAAAATAATACTCTGAAATTGTAGAGTTTGATTAAATTTTATAAGAATTCAGGATTTTCATCACTCATCATTCATCAACTGAGTTAGGAACAGCAACGTGGATAAAAGAATATAGCAGATGGCAAGTATTTTCTTTTTCTGTTTTAAACGATTCCTAACAATTTAACTGTCTCATTAAAAGTACACTAAAACACATCACTTTCTTGACAAATATACATGAATAAGCACACCAAAAATGATAAAATAACATATTAGCCTATAAAATGATGCATATTTATCAATAAGATCTAAAAATTGACGCCAACGATAATAAGACCTACAAATTGACATGCTTATCGATAAGGTCTATTCTAGTCGCTGGAACTTTGATTTGAGCAGAAAAATTAAGGATTTTTGCATATAAATAGGGGTGTCCATTCGGGCCACAGCCCTAGACCCGGCTCTGTGCCCGGCCCGGACCCGGACCTGGGAAAGCCCTAAAAACTAGGCTAGACCGGGCTTCAGGCACGGAGCCGGGTCTAGGTTGATTCGGCGAAGCCCGGGCCCGAGTCGGGTAGAAATATGGTCAGACTGAAGAACCCAGGTCCGAATACGGCCCAGCTCGGACCCAGACTAGTCTGAGTAGCCATTGGACCGTGCTGGGCTCAGAAGCCCGGCCCTACCCGGATTTGGACCTCGGTCCAATGGCTAAAAAAGTAGCCGCTAGACTGAGCTGCCCGGACTCAGCGCAGACCCGCCCAGGTCCAACGGCAAGCCGTTAGCCTGGGTGGCTCGGGCCTGGCTTGAACTCAGTCTGATTTGGGCAGGGTAAATAGCCAATAACGGCTATATTTGGTCAAATGACCAAAATAACCCTAAAAAGGTAAAAATGACCAAAATCTAAGATTGTTTTGATCATTTGGTTGGGGTGGCTCTATAAAGAGAGGGGGTTTTCATTTATTTTTCTCATCCAAAGCTCATCTATTTCTCTCTTATTCTCTCTAAGACAGCATTGTACTCTCTTATTCTCTCTTATATTCTCGAATACTCTCTAATTCTCTAATTCCAATGGCTTCATCCTCCAATTATGAAGGGCAAAATCCAACTCCCGACACCGAAATGAGTCCTACTCGTACAACAACTCCTCCTATTGCCGATATTGATCCTGAATTTGGTGGCGATGGTCCAACACCAAGAGCTCCTAAAAAGCCGAGATTCGATGTGTGGATTTTTTTTTGAGAATATAGAAGTTACCAGGGATCAACACAACAAACTTCTCACCCAAAAGGCCAAATGTGTGTTATGTGCCATATCTTTGAAGCTCATCATGAGAGCGGCACTAACCACCTAAAATGCCATTTGGAAAAACACAAGAGAGGGAAAGCAACGTCTCAAGAAGATATCCGCTAATCTCTACTCTCTCAATCATCTACCTCCGGTAGCCTCGATTCATGAAACTACTGTAGACGGGTAAAATATACTCTATTGGACCAATGCTGAGTTTGAGTCCAAAAAGTAAACACTCATAGGCTAAACATGTCAGATAGGCTCAAGCATCAGCATATGGTAGGCTACAGTGAAATTTACTCGGATCGCATGCGAACATGACTGCATCTGAGCTGAAGAGGAGCTGAGTCCAAGTCAATCCTCAAGACGGACTCAAGGCCGAGTCAAAAGGCGTCCTCAAGTCAGCTGAGTCAATAAACGAGTTCAAGTCGGATTCTGAGTTAAATTTGAACTTATCAGCGGAGCTCGCTAGAGCTATAGTGAAGCTCACCTAAGTCATAATGAAGCTCACTCTCAAGAACAAGTCAAAGTGAAGCTTCTAGCGAGGCTCACTCAAAACGAGCTTCGCCCAATAGTCCACGTGGGACATATAACAAAGTTCGCTGAAGCCATAGTGAAGTTTGCTAAAGCCGAAGCCGAAGCCTCATCGAAGCTGACCAAAGATGTAGCAAAGCACACACAAGTAGCAGCGAGCTTTGCCCAGTAGCCCACATGGGTCGTGTTACCCATTTTGGAGAAGTTCGCTCACGGCCGTTATTGGCGAATCTCGCCCACGGCCTTTATTGGCGAACCCCGCCCATAATCATTTTCAAAAGCTACTTTTAAGGAAGCAGTTAATGACCACTAACTCACCCATTTAAGGAGAGTTAATGACCACTAACTCACCTATTTAAGAGGAGTTAAGGCCCCACTAACTTGCCTACTTAATGCCCCCAAGCCTATAAATAGGTATGATCAACATGAAGCGAAGGGGCACGGGGTGCACAAGGACACAGAGGAGAGAGATGGAGGAAAGGTCTTTGCCATTGAGAAGAGCGAGAGAGAGAGAAAGATTCAGAGGCTAGACAAAAAGCCTATCTCTACTCCATTTTCATTGATCT
The DNA here is from genome assembly GCA_037177215.1 of Asparagus racemosus. NCBI lineage: Eukaryota > Viridiplantae > Streptophyta > Magnoliopsida > Asparagales > Asparagaceae > Asparagus > Asparagus racemosus. The sequence continues at coordinate 18,042,925 of JBAKGM010000002.1, read as the reverse complement.
TTATATATCATTATCATCAGCTAATCATTTGGCCCGATCAACGATCCTTATGAAAAAGGATTCGTTCTCTTTAGCTAGTCACCTAGCTTAATCAACAATTCTTGTGAGAAAGGATATGGTAATATCTCTTCATCCAGAGAAGACTGCGTTATCTTCCGAGAGATTAGAGATCATCAATCAGCGAAAGATACATTGTCTTAGTCGGACCATCAACGGAATACAAGATCGACGCTCCACCGGCACACAGATTAGAATACAGGGAAATATAAATTTTTCCTTTGTTTCATTATAATCTTTTATTGTAATCTGCGTCAATTGTAATAGAAAAGACCCGAAACAACTACAACGCAATTAAAGCTAGCAAATGCGTCATCAAGTTTATCGTTCTTAAAAACATTCCTTTTAAATTAGTAGAAGATGCTAAATTTGAGGATATGATTAGAGATGATTTTTATACTGCATTTCAAAAATTTTCTCATCAATCTGGTCAACGTGATATATTGAAATATCATCACGAGGAATAAACAAAAATAATTTCTCATTTTTTAAAGCTTAACTTGTAAATTTTCTCTAACTTCTAATATTTAGATATCTAGAGCACAAACTGGTTATTTATGTATCACAGCACACTAGATTTATGACACTTCGCAGATATTTAAAAGAGTTGTTTCTTTTATTTTATTTGAAGATTCACACACTGGTGTAAATGTTATAAATTTAATAATTGAAGAACTTTCAAAATTAAAAATTTTTGAAAAAATATTTTCTCTTTCAACATATAATGCAAGTAATAATAATGTAGCTATAGATCATATCAAATCGTCTTTGCTATTTTCATGCCATTGTGATATTTTCATATTAGATGCATGTGTCATATTATAAAATTAATTATTCAAAGTGCATTTAATGAAATTAAACCAATGATAGAAAAAGTTATGGTTATAGCTTTTGCTCACAATGATTCTGAACAAAGACTTAAAAGATGGAAATCATTGTGTAGAAGAAGAAATATAAAACCTAAGTTAATTTCAAAACATGTTGATCATAGGTGGAATTTTACCTATGCAATGTTCAATGTAGCAATAGAGTATAAAAAAATTATAAATGATTTTATTGCTTTCTATAATTCTAGTTCTATCTCTGGTAATATGTATGGAATAACTGATGATGAATGGACAATTATAAGTTGTGTAAAAGAGATGCTACAAGTTTTTTATGAAGCTACTATGCTATTATCTGGTTGTTATTATCTAACTATTACTCAAGTTGTTTTACAAGTTTTAAATATTCAAACTTTTGTAATACTTATCGCATGGAAAAGTATTTTTCAAACATGATTTTTGAAATGGAAAGTAAATTTAATAAGTATTTTTGACATATTCCGATTATTTTTGGTTTGAGGATTCATTTTGATCCATCTTTGAAGGATATTGGCCTTCAAAGTTTGTTAAATTCTTTATATAAGAATATGATAATAGACATTGATAGCGGTCATATTATTACTGCTCTTACTCATCATAACACTAGTAAATATTATTTTCAAAAATTATTTGATGAGCATGTAGGTAGTTATGGTGTAAGTACATATCAACCTACAGCTTCTACAAGATCAAGACGAGGCAAAGGTAAGCTTTTTAACTAGCAATTGATAATAGAGAGGCTAACTGGTAGTAGCTGTGGATTTGGATTAGGATCATCATCAAGAGAAATTTTTAAAATTGAACAATATTTAGTTGCACCTTTAGTTAAACCTCAAAATAATATTGATTTCGATATTTTGCAATAGTGGAGAGTATATGGAACAGTTTTATATCCTGTACTTTTCATTATGGCTCGTGACTTACTAACAGTTTAGGTTTCTATAGTAGTTCGGAATCCATCTTTAGCATATTAAGATATTTGATCAACAATAACAGAATATCGCCTAATCTATCTACCGTACAGGCGGTAATGTGCATACAAGATTGGTGGAGGTACGAGAATAGAACTCAAGGCATCGACCGGATAACTAGTATTGAAGATAAACTTAATGAGTTGACGATGGGAAATAAAGATTAGAAAGAAATTTGTAATTTATAACTTTTATTTTTTAACTATAAATCTGTGATACATTGTTTTGAAAAGAGTTACAAATGATAGTGATATAGATGAGTAGGTGCCAACCTAGTTGGGATGTACTCATCTATTGTGATGTGACAATTTCTAAAAAGATGTAATTATTAATGATTAATATTAAATAATTTTTTATTGTCTTAATTTCTATGATCTTTGCAAATTGTATAATTATAAGTGATTAATAATAATATTGAATTTTTGTCAAAATTTCACATTTTTAAATTTCTCCTGAAATTCCATACTTTTTTTTTCAAAAAAAAAACTAATTTTTAGTATTTTTTGCCAAAAAAGGAAGAAAAAAAAATCCGGGCTGGCCTGGTGCTCTGCCCTGTTTGGCCCGGGTCCAGACCTGGGCCCGAGCTAGGCTTTCTGGGTCTAGATTTGAGCTAGGCATTTTGCCCGGTCCAGACTTGGAAACCCGAGCTATGATGACCCGTTTGGATAGGCCTACATATATACCCTTCAAATTTTCCACACTTATAAATTTTCCCTCCAAATTTAAATATTTGTAATAAAAAAATCCAACTCTCTCTCCCCCCTCACATGTATGATCAATCTTTTCAATTTCTCTTCTCCTCCCCTTCACTTTTCTCCTCCCCTTCTCCCCCTCCATTCTCCGCTTTTGGTAAATGTTTAAGAGGAGAGGAGGAGGGAAGAGGAGGAGTGAGATAAGAAAGGAGAGAGAGATTGAGAAGAGCGGTAATGTTGGAGAAGGAGGGAGAGGAGGATGTAAGCGTAAAGATTTCGGGGAGGAGGAAAAAGGAGAGGGAGTGGGGGAGGGGTGAAGAGGAGGACGAAGGGGATGGTGGAGAGAGAGTTAGATTTTTTTGCAAATATTTAAATTTTGAAAGGTAAATATGTAAGTATAGAATATTTGAGGGGTATATATGTAGAAATCCTAAACTTTCCCACTCAAATAAAAAATCCGGCAACCAGAACAGACTTATTAGTTAAGCATGTTAATTTTTAGATTTTATTGTTGTCGACGTTATTTTTTAACTTTTTATCGAAAATGAGTGTTACTTTATTTGCCGGGCTGGTATTTTAGCACGTCCCAAAAGCGTCTGAAAATGGCCCTGCAATTCATTTTCTTCGGGTCAAAATTCTTCTACCCGACCCGGCCGAAACCACCAACTTATTTTTTTCCCCCATTTTATTTAAATAATTTAACCCCAAAAAAAACACCAGCCCTCTCTCTCTCTCTCTCCTCAGAAAAATCCTATATTTCTCCCTCCTCTTCCCTCTCTCTCTCTCTCTCTCTCTCTAGAGTCTCACTAGCTTTCCCAATTATCCGGAGCTCAGACCAATACAGAGATTGCAGCTGCATGATCTAGGGTTCTCTTTCAATTCCCCACTATTTATTTTCTAAAGTTACCAATTTGGCAATTATCTATTTGTTTTGAAAGCATTCTAGGGTTTTTAAGAGAGAAAAACCTCTTTTTCTTTTTTCACTTTTACCTTTTTTTTACAACCTTTTGTTGCCTTTTTCTTTTTTCTTCTTTGCTGACCTTTTTTTATTTAATTGTTGAAGCCCTAAGCCGCTTAATTGTCGTCGCCATGGATTGTGCCGGCGATTCTTCTACTTGTCCAGTGTAAGCTTCAAAAACCCTAGCTTTATATTTTAAATAGCATTTGGAAAGACTCGAGATTATACCTTTGAAGTTTGATTTTGTCCCTATTGTGCTTTTCACCGATAATGGAGTATTTTAGTTGTTCTTTTATTTCGAGTTCTCTTTTTTTGTATTTTTGTGGATAATTTCTTTGAATGTGAAGTTTGATGCTAGGTTTTCATATTCTAGTTTGAACGTTTTGTTTTGTGTTGGTTGGGTTGGGTTGGAAGCTTTGGAAGGGAAAAGATTTGAACTTTGTTTAGAGAAATATCTTAAGTTTCGGTGCGGTTGAGTTAGTCAATAAATTGAATTTATTGTGTTTTATTAACTTGACGAAAGTGTTGTTTTTATTTCTCTTGAACTTGCGGTTAGTTTCCTTATTGCTTGCTTTACGTCTATTTAGAAGTTTCTGCAGTCAGCTAGTAATCTACTTTTGAGATCGTTTTAGCTGTAACTTGGATCATATAATTTGAGTAATTTGTTTATGGTTTTCACCTTTTCCCCTTAATTTTGGATATAATTTTGTTTAAGTTCTGAAGTGGGCGATACAGCCTATTGAACCCAAGTTTTCCTTTACGTCGTTCTCTAATATATTCCTCTTTATCTCTAGAACCCGAAATTGGGGATACATATTGTAATGGTTTGGACGAGTATGGATACCAGGAACGGGACAATAAGTAATGGCGTGGTGGGAGAAAATGAGGGGATAAAAGCAATGCGACCTTCGTCAGATGGTGCTACAGAAGCTCCAGCTCCTATTCATCCCCTCCATAGTAAATTTGAAGGAAAAGATGCCCTCTCTTATGCCAATATCCTTCGCTCACGAAACAAGTTTGTGGATGCTCTCGTGTTGTATGAAGGTTTCCTTGAGAAGGACAGCAGTAATGTTGAAGCTCTTATAGGCAAGGGGATTTGCCTTCAGATGCAGAATAGGATGCAGCAAGCTTTTGAGAGTTTTACTGAAGCCATCAGGCTTGACCCTGAAAATGCATGTGCCCTTACCCACTGTGGAATTTTGTACAAGGACGAAGGTCACCTATTGGAAGCTGCTGAGGTATGTTATTACCTGCTATCTGTGTCTTTTTAAAACTTCTTTTACTGAAGGAGATTTGTAGTAGCCTCTTAATTGTGTTTATGATAATTATCGCTGCATCTGGTAACTTGAAAGGCAATATTAGCTTTTGGATATGAGCTATATGTTTAGAAGCACTACTCAACTTTATTCTAAAACAATAACCAATGGTTGCACTTGGCAACCTCTCAGAACAAAATGACTATCAAACTTTATTTATTTAGTTCTAATTAATTAATAATATCCTTTTGTATTTTTTTAGAGTCTGTCAAGCTTCCATGTTTATCTATACCTAACTTATTTATTAGATGATCTATCTAGGAAATAGTTATGTATGGACATTTATTATTATTGTTTTTTATGTTCCAATGAGAAAAAGATATTGATGGGTGTTCATTTTGTTTAGGTAATTTTCAAATTATAATCTATGTTACATTATTACAATTATCAAATTCTGACATTATCATAATATGTATGAACAATACAACAAAATATTATGACAGCATATGTATGTAACAACATTATAATAATAAGTTCCACGCATCGTGCGGGTGACAACTAGTTATGATTTGATTTTATGAACCTCATTCTCAATGTCACCATCTTGATCAATGATTGATCCTAATAAATGAAAGTCATTACTCTTGGGTATTTCATGATTATCAATATGTACTATAAGCTCATTCCTCTTTGCAATTTTACTAAAATTTTGTTCCATGTATTATTTTTGTTTTACTATTCTAAATCCTTTTGATTAAAGTTTCTCTTAGAAATTATCCCTTCCCTTATCTACTAATATACTCTTAACAAATAATATACAATGTATAACTTTGTTTTGAATATGTCTTGTAAGTTGGTCCATTAATAATGTTAAAAGATATCAACTTAAAAGCTGATCCTTTATGTAAACCTTTGATAATAGAAAACAAATGTCTGTCCTTCGTTTGTCCTCACCCTAGTTGCTACAAAATTATCATACGATTTCAACAAATATTGTCCATGCATCAAGTCAAGTGGCAAACAAATCGGTGTTTAGGTGTATATTTTTGCTATTTGCTAAATTTGAGCCCCTTGATGCATGGTAAAACCTTTTGAGATTATTTGATAGTTTGTTTATAGATGGTTTAGTTGGTATGAGGTACATCCAAACGGTTTGAATTTTCGGTCTGATTGGTTTTTCAAGCACTTCTGAGTAGAAAAATGCACATTCACTGAGGCCGCCAAAAAAGTTGAGATCATGAAACCTAGGAAACTGCAATCAAAATGGATGAATTTTGTGACCATGATTCCTTGGACATTAGAGGAAACTGCAATCAAAATCATAAGCAAAATAGTTGAGGCTGCCTAAAAAGCCGAGACCACGAACCTAGGAGAGAATACTGGAAACTGAAATCAAGTCCCCAAAACCTGGTACAGACATGAATTTGAAATGTCCTGATTATGTGTGACATACATGAAGATGGATGAATTTTGTATCTGTGCAAGCACTTACTCTGATCTTTGTCATATGTAACTTTTTGAATTGCCTTGTATAAGAAATATAATATTTATATGATATCCTTGCTATCTTCATTTTATAGAGTTTGAGATGTGGAAGAAATATGTGTTCTTTTGTGATTGATTCATTCTTTTCCTCCTTGTTGGCCCTGATGGGTTTCTCACTGATTTCGAAGAGCCTGGAACCTTCAAGTGCTAATTTGCAGAACATCACAATTAAACTTTTTTGAATGATATTGAAGAGAAAAGTAATATAGATAAATTCTTTGAAGAACTATTCTGAGTAAAATGAGAAGAATATTCAGAGATAATTTTGTTATTCTAGGAGCCAGGGACGAGTCTAGAAATGTTCAGCTGGGGGGCTTAGTGTCATGGATGAGCAAATAAAGTCGAGCTTCTTATCAATTAAATGAATACTTCCATCTTATTGATTTCATAAAGAGTGTCCTATGTATACAAAGCCTGTAGTACAACTTGATTCAACCAGCTCAACAAGTTGAGAATACTCATTTTAAAAGCTAACTGGTTAAGAAAAACTAATTTAAAAGTTAGTAAGTTGCACAAATTGGAGATATAAGGGCTCTAGCATTAATTTAAAAGCTAACTAGTTAAGAAATTCAATTAAAATTACCCAACAACAATAATATTATATCAACTGAAAGATGATGTCTAAGCATAAGGTGAAGTTTCATATATGTATTAAAATAAAGGCAAAATTAAGTAACCCGGATTTCTGGAGACATGGAGTAGTCAGATAGAGAGATTAGGTTTTGAAAACTGACATAATTTGACGACGGGTAAGGAAAGCTTGGAAGGGGGAGAGAGAAATTTTATTTGAGAAGTTATTATATGGACCTCACTTTAAATCTAAGGGTTATTAAAATTAAGTAAAAAAAAAAGAAGATATCGGTCCTTTAAATTTTTAATATTTTAAACTAGTCCTTCAAATAATTGAAATCGCTATTTAGCCCCTCAAGTCTTTTCGGTTATTTCAAATTAGTCCTCCTATTAGTTATTCTAAATTCCTAACTCATTTTGGATTAGCTGTTAAACACAAATGATCAATTACATTTCTAACCTCAATTAGGCGTTCTCCCTCCCCAAAATTACAGAAAGTTTAAGGAAACATGTTTGGGTTTGAACAAGTTTAAAGAAACAGTTTTGGGGTTGGAGTAACTTAAACAGAGGAGTGTAATTGAAAATTTGAAATTAAGTCAAAGGGAACATTCCTCTGAAATTAAGCAATAGCGTAACTACCAAGGCTAATTTGAAAGAACTGGTAGAAGTTTGAGCCTGAGGGACTAATAGCAATTTCAATGCTTTGTGGAACTAACTTCAAAATATTAAAGATTTAATAATAATAATGGACCAATATCCCTTAAAATAAGAAAAAAACTCTTTTTTTTGGGGGGTGGGGGAGGCAAGAGTTATTTGTAAAATTCATGTATATGTAAAAGAATATTGAAAAATACTACTTCAATATAAAACTTGACGTCTTAGTCTTATTTGAGATAGTTCTAACATGTTTGGAACATTCTTTTGCTATCGATTTCTTATGAATTGTTATATGTTTAGTTTTTAGTTAAATGATGTATCTTTAATGTTAGTAAGTGTTCCTGTTAAGTCAAGGTTACTATTTGCTTAGACTCTTGCGTTTTTCCTAACATGTGAGTGTTGACTGTGGAGGTATTATTCCTGTGTTCCTCCCTTGTCATGTGCTGATTGTGCTATTTGTTCTGCGCCCACCTTGTGGTTGTTTCTTTCTTTTCTTTTTTTTGCCCACGGGGCGTGGAGGGGGGGGGGTTGGGGTGTTTGGGGTTGGTGGGGTGTCAGGGCTGGTACTTGAGGGTAAAGTTGATGGCTGTCTTCTAGTGTTCACAATAATGAATTCTTGTATAGTTACTCTATTAACATTTTGCAGTCGTATCAGAAGGCGTTAAAGGCAGATCCTTCATATAAACCTGCTGCAGAATGCCTTGCTGTTGTTTTGACCGATATTGGCACTAGTTTGAAACTTGCTGGGAACACAGAGGAAGGAATTCAGAAGTATTGTGAAGCTCTTAAAGTCGACAGTCACTATGCTGTACGTTGTCATCATATCATCATATTATTTCATTTTCCCTATTCTGCATAGTTGTCCACATTTTCTTGTGATTTCACTCCAGTTGTCCTTGTAGTGATATATGCTGACCTTTATATGCAGCCTGCTTATTACAATCTTGGGGTGGTTTACTCTGAGATGATGCAATTTGATATGGCACTTACTTGCTATGAGAAGGCCGCAATACAGAGGCCCATGTATGCAGAGGCATATTGCAATATGGGAGTCATATATAAAAACCGTGGGGAACTGGAAACAGCTATTGCTTGCTATGAAAGGTATTTAATTATTAGCATGCACTTTCTGAGTCTACATATTCTTTTCTTTTTTCTTTTTTTTTCTTTTTAGTGCTTAATCCATGATCTTGTACCCGCCTTTATGTTGTTTGTGCCTTACTTTTGTGCTTCAGGTGTTTGGCTATCTCCCCAAACTTTGAGATTGCCAAGAATAATATGGCGATAGCTCTGACAGATTTGGGTACTAAGGTTGGCTTTCCTTATTTTCATATTAAGTTGGATTATTTTTAATTTACTATATTATGGTTCTACTAGTGGGCTGATTTGTGTAATGTCTTTTAATGTTTTTTATATCTCTATAATAATGCTTAATTTTAAAAAACACCCCCCTAAGGATATGATTTTCCCACATCTCTCAAATTATATAGGTCCTTGGAAATCAGTTATAATCATTTTCTATTTAAACTAATCCAAATTGTGTCTAACACTTAGCTATACCCAAGTTTTGGAGAGTAAATGAAAATCATCTGTTCGAAAATCTCCAGTTAAATCTATGGGAAGGTCAGATCTGTTTGGGTTTTTTAGGTTTAGAACCCCCCCCCCCCCCAAACCCCCCCACACACACACCCGCCGCCAACAACAACAACAACAAAAGGAAAATTGTTTCAAATAACGGGTTTAAGTTTATTCTTAGTAGACATGATTTTTTCTGCATTATTTTTCTTGGAGACGGAGGAGATAAAAGAATATTCACTTTGGAAAAGCAGTTCTTGGCTATGGTTCAAGCAAAGAGCAAATCTAGGCTTCACATCAGAAGGCAGGTCAGATTTGGGATGTCGGCAGGTAAAAGCAGTAATCAGCGATTGCTATGGTCGAGGTTCATCTTCGAGATTGAGTAAAAAGGAAAAATACAGAATACAATTGGTGGATTTCGTTCATTTGGCTGATAAACTGAAAAGGCTTCTTATATTGTTGGGGGGTGGGGTCAAGGGGGATAAATGCCAAACCTGACTCCTACGGTCCTCCTGGAAGTTGTTTCTATTGTACTTGCTGAATCACTTAGAAAAATCTGCCATTTTCATTCTGCCAATGAACCTTTTTGCAGCCATTTTCTTCATTTACTTCCTTTATACTGTGTAAACAAAAAGCAGATTTAACATTTTAATTTTCTGATGCGGCAAGTTACCTTCTTCACCATTTTACTCTTATATATACTGGGCCCACGTAACCATTTGGTCTGGTTTTGTGCAGGTTAAACTAGAGGGTGACCTCAATCAAGGTGTGACATATTACAATAAAGCATTATATTACAACTGGCACTATGCCGATGCTATGTACAATCTTGGCGTTGCATATGGTGAAATGCTACAGTTTGAGATGGTCAGTCGAAATTTATATTGTATTTGTTGGGCAAAGTTCACCTTTTAATCCAGCATGTGCCTCTAATTATGAAATCTTTCACCTACTGCTTCTGTTTTTCTGTCAATTTTTTAATTCTTATGATATATGTAGCCGAATGCATGTGAGAAATCCGTAACTCTTTTTCTATATCATCACATAAAATAAAGTCAAATAAATACAGAAGTGGCTTCAAGGGTTGGCACAAATCTTGACCAATTACATGAGAATGTGCCTCTAATTATGAAATCTTTCACCTCTTGCTTCTGTTTTCTGTCAATTTTTTTATTCTTATGATATATACTTAGTGAAAAGCATGTGAGAAATCCATATCTCTTATTCTATATCATCACATAAACTTAAAGTTAAATAAATAAAGAAGTAGCTTCAAGGGTTGGCCTAAATCTTGACCAATCATATGAGAATGTTTCTAATCGCGTGTACACACACACTCATAGATCATGCCAAATACACTAAATGCTATATAAGTTTTTAAAATATAATTAATAGTAAAATAATGAATAATCAAATCAGTATATAAAGAAGATATCTGTTCTTCATTTTCTCTTTCGTATTATTTTCTTTCGAATACTTATTCTTTTTCGTTTCAAACTTTATAATGAGAATAAAAATAAATTTCATTTAATATATACATGTAATAATATTATTTCTTGAATAATTTGGATATTTTCTATGTGATATGGGTATGGGTACGAGACACAACAAATTTGTAAAACGTAGGGTACATGGACACGACTATATAAATATTTATATACACACATTATATATTGAAATTGAAATTAATAGTTTACATGAGATCAATTTTTTTTTCTTCTTCTTGTGTTATGAGAATTAAACATTTCTATGTTTCTTTTCTTATGTCGATTATAAATAGTAAAAACTCTTCTTTTTGAACTAGACACGCAAACGACCGTTAAAATCACAGTTTGGAACCCAACGAGTTTCAAGAAGTGGATGTGAAGTGTAACATTTACGTCCAGGAAATATTTGACAAGTGTTTTAAATTAAAACATGTATTGTTTAATTGAGTGCATGCCCGAATAAATGTATGCATATATGCAAGGAGCGTCCAAGGAGTTTGGGTACATGCACGAATACTTCTTGGGTATGGGTACGGCTTCAAGCTTCAAGATAGATGTACCCAGGTATCATAGGATATTATCCTTCCCTGATCTCATCAACTAATACTTGTAGGCTTTATAACTTAATAATAATCTAAGCTGCATATATGATATATACGAGTATGGGTACGAGTATGGAACACGACAAATTTGTAAAAGGTGGGGTACGTGGGTACGGCTGAAACGCATCGGCTGAAATCATAGTTTTGAAACTAGATACACAAACAACCTTGAACTAGATACACAAACAACCTTTGATATCGTCGTTCTGAACTGAATATGGCTTGAACAAGCCCAACCCTTGTCGAATAAGTTTCAGAATGTAGATGTGAAGTGTACAATATAACACCAAAGGTCTGAAGAATGTTTGAAATTAAAACATATATTGTATAATTAAGTAGTTGTCTGAATAAATGTATGCATGTATTCAAGAAGTGTATACGTGTCCCGTATAGGTACGGGTACAACTTCATTGTAGAAGTACCTTTGCAACAAAGGTAATAACTAATTATAGTATTCCTATGAATAAATACGTTTCTTGTCATATATATCTTTATGTATACCCACTCGTACACAGTAACATTCTCCTTTATATTACAATGATTTTTTGTACATGCTGTTCTTAATAGGTTAGGTTGGGCTGGGTACTTAATTTATAATATGTCTATTAGGGGACTAATCCAAGAGATTGTTGCTATATGCTAACCGGAAGCATGTAGTTAGGCCTTAGATAAAAGGGGAAAAGAAAGATTAAAAGTTTGTAGATAGATTTAATTTTTATTGAACAAGGTTGAATTAAGAAGTTTAGTTGGAACTATTTTTCTCCATTATGCCCTTAACTGAACTGAATGGAAGTTTGGATGCATGTAGAACCAGCAAAAAAAATTTTGGATAAAGGTTTTGCTGTTGTTTTTGTCTTGTTAGTTTTCTTTTCTGATATAGAGGATCTAGCTCTTATCTAGATTCATCCATGTCCAAATTTAAAAGAAAGTGTAGATAGCAGAAGAAAATCAAAGGGAATATAATTCATTCTAGTTGCTTTAATAGTTACTACACATGGATTTCAGTTTAGTTTATTGAATTTGGGCGGTGATTTTTGACATTATAATTGAAATGTTGCTATCTTCTGAATCAAGGCGATTGTTTTTTATGAGCTTGCATTGCACTTCAATCCTCATTGTGCTGAGGCGTGCAACAATTTAGGAGTTATATTCAAGGACAGGGATAATCTTGACAAAGCTGTGGAGTGTTATCAGGTGTGTTCAGTTTTGTGATATTGTTGAAGTTTGATACTTCTGTACATGTTTATATGTTTTCTTCTTGAATGATGCCTGTCATTGTTGATTGTATGCTTATTTCTTGTTTCCGTGCACCGTAGATGGCGCTGTCGATTAAACCAAATTTCTCACAGTCACTAAACAATCTCGGTGTTGTTTATACCGTTCAGGTCTGCTTACATTTAGTCCTCTGCATTTATTATATGTCACGTCCTCTGCAGTTCTTAACTTGGATTACATATTTTTAGGGCAAAATAGATGCTGCAGCAAGCCTGCTCGAGAAAGCAATTGCTGCAAATTCTACATACGCAGAGGCATATAATAACTTAGGTAATTGGTTGATTCCATTTCCTCTCCTCAGCATTTTCATTTTTTGTTATCTTGTAGCTCATAGTCTTAATCATCATGATGTGTCAGCATTTTCTCAGCCTTTGTATTTTTGATATGTTTCTTTGCTTACACACATCTCTTACGCACAACAAAATAATATTTTATCTGAATGCTTTGGTTTGGTTTAAATTGTTTATTTTCTTTTTCCTCCATTTAACTCCTTTTATGGCCACTTTCTCAGTTAAGTTAGTAAAGATACTAATTCTTTTGTAGCTTCAATAACGCACACGCTTGTGCTCACAGACCAATACTCACACATTCAACCTTCATCCCAGTAACATGGTCAGTTAGTCACAATCCTTTCACATCTTATCAGGACACTAAGAATACCTGCCATACGTGTAGAATGCATCTCAATGATTTCACTTATTGTCATTTCATTTCTAATCTCTAGCAGTTCATCCATTTCTGGCTGGCTTTCTGATATTGCCACTAGGTCATCTATAATCATCTTTTCAGTTCTTTAGTAAGTACATCAAACATTTGTTTACATGCAAACACATGCACATACACAGTCACACATGCGTGCTTGTATTAAGCTGAAATATCATGGGGATCTTTAACTATTATAGTAGATATAGAAGTTGGAGTTGTATAGTCATGATGTATTTATTTATAGAATTCAAATTTTATTTTAATGAATGATAACCTGAAATTTGTAGCAACGTGTATCCTCTAATATTTCATACTGGTAGCGCAAATGAGGAAAGAACTGTCGGTAGTGCATAATGCAAATCTGTTTCTGCTAGAATATTTATATCTTAGTACCCAACGGGAGCTTATGTACTGCATTACCTTAGTGTTTGAGAGTGATGATGATGCAAAATAGATTTTGTTTATGGATCTCCCTAAGTTCTCAATACTGTCCACAGCCTGCCCCTAGCTTGATGTTCTTTTGTAAACAATTCACATATTTTCTACTTTCATAAAGTCTCTTGCCAATGATGTATTATATTTCAGTCTCAACATCTTTTACTACATCAGGAGGAATTTAAGGGAGTTATTAATTGTTTATATAATTTAGTAAATACATCTTGCCAGTCCATATGTTCACATGTATCTGTATGTTCACATCTAAATTACACGGTTGCGGGTATGGATACGGTACTGGTGCATATACGGGTATAGGGGATAGGGCACAACAAATTTTCAAAAGGTAGGGTACAGGGTACAGGAACATGGTTACACATAAATGTATATATAATAAGAATTTAGATGAGATCAGTATTGTTTTCTCATTACCCGTGCTATGAAATGAAATTCCTATATATGTTTCTTTTGTTATATAGATCTATAAATTAGAAAATTTCTTGTTTCTTAACTTGATATCCAAAAGTTCCTTTTTAATCATATTCTTGAACTGGGTACGGGCTGAAACGAACCCGATCTGCATCCAACAAATTTCAAGAATTGTATGGGAAGTGTAGGATATATATCCGAGAATTATATGACGAGTGTTTTAAATTAAAACATGTATTATATAATTGAGTACACATTTGAGTAACTGTATGCAAATATCGAAGAAATGTCCATTGAAGTTTTTGTGTTGGGTATGAGTACGACATGTCGACACTGGTATGGCTCCTGATGAGTACCCATGCAACATAAGTTCACATGTATCTGTATGTTCTCATGTCTCCTACCGATCAATCCATATCAGTGCATAACATCACATGTTTTCCAAGGTTTAACACTTTCACCCATTTCATTTTTGCTTGGATACTGATTAAGGTAATATTTGGTTGGTGTTATGTGTACAACTTGACAAGAATTATGCATTTGGTTTAGTTTTGACATCTGAGTATTTGGGGCATCATCATAGATCATATAAGATATAGGTTTTCACAATTTCACTAACAAATTTAAGTTAACAATGTGAATTAACAACCTCCTGAAAGTTAAGTTACTGATTGATGATGACTACCCTGACTTAGTGTCTGCATGCACCTATAACCAAGCCACATAACATAAGGCAATTGAATGGGAAATAAATCCCTGACAGTATTTATCCCACCAAAAGCAAATCAAATCTATACTTTTAGTATACTACTGATTGTGCTGTCCCTATCTAGAGCTGTAAATAACATGCTATTCTGTCAGCAATACTGGAGTAGAACTTTGGTATAGATTTTATACTTCCTTTTTTGATGTTTAGGGGTCCTCTACAGAGATGCAGGCAATATTGCTCTAGCTATAGAGGCATATGAAAGATGCCTTCAGATTGATCCTGATTCACGTAATGCGGGTCAGGTACTGGTCTTGTTCTCTGCTGGCTTGGGGTTCATCTGATTTCTGAATATTTGGCTTTCTGAATTTATTCTAGAATATTCTTTTTGCAATCAAATATAATGCATGTTTTGATAGCTATTTGGCCTGTACTTTCAAGTTGTATTCAATTATTTCCATACCAACCTGTTTGCATGAATCCATGCTCGTCAGTTACTGGGAATTTCTCTTAACTTGTCCCATTCAATGAATCTGTTGCTGTAACTATCTCACTGAATTCTTTTTTGCTCATCCCCTGGGATCCCTTAAGCGGGGGTGGGGGGGGGGGGAGGGGGGTCCATGTTCGTTCTTTATTTTTTTTGCAAATTTGCTTTTGATTTTACATCCTTGCAACATCTGCCTCATTGTTTAGGTGCATACAATATTTGCAATGTCCTTTTTTGCTAAAAAGTTCTATGTACTGGCATGCGAAAATCAAAAGCTTTATCTTTAAACACATTTGCATGTTTGGTTTCAAAACGTCTTGCTCTTTGGTTAGGTGCTCACAGCATTTGTCTCCTATGTTACTGAGTTTTTGCTAGATACAAGTATTATCAACTGGCTTGTGAAAATCAATATCAGTAGCTCAAATGACTTTATACATTGGCTTATTGGCTTATAGTTAGATAGTTGATATCTTTTTATTTCTGTTATATGTAGCTCGGGTTTCTTTTTGTTGTTATCATTAACACTTATTTACTCTTGTTTGGTCTCT
>JBAKGM010000002.1:17981730-18027007 GCA_037177215.1 Asparagus racemosus | reverse complement strand
TATGAGGGAGTCTCAACCATAGCCATTATTCTCATACACACACACACACACATACTTGGTACGTGACTGGGAGGAATCTCAGCCATAGATGTTAGTGAGATTAGTTGGATGGAAAATACATTCCCTTTGATACTTTTCTCTTTGTAGTTTAACAAGCTTCGGCATGGGTTTGAGATGCAGCCACCTCACTATCAAGTACCAAATTTGTGCTTGTTATCAAGCATACCGCTTTCTCTCTCTCTCTACGTGGGTTTGAGATGCATCCACCTCACTACCAAGTACCAAATTGGTGCATGTTACCAAGCATACCCCTTTCTCTTTCTCTCTCTCTCACATATGTATGTATATATATATATATATATATATGTATGTATGTATGATACACAATTATACACACACATATTGGTTCTTGATTTTTTTGCAAGTTGGAGAATCTTCTTCGCCTATCGATCTTGTCCCCTTATTTTATGCATCTGAGTTTCTTTTATTTTCTCTCCCTTACTGTGTTTGTTAGAGCTTAGTCTTGTTTGGTCTCGCCAAAATGCATGACAGGTATATTTTTCTCGGTTCATGGGTTTTGTACATTTGACTATCTAAGAATGATGTTTATCAGTTATTTTTTGCATATGGCTTGTTCTTGTTCATAAAATGAGCCCTCGTCATAAACCTCTTTTTCAACATTCAATTTGATCAAACTTCTCTTAAATTTCTCATCACCGATACTTATTTCAAGCAACCTTTTCTTTTCTCAATGCCAATATTCATTTCATTTGAGATTGCTCAGGCCATTTGTTTATTATCCTTAACTATCCTCAACAAGGTTTTAGATATTGGACATCGAAAAAATATTGAAGGGCCAAATATGTATTTCGGATTGCTGATATCGGGGAAATATTGGGGATATGTAATAAATATCAGATTGCCATATCCGATGATCTGTATATATAATATAATGTCCTAAAATGTGATCTAACCATACCTAATGAAATCTAAGCTTACAAAAATATAAATAATATATGTTGGGGTTCACTAACCAGTTATAGAAAATTACGTAGAGAAAAGAGCCTAATAGAATTTGGTCAAACTTGATAGACTGGAATTTTTGCTAAAATACATTAAAATTTTTTGCAGAACTATATTGTTTTCAATAAACCATATAGAAAAAACATATAGGTTGGTATACTGGCTATATCAGGGATATATCACCCAAAAATTACCAAAGGTCGGTAAAGAATATTGAGACCATATGTTGGCCAATATATCGGATATACCGGGGATATTAAAACAATTATCCTCAATGAATGTGGCTAAAATGAGAATGCTAAGGTGCAGTGTTGATATGCTAAGTAACATAAGTTGGAAGGTAACTGTAGAGCCCTTCGCTGACTATATTAGCAAATATTTAAGGTATTTGCTAATTAAATACGAGTTCATATGGGAGAGGGGTGAATATATGCCACAGATAACTGAGCAGACTTCAAATAACAATAGTGTGCTGGCTGACTACATAAGCAATGAGTGTCACTGATTAACTACAAGTTCATGTGGGAGCTACCTAGGAATATGTCATAAAAACCTGAGTAGAGTTAAATGTGTCATTCAGTAGGTACTGTATGTGGATACAACTTGACATGGTTTTAAATATCATATATCAGGGAAATATTAGATGATTGCAAATATCGGAGAAATATTGAGGATATGTAGAAAATATCAGAGTGTCATAATGGATGATGTACATATATAATATGATGACTTAAAACATAATGTCAACATACTAAATGAAATTTAAGCATAAAAGACGTAAAAAATATATCCTTAGGGCGACTAACCAATTATAGAAACTTTCTCAGAGAAAATAGCCTACTAGAATTTGCCAAATTCATGGGGCTGGAACTTTTGCCAAGAAAAATTAAAGAAAATTTGCAACACTTTATTGTTTTGCGACAAGCCACATAAAAGGACATATCGGCCAATATATCGGCTGATATATTGGCCAATATAGTGGCTGATATATTGGCCATATCGGGGATACATCGCTAAATATTACCAAAAGGTTGTAAAGGATATTAAGAGCATGTCTTTTTGTGGTAAGCCTATAAAAGGATATATCGGCCAATATATCGGTTATATTGAGGATATTTAAAACAATGGGACTCGATAATATGGGATGAATCCTGGAGCAATTTTCCTTCTTCTTGGTCAATGTTTGACACCGTTATGTATAGTTGGTGCACAGTAAATATTAACATTTCAGTTTTCAACAAATTATTTGTTTTATATTAATTCCGTTATCATGTTTTTAGCTATACGATTGTTCTTAAGGCATAGGCCCGTGTATGTTCATAACTAGCTCTTTATCCCTCCACCTCATGTTGTAGCCCTTTGTCGATAGCATATGTAGTTCTTCACTTTTATCGATAATTATAACCTTATTGGAGGAATTCACAAATCATGCACCCTGTTTTTGCAGTATTAGAGGTTATTATATAGATGCTTGTTTTTTGCTAGTTAGTTATTGCAAAATCTAGCTCATTTTTTGTATTATTACATTGACGAATTGGTGAATCATTCACTAATATTCTAATTCAATCGTTTTTCGGTGAATGATTTTTGTAAATCTTCTTATGGATAAACTATTCACAAAATATCAACTATTCATGGATCTTATGAAGCATCACTATTTGTGTTGGAAGCTTAGTTTTTTGCTAGTATGTAGTGGCACACAGCACATGTTCTTTCTACCTACTTTTTCTTTTACTAGTTATTGCAAATTCTAGCTCATTTTTTCTATTATTACATTGACGTATTGGTGAATCATTCACTAATATTCTAATTCAACCTTTTTTCCGGGAATGGTTTCTGTAAATATTCTTATGAATAAACTATTCACAAAATATTAGCTATTCATGGATCTTATGAAGCATTACTCTTTATATATATTGGAAGCTAAGAAAAAAAATAGTACTATCTACCAGTGTCAATAAAGCATTCAGATTTCATTTGTACACCATGACCTATTTTTTCCCATTACATTCTATTCATTAGTTGAGGTTGCTGGTGGTTGTAATTCTACTGAAATTTTTTTGCTGTAACATATATTGAGTTTACATCATTATAAGATATCGTCTTCAAGTCTAGATGTTCTGGTAGATTCTTGGATGTGTAGACATTCGATATCTGGCTAAGTCATGAATCATGTCCTGAATGCTAACTTTATTAGTAGAAATTACCTATACTGTTTGATTCTTCTGGTGCTTTCTATGAATTTTTCTCATGCAATTAATCTTCTTGCAGAACCGGCTGCTTGCAATGAACTATATAAATGAGGGCTCTGATGATAAGCTTTTTGAGGCTCACAGGTATTTCTAACTCTTTACATAGTATATATGCTTTCACAGGATTCCCGTCCTGTTTATGGCACTTGTTTACGGATATTTCTTTAATATGAGGTTATCAGGACATTTAGAAGTCAATTTCTAACTCTTTACATAGTTGGTTTTTATTCCAAACCTGGTAAGATTCATTGTAGGAGTTAGCTTTTATATTTGGACCTTTTAAACTTCATTTTCGATGAATCAACTTCGTTTGATCTTGAATAGCAGGTGTTACACTCTTTGATATCATCGAGTGCTTCTATTTTTTGCTACCCATCTATTGTGACAGGTTTACGTGACACGGTTGCTTTGTCAAGTTAATGAATGTTATTGAATGCCTTGGGAATTAGAAATATTTGTTGAACTGTTCTTCAAATTCGTTGGGCCAAAAGAAATCTGATGATGGCCTGATAAAACTTATGTTGTAGTTAATGCATTATGATTCGTTGCCGTGTCATATTTAAAAGGATGGAAAACCTGTTTTAGAGATGCTTTGCAAATGAGAACTTTTTTTTCAATTGCAAATTTCCTTGGTTTATTAAGATCAGAGTGTCAATGTTATACATATCCTCTCTGTTTTTTGGCTATTTTTTGTGTAGCTGTATTGTGAATTTTTTATATGTTCCACAAAGTTCCTGTATTGAAAGATGCATATATGCTACTTTTGATTAAATTATCTTTGTTGGAAACAAATGTAGAACCATGTCTTGTTAGCTTGGATATCTGGTTTCTTGCTAAAAGTTTCTTATTGAAGTACCATCTGAATGTAATCTGCAAGAAATAGACATGAGTTTTATATAACAGCCTGTTAATAATTTATATTGGTAATTCTGCAACTTCGTTATTGGTTGTTTACAAGTTCAGTGCCGTAGTTTTAACTTCAACAGGGAGTGAACGTATAAAACTACTTCATTTTTATAGCATGCCTGAGTTTTGTATAGCACACCTGTTAATCATTTTTATTGGTAATTCTGCGACTATAATACTTTTAATTTCAACAGGGAATGAACACATAAAATTACTTCATTTAGTGGTACAAATTCATAGCAGTCTGACTGACTGATGTTTAATTGTTTTCAGGGAATGGGGAATGCGATTTATGAAGCTATATCCTCAATATACCAGTTGGGATAATCCTAAAGATATGGAACGCCCATTAGTAATTGGATATGTGTCACCTGATTATATTACTCACTCTGTATCATATTTCATTGAAGCACCTCTCTTTTTCCATGACTACACAAATTACAAGGTGATTGTGTACTCTGGTGTTGTAAAGGTATGGTTATTTCTCTCACGCACAAGTGTCACCACTTAGTTATCTTGAAGTCTTTTTTCAAGTTTTTAGTGATACCATCTGATTTACAACACGTCTTTAAGTCAAGTTTATGGGGGTTGTATGATATGTAAACCAGTCAATTTTTCTACTTCTACTTTTTATTTTCTTTCAATTATTTTCAGCAAATTATAATGTGTCTGTCCTTTGCGCTTAAACATGATTAGTGTCCTTGTGTTTGACTGTCATCTTGTAGGCAGATGCCAAAACCCATAAATTC
Organism: Asparagus racemosus; assembly: GCA_037177215.1. Classification (NCBI taxonomy): domain Eukaryota; kingdom Viridiplantae; phylum Streptophyta; class Magnoliopsida; order Asparagales; family Asparagaceae; genus Asparagus; species Asparagus racemosus. The sequence continues at coordinate 18,022,077 of JBAKGM010000002.1, read as the reverse complement.
AAGGACAGGGTGCTGAAAAAAGGTGGGTTATGGAGGGATATATATGGGATTGATGAGAAAAAGGTTGCTAGCATGGTTAGGGAGGATAAAGTTGACATACTGGTGGAGCTTACTGGTCACACTGCAAATAACAAGCTAGGGATGATGGCCTGCAGGCCTGCTCCCGTTCAGGTACTGCCCTTAATTAATTTCGCATCTGTATCACCTTCTTTGCGTAACTTTTTGTTCCTTTTGATATTTTTAAATTTATAAATTTAGCATCCTTGTCATTTATCATGTTTACTGGAATTGCTTGAGTTGCTTTGGTTTATTACATACATCCAGGTAAAACATGCTCCTTAATGACCTTCACCTCTCCACAGTTCTTATTTACAAGCATACCCCTTGAAACCTCCAGTCTTGTGGCCTAAACACTGTCTGCGAGCAAACTCAAACAGAAAGTGGCAGTAAACTGCCAAATTTTGCCGAGATACAACAGGATATAGATTGTTCTTCTATTAAACATCGTCCTTTTATTTTCATGGATATTTCTACTGTGAAGCTGTATTAATGTCAGGCATATATTGGAGATGACACTTTTTGTTGCGTACTTGCCATTCCATTTATGCCTTTTATCATTTTTGTCTTCATGTCTATCATGTTGCTTCCACGTCCGCATGCCAGCTTGTGCTTCTTAGCTTATTTCCTCATGTTAAAATGAACTAAACCTGAAGATCCACATGTAATTATTTCCAATAATTACTTCTGTTGACAATGGTCATTTTCTTTATGAATTTTGCCTCTCATAATTACTTTTTCTCCCACTATGCTTTCTTAGGCAACATGGATTGGTTACCCAAATACAACCGGTCTACCAACAATTGATTATAGAATCACAGATGCACTGGCTGATCCCCTTAACACGAAGCAGAAGTGAGTTGAACTTTTGCAATTTGATTTTAAATTTTGTGTAGATAGAGATGTTCTGACTATTTGTGGCTTCAGGCATGTTGAGGAGTTGGTTCGTTTGCCTAAATGTTTTCTCTGTTATACGCCTTCGCCGGATGCTGGTCCTGTTTGTCCCACTCCAGCTCTATCTAATGGTTTTATTACTTTTGGGAGCTTCAATAATTTGGCAAAGGTAGTGTTCTTATTGAACGTCTCTTTTTAAAATGTTTAGCTAAACTGAATTACGGCTTTGCGTCGTTCATTTTTTTTTGCAGATAACGCCAAAAGTATTAAAAGTTTGGGCGAGGATATTATGTGCTGTTCCTAACTCCCGGCTTGTTGTCAAGTGTAAGCCTTTCTGTTCTGATAGTGTAAGACAGCGGTTTCTTTCAATTTTGGAGCAATTAGGACTGGAGCCGCTACGTGTTGATCTTCTGCCTCTAATTCTTCTCAACCATGACCATATGCAAGCATATTCACTAATGGATATCAGGTAGATAGCTGAATCTTTTTTTTTGTCCCCATCTACTGTCTCGCGTTCTTCATGCTTTAACTATTTGTCATTCTTTTTGTGTTTGTGTTGTACCTTTTAACATCTTTGGCTATGGAACTTTTACTATATCGATATCTCTTCCGATATATTTATTATTTTGGTCTTCTTCAGTATAATAAAGAGTTCTTTCTGTTGGTCTGGCATTTTATGGGTTTTAGAGGATCCAGAGTAGTAAAATTGGTTAATTTTTTTTAAAGTTTTGTCTATTTGCCACTGATACTTTTTTTCCATATCAAGATGGTCATTTTTTTAAAGTTTTGTCTATTTGCCACTGATGCTTGTTTACCACATGAAGTGGTCATCTGAAATCTAGTCGTGGAATATTTTACCTTGATTTTGGAAAGCTGATGTGGATTTTTAACCTCCTACACCATATGATATAGTGGAAGTAGCAGAGGGCCTGATAAAAGCGAGTTCCAAGGTTCTGCAATAAGGAGCAAAATATCCTTTCTCTCTGTATATTTCTTCAGCGCCATCATCTGTCATGCAAACCTATCATATCTTTAAGATATATACGCAGGCTCTTAGTCTTCCCTCTCTATATTGTGAAACGTTTCTTTGTGACATACCATGAGTTGGTTTAAGTTTTTAGCTATATTTACCCATATTTTTAATATTCATGATCTTTTTGTGTTATCATGAAAATATTTATATCACATATTGTACATCTTGAATCATAATTTTCTTCCCCATAACACTGCAAGCGATGAGGCACGGCGATTATTATGGTTATAATTATTATAAAGTGAATAGAGACATGATCATGCTAGTAAAATGTTCTCCATTGTTGTTTAGTTCTCTTTTACACTGTCGGGTTAAATGTTTCATCATGATATTATAAAACTCAGTACAGGTTCCATGGTATCACTGGGACAGTGCATTGTGATTGTTAGGCACTGTTCTCAGTTTTCTTTTTCTACATGATTTCTCCTACATGTTATTTCATCCTGTAATTGCATCTTTTTCCTCCTGAAAATGATCTTTCCTCTGTAGCTTGGATACATTTCCGTATGCGGGAACTACCACTACATGTGAATCACTGTATATGGGAGTTCCATGTGTCACTATGGCCGGATCGGTGCATGCACATAATGTTGGTGTTAGCCTTCTCAAGAATGTTGGTAAGTCACCTCAGTGAGGAATCTTGATTTTGCTCGTATTTGGCTGTTACGTTTTTTTTTTAATTTGGCTAAATTTGCAAATATCATGAAGATTTTTGCAACAACACCATGACTGTTATTTCAATGGTTTGTTCACCATTCATCACCCTTTGGTTATTTATAGTTTTATACTGCTTTTGGAACTTTAGTCTACAGTTTCCTTTTCACCTAATATTCAACAGCATCTAGCCATTGGTTGTGATTTTCCGGCATCTACTGAATGCATGCCACATGGGCACATGGATTTTACCTGCAACCACCTTTATAATCAGAGAGAGGATTTATTTTCCAAGAAATGGATGAATTTGACTTTGTTTCTTATTTAATCTCTTACAGGAGCATCTTTTTCCACAAAGGAGAGCAATCTTTCCATTTTGTTTTTGGCAAATTAATTTTGATATTTAATTATCTAAAAGGATAACTGTAGTTTATTGAGTTTTAACACTTTCATTAAAAGTTACTTACTTCACCTTACCTTTTATGTATTTCATGTATTATATTACGATTTCAAGTTTTCCTCCAACTACACCCTTCTGTCGACTTTACTGATGACAAATGAGTTACTTATGAAGTTTTAAATTAATCATTGAGGTAATCATTGTTGCTACACACTTTTTCCTTTTCTTTTTTATTTGAGAGTTTTTTAATTTTTATTTGGGGGTGGAGTATTGGGGTGGTGTGTATAATGAGGCAGAGATTAATGAGGCAGAGATTGAGAGATTTCTTGACAATGAAGAAGAGGGTATTTCTCTTTAATTCTCTGCGAGTTAAAAGAGCTGAATTGGAGTTAGATTACACTTCAAATCATTAGTAAGCTATGTTGCAAGGGTGCGTACACCAACACAAGTGCGGATACAGGACATGACAAATTTGTACAAGATAGGATACGGGGGCACGGCTATATATACATATGGAAATTAATAATTTATATGAGATCGATATTGTTTTTTCATTCATATGTTATGAGAACAAAGATCTCTTTAACATGTTTATGTTTCTTTTATTGAATAGTTTATAAATTGAAAAACCACTCGTTTTTTGAACTAGACACGCAAACGATCCTTTATAATCATACTTATAAACTGAATATAGATTGAACGACCCGAGTCCAACTGATTATTATCAGTGTTTTAAACTAAAATATGTATTATGTAATTGACTACACGTTTGAATAAATATGTGTATATATTCAAGAAGAGTTCAAGGAGTGTTAGACACAGACACAGATTTGGGAAGTGTCGGACACGGATACGGGAGCCAAGATGAAGTGTCCAGGTAACTTAATAAGTAATAATAAAATAATTTCATTAGGTAAGACCTTTTTACAGAATAAGAAATCCATAGCGCCTTATCTCATAAAGTTCCCAATATTGTTCTTCAGCCCCAATTTTTGTCTGATAATTATTCCCAAAAAGGTTGCTTTCTCAGGAAACCCTCTTTTGGAAACTGTCCAATTAGAAGAAATATCCCTGTTAAATAGCACATCCCCATAGCTTGGCTTTCCAATGATTTCAAGTCTCTTGTATCTTAGTGTACTGTTGTAATTGTATCTTATTGCACATGTAGGTTTGGAGCGTTTGATTGCGAAAACAGAAGACGAGTACGTCCAACTTGCATTAGAGCTGGCATCTAATGCGTCGGCACTCTCAGAGCTGAGACTCACTCTCCGAGAACTCATGGCAAAGTCTCCAGTGTGCAATGGAGCGAAATTTACAAAAGACCTCGAGTCTGCATACAGAAATATGTGGCATAGGTATTGTCGTGGTGATGCGCCGGCCCTGAAGAACATGGAAGCGCTTAAACTGCACCAGCCGCAGTCGGAGAAGATCACCATCATGTTCTCTGATATTGGAGAGGCGACTGGTGTGGAAGAGAATCATCAACAACAAGCTGTGAAGGCTAATGGCATGAGCTTGGTTTCTTCATCCACTCCTAGTTTGACTAGCTCGCAGGAGAACCAGAGTCAGATTGTAAACGGTGTTAAGCCTAGCTAGGTAAATATTTGACATAGGTAATTTCTATGACATTCTTTGGTAAAAATTTGGTGGTGGTGGTGGTGGTTGTGGGATCTGAATTGGGGAAATAGGAGGTGATTCGGTCCCTTGGTGGACGCCATGTTGTTTCATTGACGATTCTACGCTGGCGAAAACAGGGAAATATTTATATGCAGTCTAAAGTTTACTGATGAAATATTGAGACATAAGTTGGTCCTGTTTTGTTGCGGCGCTGAAGAGGAGCACTGAAGACTGGCTTTGTGGTAAAGCAGGAAGTTTGGTTATTTGGGAGGTTCATGATTGAAAGTAGCTATGGGGTTTGTTTAGAGCGGAAAAGATGGGAGGTCTTGCTCTTTGTCACTTTGATTATAATGTTGTAACTTTATAGTTCCAGCCTCCCATCTGTTTGTTGCTACATGTATACTTCCTGGATATCCAAAGCTATGTATGTGATATGATTATCCTTAAGTTACCAGTGTTTCTGTCTCTTCTTTCTCTCTCTTCATTGAACAAGTCCACCAGTATTAAAAATTATGCAAATAAAATCATTGGTGCAATGGTTTCAGCCTTTTTGCTGTTTAAGCAGCGTATTTGATAGAACTACTTGTGCAAATAGTTATTCACTGTGCGTCTCTAACGTGCATCAAGAATGATTTTTGAGTCAGAGGTTACAAAGACAACAGCGTGCTATTTAAGCAGCATGTTGATAGCACTAGTTATGCAGGTAGTTTCTTTACTGTATTTCTTACGTACATCAAGAATGATTTTTGAGTCACAGGTTACAAGGACAACTGCTAAAAAGCTGGTACAGCAAACTTTGAATTGGCTACATATATCCTTCAATTTTATTTAGGGTTATATTTTCAATGGAATTAACTATAATCATTTCCTTTCTAAATACTTTTAATCATGATCAAACTATATCAATTGACTCTTGCTCATTTTATACCAGGACCAATCTTTGTTTTAGTAACATAATTATCACATTTAAAATTCATAAGAATCTCTATTTAGAGGTTGTAGTAACATATTTATCATATTAAAAATTCATAAAAATCTCTAAGACATCATTAGAATAGCCACGGAGGGATCTCATATACATGTTCTTCCATAAAAATAAATTTCTGCAAAACACAGATTTACAGCTGAGGTATCAAGCTAGTCTTGACATAAAAGAAGCTCAAACATTTTGTCTATATTCAAGCGGATAATCTTGACATAAGAGGCTCAAACACTTTGTCAATATTCAAGCACAAAGTGCACAATCTCCGTGATTTTTGCAACATACGGATATATGGAGTTTACTCGGAACATATCAATCCTTCACTGTCGTCCTCAATATCTTCACTTCATGGATAGGCCTGGTTCACAGGGGAAAAATGAAACAATGAACAAAGAGAATAGTCAATTCGAATTGAGCTCCAAGATCGAATGACAGAAAAGGAAAAACATTCCACGATAAAGATCTTATGAAAGAAAACAACGAAACACCAAAGCCCTATTACATAATTGAACTTCACTCTATTGGTTAGTTTCACCAAGATTTTGTCAATATTCGTTTTGACCCAAAGACAGTGAAGTATGCATGCTTCAATGTTTGTGAGTTTTACCCATACTTTTTGTTCCGACCCAATCTATATCTATCTATACTACTTATAAAAGAGGATTGGGGTGTAAATTTTGAATGCCCATTTTTCCCTCCCAAAATTTGATAATACCCAGTTGTTATCACTAATTAATCCTCCACTGAAGAGTCATAACCTCTTGTTAGCCATGCACCTCCTCCTCACCCTCCCATTGTTCATGGACTAGAATATTATTTGAATACTATTACTTAAATAAAGAATTACACAATTATTTACTAATTATAATATAATAAACTGATTTATTTAATTGTTATATTTATAGTTATTAATAGTATTATAATTAGATAATGTATTATTAATATAAATAAGAATATATAATTATAAAATAAGATATTAATCTATTATAATTATCTTAAATTACAATTATGTATTGTAACTATTAGAATATATTATCATATTAATAATTATTTAAAAGATAAAACAAGTATGTCCACGTGCAAAGCACGTGCACTAGAGCAATAAAGAACATGCGCTTCAAAATTTGTGAGTTTTGTCCATTTTTATTTACTTCGCCCCAATCACAATGAAGTATGTTTACTACAAAATTCCATATTTATATGGGTTATCAATCATGATTTTTGTACATCTTCGTTGTTCGACCGAATTTCAATTAAATATGCAAATTTCAAAATTCGCGATTTCATGAGCTAACTCATGATCTTTGTTTATTTTCATTTGTTTTGGCCCAATGACAATGAAGTGTGCATTCTTCAAAATTCGAGATTTTCTTGAGCTATAACTCACGCCTTTTGTTTAGTTTCATTTTTTCGCTGATGACAATAAGTTATGCATTCTCCAAAATTCTTGATTTCATGATATATAATTCACGATTTTTGTTCATTATTATTTATTTCGACCCAATGAAAATTAAATATGCATACTTCAAAATTCGCGGTTATAATGGGCTATACTTTAACCTACGATTTTTGTATATTTTCATTTGTTTAGACACAATGACAACGAAACATGTGTATTTCAAAATTTGCTATTTTCATGGGATACAACCCATGATTTCTGTTCTATTTTTGTTTGTTTCGATCTAATGACAGTGAAATGCACATTATTCAAAATTTACAATTTTCATTGGCTGTAAACCAAGATTTTTGTTAATTTTTGTTTGTTTTCAATCCAATGACAATAAAGCATACGTATTTTAAGATTATTATTGACTTCATGAGCTATATACTCCATGATTTTGTCCATTTTTAATCATTACGACCTAAGGAAAATTAAGAATGCAAACTTCAAAGTTCGTAATTTTCTCAGGCACCCACCTTTTTGGTACATATTCATTCGTTGCAACCCAATCACAATGAAATATGATATTTCAAAAATTGTAATTTTCATGGGCTATAGCCCATGATGTTTTTCTATTTTCGTTCGTTTAAACCCAATAGCAACAAAATATGTATTCTTCAAAATTTGCGATTTCCATTTATTGTAACGCATGATTTTTGTCAATTTTTCTTCGTGTTAACCTAACAAAAATTAATTATGCAAACCTGAAAATTCACAACTTTCATGAGCATATAACCAATAACTTTTTTTTCCTACTTTTTTCGTTTCAACCCAATGGCAATGAAGTATGCATACTTCAAAATTCATGATTTCCTAAGTCATAATTCACAATTATTGCTCATTTCAACCAAGTGACAATTAAGTGTGCATACTTAAAATTCACAATTCCTCATGAACTATAACCCACGAGCTTCATTTGTTAGATCCAATGGCAATAAAGTATGTGTACTCTAAAATTTGTAATTTTCCATGGGTTAAATCAAGAATCTTTTCCAGTTTAGTTTGTTTTTGTTCCAATGACAATTAAGTATATCCACTTCAGAATTCTCTATTTTCAAGCCAATGATTGTCTAATATGGTATTTCAAAATTCACATTTTGCGTAGGCTACAACTGACTTTTTTTGTCTGAATGCCCCAATAATTAAGTATGTATGCTTAAAAATTTGCAATTTTCCTAGGTTATGCATAGTTTTTTTGCCTCTTTTCGTTGGTTCAACCCAATGTCTATTGAGTATACTATTTCAAAATTTGCGATTGCAAAAGCTCTAACCAATTTTTTTCCATGTTCATTTCGACCCAATGGTGAAGTAAGTGTACTTCATAATTGGACATTTTAAGGTTTATAACTCACAAATTTTTTTCATTTTCGCTCCAATCCAATGACAGTTAAATATGCATGCTTGAAACCTCACAAAATTTGTCCATTTTCATTTGTTTTGATCTAAAGGCAATAAAGTATGTATAATTCAAAATTTTATTAACCCACGACTTTTGCTCATTTTCGTTTGTTTCGACCCAATGACATTAAAGTATGTATATTTATGAAATTTTCGAGCTAAGCCACTATTTTGATCATTTTCATTTGCTTTGACCTAATGTTAATTATGTATACATACTTCAATATTCCCGATTTTCAAGAACACATGGTTTTTGTCTATTTTATTTTGTTTTGTCCCAATGACAATGAATTATATGTACTCCAAAATTCTTGATTTCATGAGCTATAATAAATAATTTTGTCCATTTTTTGTTAATTCGATCTAATGAAAATTAAGTATGCATACTTCAAAATTCGCGATTTTCAAGAGCTAACGTATGGTTTTTGTTTATTTCCTTTTTTTTTGTCCCAATGACAATGAAATATGTGTATTTCAAAAATCTTATCCGTAGTTTTTGTTCAGTTTGACCTAATGAAAATTAAGCAAGCATACTTCAAAATTTATGATTTTCATGTACTATAACATATGATTTATCTATGTTTGTTCATTCGATCCATCAACAATGAATGATGTGTTTTTCAAAATAAACAATTTTCATAAGCAACCTAGGATTTTTGTACTCTATTTATTTGTTTTGACCAGATGGTAGTTTAATATGTCTATTTCGAATTTCACATTTTTCATGGGCTGTAACCCACTTATTTGTCCATTTTCATTCTTTCTGCCCAACAACAATTAAGTATGTATATTTGGAAATTTGCAATTTCCTAGACTATACCTCTATATGTTGTCCATTTTCGTTGGTTGGACCCAATGTCAATTGAGTATGCTATTTAAAAATTTGTCATTTTATGAGTTCTAACTCACATTTTTGTCTTTTAGTACATTTCGATCCAATGGCGATGAAGTATGTGAACTTTAAAATTCACAATTTTTATAAGTTAACCTACAATTTTTTTCATTTTCGTTCATTTCAACCGAAAGGCAATAAAGCGAACATACCGTGAAATTCACGTATTTCATTGGCTTTTTGACCAAGGGCAACAAAGCATCCATATACTATTTTCATGGCTATAACCCATATTTTCTTTCTTTTTTTGTTTGTTTCGACTCAAAGTATGCATGACTTCAAAATTTCTGATTTTGATTGGCAATAAGCCACATGTTTTTTCCACTTCTGTTAATTTTAATCAAATGCACCTAAATATGCAACTTCAAAATTCGCGATCTTCATGTGCTAACCAGAATTTTTGTCTATTTTTCTTATTGTCCTAAGAGCAATGAATTATGTGTACGTTAAGGATTGTAATTGCTATAAAAATCGCTTTTTATTTATTTTTATTTGTTTCAACCCAATGACAATTCAATATGCATATTTCAAAATACACGATTTTCAAGAACTATACCTCACAATTTTTTTACATTTTCATATGTTTCTACCCAACGGCATGAAGTGTGTATACTTCAATTTATGGATTAAACCGCAGTTATTGTTCATTTTCATTCCAATAGCAATGAAATATGTCTACGACAAAGTTTCCAATTTTAATCGGCTATAAACCAAAATCATTCTCTATTTTTGTTCATTTCCCTAATAAAACTATGCATATCTGAAAATTCACAATGTTCATGAGCTACTACCTACGCTTTTTTTTATTATTTTGACCCTATAATAACGAAATGTGTACTTTAAAAATAGCGATTTTTCATAGGCTATATACAATCCACGAGGTTTCTATTTTAGTTTGTTTCAATCTAATGTCAATGAAGCATTCTTCAAATTTTGTGATTTTCATGGGCCCATGATTTTTATCAAATTTTCATTGGTCTTGACCTAATGATAATTAAGTATGCATACTCTAAAATTCACAATTTTCATCGGTAGTAACCCATAATTTGTTTCAACCCAATGACAAATGTATACTTTAAAATTCACAATATTTAATGGGTTAACCCACGATTTTAGTCCATTTTCACTCGTTACGATCCATTGCCAGTTAAATATTTTTACTTTAAAATTCACGGTTTTCATAGACTATAACCCACATTTTTTGTCCACATTCGTTTCAACCTAATGGCACTGAAATATATGTACTTCAAAATTGGTGAGTTTTATTGGGCTATAACCCACAAATTTTTTCTTCTTTCGTTCGTTTCTAAATAGCAATGAAGTATGTGTTTTTCAAAATTCACGATTTTAATAAGTTTTAACCCATAGTTTGTGCCAATTTTTGTTTCTTTTGACCCAATGACAATTACGTGTGCACAATTCAAAATTCTTGATTTTCGCGAGCAACCCACAATTTTAGTCTATTTTCGTTCAATTCGGCCCAATGTCAATGAAATATATATAGTTCAAAAGTCATATTTTTAATGGGCTATAAACCATGATTTTTGTATATGTTCGCTTATTTTGACCCTATGGCTGCAAATGTGTACTAAAAAATGTATGATTTTCATGTGCTTTAACACACACTTGTCAACTTTTCATTTGTTTCGAGCCAATAACAATGAACCATGTGTTTTTTAAAATTCACAATTTTCATGGTTGTAATTCACGGCTATTGTCAATTTTTGTTCGCCTTGACCCAATAATAATTAAGTATCCATATTTCAAAATCCATAATTTTCATGGGTTAACTCACTAATTTAGCCTGTTTTTTACTTGTTTCGACTCAATAACAATGAAGCATGCATACTTTAAATTGGTAATTTTCTTCAATTATAACTCACAATTTTAGTCTGTTTTTGTTCATTTTGACCAAATGACAATAAAATATGCGTACTTAAAACTTTGTGATTTCATAAGCCATAACACAATATTTGTCCATTTTCGTTCATTACAACCCAATGATAATTAAGCATACTAAAAAATTTCGGTTCTCATGATTTGTGACTTACAATTTTTTATTTTATATTCGTTCATTTCGATCCAATGGCAATAAAGTATGCAGTACTCCAAAAATTGTGATTTTCATGGGTTAAAAAACTAATCTTCGTCGATTTTCTTTTGCTTATGGATTATAACCTACGATTTTTGTTCATTTTCTTTCATTTCGACCTAGCTAAGTATACATAGTTCAAAATTTGCGATTTTAATGAATAACCCTTGTTTAACCCAATGACAATAAGTACTTCAAAATTCTTAATTTCATGAGCTACAATCCAAATTTTTATCCTTTTTTTGTTTTGACACAAAATAAAAAAGTGTAATTCAAAATTTGCTATTTTTAGGGAATAAAACCAATGGTTTTTGTATACTTCCATTTGTTTCGACCCAATTACAATGAGATTTGTATTTTAAACTTGTAGCTTTCACTGGCATAACCATGATTTCTTCTATTTTCATTCATTGAAACCCAAGGGAAATGGAGTATGTGTTTTTCGAAATTCGCAATTTTCATTGGCTTACCCAAGATATTTGTCAATTTTCAATCATTTTGACCCGATGAATATTAAGTATGCATTCACTAAAATATTCTATTATCATGGACTATAACTCACGATATTTATCTATTTTGTTCATTTTGATCTTATGGGAATGAAGTATGTGTACTTCAAACTTCATGATTTCATGAAATATAACCCACAAATTTTGTCTATTTTTGTTCATTTTAACCCAATGAGAATTAAGTATACATCAAATTTGCGATTCTTATGGACAATTATTAACCATTTTGTTTTTATTTTTATTCGTTTCAACCCAATGACAATGAACTAGACCTACTTCAAAGTTTGAGATTTTCATGGGTTTAAAAGTCGCGACTTTTGTCCATTTTCTATTGTTTTCGTTCCATTTGTAAAGTATGTCTACTTCAAAATTTCTGATTTTTATGGACTATAAACCACGGCAATTGTTCATTGTTTTGTTTCGGCCCAATAATAATTAAGTATCCAACTTCAAAATTAGCATATTTCATGGGTTGTAACCCACAATTGTTTTTCTTCGTTTTGGCTCAGTGACAATGAAGAATGTGTAATTCAAGAGCTATAACTTATGATTTTTATTCATTTTCGTTTGTCCTGATCCAAAGGAAATTAAGTATGCAATGCATTAAAATTCATGATTTACACCTACATTACCTACAATTTAGGGTAAATATCAGCAATCCCCCTTAAATTGGGCTAATAACCAGAAAAACCCACTTAACTTTGGCTAATTATTAGAAAACCCCCCTTAACTTCCAAAATATTGGAACCCCCCTTAAGTATAAGGATTATCATAAAACCCCCTTCTAACTTTCAGATTTTATCAGAAAACCCCCTTTAATTTGAGATTCTATAAGAAAACCTCATTTGATTTTTGAGATTTTAGGGGGGTTTTCTGATAAAATCTCAAAGTTAAAAGGGGTTTAATGATAACCCCTAAATTCGGGGGGGGGGGTTCCAAAATTTAAAAGTTAGGGGAGGGCTTATGATTTTCATTTGTTTCAACTAAATGGCAATTAAATATGGGCATCTCAAAATTTGCAATTTTCATAGGCTAAAACCCACTATGTTGTCTATTTTCGTTCATTTCGATCCAATAGCAATGAATTATGCGTTCTTTAAAATTTGCGATGTTCATTGGCACATACCCAATATTTTTCTCACTTTTCGTTTATTTTGACGCAATGGATATTAAGTAAGCAAACTTCAAAATTCGCAATTTTCATGAACTATAACTTATAATTTTAGTCTATTTTTAATTGTTTCGACCCAATGACAATGAAGTATGCAGACTTCAAAGTTCTTGATTTCATAAGTTAAAGCCCACAATTTTTTATCTATTTATACTCTTTTCAACCGAATAACAAAATATGCATAATTCAAAATTCACAACTCTCATGGACTATAACTCGCATATTTTGTTTTATTTTCGTTTATTTCAACTCAATGGCAAGGAAGTATGCATACTTCAAAGTTCACTGTTTTCACAGCTTAAAAAACAATGATTTTGTCCATTTTCATTTGTTTTTGTTTGTAGGAAATTATGTTTACTTCAAAATTTTCGATTTTCATAGGCTACAAACAACAATTACTATCCATTGCTCGACTCAATAGCAATTAAATATGCATACTTTAAAATTCGTGAATTTTAGGGACTACAATCTGTTTTTTTATTTTTGTTTTGGCCTAAATAACAATGAAGTGCTTGTTTCATAATTCTTGATTTTAGTTTATTTTCGTTCGTTTTGACTAAGTAGAAATTAAGTATGCAAACTTCTTCACTATTTACATAAACTATAACCCATAATTTTTGTATATTTTTGTTCGTTTCATCCAAATGACAATGAAATAAGTGTAATTTCAAAATTTGCGAGTTTCATGGGCTATAACCCACTATTTTCAACCCAATGACAATGAAATATGCGTCCTTTAAATTTTGAGATTGTCATTGATTATAATTCACATTTTTTGTCAATTTTTATTTGTTTTGACCCCATTAAAATTTAGTATGCATACTTCAAAATTTGTGATTTTCATGGGCTATAACTATGATTTTAGTTTATTTTTATTCTTTTTGGCCTAATGACAATTGAGTACGTACTGTTTAATATTCACAATTTTCTTAGGCTATAATCCACGATTTTGGTAATTTTCGTTTGGTTCGACCTAATGACAATTAACTATGAATACTTTAAAAATTCACAATTTCATGGGCTATAATCCACGATTTTAGTCCATTTTCCTTCATTTTGACCCATTTGCAATGAAACATGCCCCTTCAAAATTGGTGATTTTCTTTGGCTATAACGTCTAATTTTATCTATTTCTGTTTCATTTTAATCTAACGACAGTGAAGCATGCATACTTCAATGTTCGTGATTTCATAAGCCATAATTTATGATTTTTGTCCATTTTCATTTGTTTCAACCCAATGATTTAAATATATCTACTAAAATGCTCATGGGCTATAACATTCAATTTTTGTTTGTTTCGAAGCAATGGCAATGAAGCATGCAAACTTCAAAATTCACGACTTTCACGGGTTAAAAACTACATTTTTTACCATTTTCGCTCGCTTTCATTTGGATGCCAATTAAGTATGTCACCTGTAAATTCCCAATTTTCAACCCAATGGTAGTTTAGTATGCGTATTTCGAAATTCACATTTTGCGTGGGTAATAACTAATAACTCACTATTTTACACATTTTCATTTGTTCCAATGCATCAGCAATTAAGTATGCAAACCTTAAAAAATCACAATTTTGCTAGGCTATATTTTCTCCATTTCTGAAATTCGCGATTTCATGAGATGTAAAGAACACAATTTTTGTTCATTTCGACCCAAAGCCGACGAAGCATATGTACTTAAAATTTTTGAATTTTCATGGATTATACCCCACAATTTTAGTTTATTTTTATTCATTTCGACCTAACCACAATTAAGTATGCATCCTCCAGAACATGAGAATTTTGTTCATTTTTCTTTGTTTCGACCTGAATGCAATAAAATATACATACTTCAAAATTCGCAATTTTCAAAAATATAACCTATGCGTTTTGTCCATTTTTTGCTTGTTTCGATCTAATGATAATGAAGTATGTGTGCTTTAAATTTCAAGAGTTTTGCGCATTTGCATTCGCTTCAACCCAATGGCAATGAAGTATGCTTACTTTAAAATTCCCAATCGCAATGGGCTATAAATCACGATTTTCGTTCGTTTTGTTTGGTTCGCCTTAATGTCAATTAAGGCGGTTCGCCTTAATGTCAATTAAGGCTGCACATCTCAAAATTCGCAACTTTCATGAGATATAGCCCATGGTTTTTGTCTATCTTTGTTTGTTTCGACCTAATAACAATGAATTATACATATTTCAAAATTCATGATTTCATGAGCACAATCCACGATTTTGTCCATTTTTGCTCGACTCAATGGAAATTAAGTATACATACTTAAAAATTCACGTTTCATGGGCTGTAACACAATTTTTGTATATTTTCGTTAGCTTCGACATACTGATAATGAAATGTGCATTTTAAAATTTGCTATTTTCATGGGCTATCAACTATGATTTGTCTAGTTTTCTTCATTTCAACCCAATGTCAATGAAATGTACATTCTTTAAAATTCACGATTTTCATTCGTTGTAATGCAAGATTTTTCTCAACTTTGTTCGTTTTGACCCAATGAAAAAAAGTGATTTTCATGGGCTATTATAACTCACTAGTTTTGTCTATTTTGTTCGTTTTGACCCAATGACAATGAAGTATATGTTTTTCAAACTTTACAATTTTTATAGGTTGTAACCCACAAGTTTTGTCAATTGTTCATTCGTTTTCACTAAATGGTAATTTAGTATGTATATTTCAAAA
This sequence comes from Asparagus racemosus, assembly GCA_037177215.1. Classification (NCBI taxonomy): domain Eukaryota; kingdom Viridiplantae; phylum Streptophyta; class Magnoliopsida; order Asparagales; family Asparagaceae; genus Asparagus; species Asparagus racemosus. The sequence goes on along the minus strand of JBAKGM010000002.1, from coordinate 18,006,258 downwards.
TTCGCACTGGGCTATAACCCAGTTTTTTAGTCTATGTTCATTTGTTGACCCCACGACAATTATGCATACGTGAAAAGTTTGCAAAGTTTCTAGGCTATGCGTACTTTCTTTGTCCATTTTCGTTGGTTTGAACCTATCTCAATTGAGTAGAGTATTTCAAAATTCCTAATCTCATGAGCTATAACCCATAATTTTTGCACATTTTCGTTCATTTTGACCCAATAAAATTTGTGTATGTTTTTTTCATTTTTGTTCCCAATGACAATTAAGTATGAATGCTTCAAAATTCCTAATTTTCATTAGCAATAGCCCGCATTTTTTTCTAATTTCATTCATTTTGACCCAATGACAGTTAGATATGAATACTTAAAATTCATGATTTTCATGGCTATAAACCATGTTTTTTAAAATCTATTTCATTCATTTCGACCTAATAGCAATACAGCATGCTTACTTCAAAATTAGCAATTTTCATGGACTATAAACCATAATTTTTTTTCCATTTTTGTTTGTTTCAATCTAACGGCAATGAAACATACATGCTTCAAAATTCACGTTTTTCATGGGCTATAACCCACAAACTTGTCTATTTTTTATTTTAACCTAAGTTTGTACTTTCAGAAGAGCCCATGATATTTATTTATTTTTGTTCATTTCTGACCAATAGTAATTAAGTGTGTATGTTTCAAAATTCACAATTTTCAAAGACTATAACTCACGATTTTTGTTCATTTTCTTTCCTTTTGACCCAACGGTAATGAAGCATGCGCACTTCAAAATTCATGATTTTCATGGGTTAAAATCGCAATTTTAGTCCACTTTCGTTCCAATGGCAATTAAGTATGCCTACTTTAAAATTCTTGATTTTCATGGGCTATAAATCATGATTTTTGTCCAATTTTTTCATTTCGAACTAATGAAAATTAAGTATGAATACTTAAAATTTCCCAATATTCATGAGCTATAACCTATGATCCTTGCATACTTTTGTTTGATTCGGCTCATGACAATGAAATATGTGTTCTTCAAAATTCATATTTTTCATGAGCTATGACCCATGATTTTTTTCTATTTTTATTTGTATCGCTATAATGACAATGAAGTATATTTTCTTCAAAATTTAATATTTTCACAAGTTGTAACCCACGATTTTTGTCAATTTTTGTTCGTTTTGACCCAGTGACAATTAAATATGCATACTCCAAACTTCACAAATTTCATAGGCAATAACGCATGATTTTAGTCTATTTTCATTCGATTAGACCTGGTGACAATGAAAGACACTTCAAAATTGCGACCTTCATGGGCTAACCCACAAATTTAGTCCATTTTTGTTAATATTTCACCTAGTTACAATGAAATATTTATACTTCACTTGTTCATTAGTTGAACATAATTCATGATATCTTATTTCATCATGCCTTGCTAGCAAAAACCTTAGTTCAAAAAACTTTTGTTTCCTCGTCCATCCAAAATCTGGATTTCATTCAAGCTCTAGCAGAAAAATACGATCCTAAAGCACACTTAGATTTTTATTTCTTAACTAGTAAAAGATAATTAAAAAAACAAACTAGTAAACAAAAGATTTGTCACTTAAGCCCAAGTTAAAGGACATATGCGTTTTAAAACGTAACCTAAACAAATAAGTTGTTTTAGACTGAATTACACAACTACCATGACCTTACTTGTTTTTCACTAGACAACTGCCAACTTTCCAACCACAAAAAACTACCATAAACTTTATCATAAATTCTTACTAAACAATCATCTGTTATTGTTAGTAAACATGTCATTTAACCTGTATGTGACCAATCCTTGACAAATATACCACATTTTTTTTTTCATTAACACCATTGTGGAGTTCTATGAGAAATAGAAAATTCATGGTAGTTTACTATAAACTCCAAAGGTCATGTAGGCGACAGAGGACATTCCTGATAATTTTGGCTATTTAGCCCCTTCTTGGGAAAAATAGTCTGGACAAAGCAGATCTTTTGGCTTCTTTCGGATGCAAAAGCAGAAAGATCCATCCCAATGATCCCATGCTATGTTCTATTTTACCTCCTAGTTTTCTCCATATCTTGAAAATTTCCAATCTCTTCTGTCTATATTTCTGCTATGTCACATCCAAACTCATCCAAATGCATTCTAAAATTTACTTTAACATTGTCTTTAATAAGCATTTGAAGTTTCAGATAAACCAAAAATCATGGTCATATAAAAGTATCTCCTTGGATAGGTGAGTTTAGATAACTCGGTATTTAAAAGGACTCGTCTCTATAGGGGGAAAACAACACCAAGCAAACCCTTAGTGCTTATAGTTCCTACTATCAAGTTTGTCAGGTTTCTAGTAGTTACATAAATTAGGAGAAATAAAATACATGTGTGATATTGTTTTTTCTAGAAGAAAAAATATATAGCTCTAGTATCATACTCTCAAATTTATACGCGAGCTATAGCAAAAAAAAAAAAAAGGATTCATGCAATTGATTTATGTCTTTCCCAAGGAATCATCAGGACAAAAGGCATACCTATCACTATTATCAGTTTGAACACTTCCAAGACGCTTGATGATTTCCATCCCTCTGCAAACTCTCCCAAATATGGTATGCTTTCCTGTATGTAACGAATAACTACCTCAAACCATATACCAAAAAAGAAAAGAAAAGAAAAGAAACAATAATAGAAAGCACTATGACTCTAGCAAGGATTCTAGAGTCCTTTAAAAGATAACCATGCACGTCAAAGTACAATGTCTAAGGTACATTGTGGAATTAACACTCGTTGAACATAAGAATTGATCTGCAACCATACTTGGTGTAATGCATCCATATACATAAATATTCACATCTCTGACAGAAATCCAAAGTACAGAAAACATGTCAAATTCATTGCAACATATACAGAATCAAGCATAAAAACAAATGAAGAGAAAGCACGAAAAATAAAGTATGTATGGATGACACAAATGCATCACCATTCAAACAAAGAGTTAGTCTTGACACCACTCTCCAGGAAAGGTATCACTAAACAACCGAAATTCTTCCCCATACAGTTAGGACAAGGATCCAACTAACTTATTTAGAAAAGAATATGTACCGCTTACTGCAACATAGCTTGTTTACTCCATTTAGTATTTGCTAGAAAGGCTATAGCCTACCCTCCATGGTGGTAACTAAACATTAAAGATGCTTAATAGCTTCTGATCAAGGTTTTAAATATCAGTTATCAGACGGTCAAAATCCATATCGGATAGCGGATATCGGGGATAAGTATTATTTATCGGAGTGACATTACTGCATGGTGATATACATAATATAATATTCTAAAATGTAATCTAACCATACTTAATAAAATGTAAACAAACCAAAATGTAAATAATTATGTTTAGGATCACTAACCAGTGGTAGAAACTAGGGTCAGGTCCTGTTTAAAATGCATTGAATAGGTGCCCGTTGCCCGAAATCAAAACTCAAACCAAAGGCCGATAATTCCGATTTTTGGGCCGACAATATCAGCCAACAACTAACTTCATTGCCACATTATCGACAATAAACATCCAAAAACGATAACCGATTTAGAATCAAACTTATCATAGCGGAAGGGCTCCAAAACCGATAAATCGCCGATAATATCGGTTTATCGACTGATATTTAAAACGTTGCTTCTGTAGTGTACACAATATTTTAATATACAAATGAAGCAATTCAGGAAGTTTCTTTCTGGGGGTAAAGATACTTCCTGTAATGATATGCATGTTCCTTCTATGCTTGCCTAAATTTCAAAGAACAATGCCAAAAATCATAATATTGTCAGGGAAGCAATTTTGCAAGAATCAATGACCATTTTACTTCATTTACATGTCAAATACAAGCACAACACGATAAAAGGTCTAGATGATCCATGTGATGCATAATAGTGACTCTAAATAGGTCCGAACAATTGATGAATGACTCTAAATAGGTCCAACCATGAGATCTCAGACGCATCTATCATGACACCATCAGAGAACTGAAAAAGACATGTAGAACCCAAAGTAAGGACATCCCGTACCCACTATTATTTAAATATGAAGGCGTTCCAGATGTTCCTTATTTCAAAATGTCAATTATTAACTTGATTAGAGCTATTATGGACAAGACACCTTGATAGAATGCAGCAATGAGAGCACCATTCATTTTTGCGATCCGCAGAAGATAAAAGAACTTACTTCATGCATGTAAACGTACTAACCAATGGGCCATATCAGATTTAGATATGGTCACTACACCCACTGCATGATTGAAAGAGGGGCCAACAGATTACAAATGTAACCTCATGTTATATAGCATTTAGTCATGTGCGGTATTTCGTGCTGGATGGCATTTAGTTCGCGCACTTTCATCAACTACTAGCTCGAACATTCTCTAAGCATAGACTTCCTATGAGATCAACCACCATTCTTATCGTCATCTAGACACCCTTAATCATGGAGTTTTTAAAGTATGGTTCCCCACTTAAAATACTAGCTATGACCCTACAAGTAATTCTAAAAACGAGATCTAGGAGGTTCTTGAATTCCATGGAACTATTAAATATAAGAATCAACCTAGTCTAGTAGCTAAACGGTCTGGCCAAATTCATTGGCCTATGGATGCTACCATAAACCTCACAAAAAAGGCTTCCTATTGAAAGGAAACAACAAAAGGCCCGAGATAATTACCTTAAATGTAGGCCCCTGTTATCCATATTAAGAAGTAACTTCCATCTTCAATTCTATTATAACTCTCATATTCACAATGACATATACACATTAAAAGGGGGGTATGTAGCATTTCTTACAGACTTTTGGAGTGACCTAGAAATTGGAGTGCAATTTAGGGGAATGACCATGAGGTTTTAGATAGCCCCTAACCAATCTCCATGAAATTGTACTGACTATCAAAGAGGTTATTCTAGGGAGGTATACAAGGTAAAATGGGGTATAAGAAACACAATTCCTAAGACCTTAAATGAGCAACAACAAATGTGGAAGAGACACACCACAAAAATTAAAATAAAATTAGCATAAAACCCCCTTTTTTGTTGATTTTGGGGTATATAGAGAAGACTGAAGGGAATTGCTAGATGAGACAATCATATTTGTCAAATTAATAAAAAATGAGAAATGTACACAAACTGAAAATAAGTTCCATGAAAACAAAGGGCCAATTTTTCCTATTCCCTAACTATAAACAAGACCAACAATGTTTTCAGTCTAAAAAAAGTACCGAAACCTGCATGCTAAGCACTCATCCTTACCATCCAAATGCTGTGCCGGTGCTAGAGTGATAAAGAACTGGCTTCCATTTGTATTAGGTCCCGCATTCGCCATCGACAAGATCCCTGCTCCAGTATGCTTCAGCTCCGGTTTAATCTCATCCTCAAACTTCGCACTGCACGTAGATAAACTCAAAATCTAAATCTTGATATGAGTACTTTTCGTCAATTCAGAACTCATTCTTCATAAATCACAATACAAGTTTGGTAGCGGTCAAAAATTGAATTTTTTTTTTTTTGGTTGCTCCTTCCAATCCTATTCTCATGCAAGTCCCAATTTTGACAACAAATCTAATGATAAACATAAAAGAAACCCTAAAAAATTGCGAAAAGATTTCGATCAAGCAAACAAACACTAACCCATAGATAGATTCTCCACCTCTTCCAGTTCCAGTAGGATCACCGCCTTGTACCATAAAATCCTAAAACGCAACCACAAATTAAACAAAAAAATAAGCACCAATCAAGTAAAATAAAAAGTTAGTGCAAATTAGGGCAAAAGAGGTCGCCGATCACCTTGATGATCCTATGGAACTTGACGTCATCGTAGTATCCTCTCCGTGAAAGCTCCACGAAGTTCCTGCAGGTCTTTGGAGCGTGCTTATAGTACATCTGGCGAAGCACCGGACTCCAGTTGGTTAGCTTTAGAGAAAGAAAGAGAGATGATCAGAAAGAGAGGGGAGCGAGGAGGTGAGCTTACCTCGACGGTGAAGGGACCCATGGAGGTCTCCACGGTGACCTCCGGCGGGCCGCCGTCTGCGCCTGCCCACATGGCGGAGCACCGGACTCGAAGCAGAGGGAGAGAGGTTTTGGAAGCGGGCTAGGGTTCTGGAGTCAGGTCACCTCCTGTGAGAGTAGTGGTGAATATTTTTCCCAGATATTCTATGTTCTTTCGGGTTTGGGTTGCGCCCGTTATCCGCTAAAGCCGAATCCAACCCGAAAATATGTGGGTACAAAACTGGGTGCGTCAAAAATTGGGTGGATAAAATAATTAAGAAAGGCCCGGTGTTAACAAATCTCTTCCCTCTCCCATTTCCTCTCAAAAAAACCCGCCTTCATTCTTCATCTCTCTCTCTCTCTCTCTGTCTCTCTCTCTGATTTCTTGCCCTAAAGCTCCGATCTTTCTGTCCGAATCGAGGAAAGCATCATCGACCCGTCTCTTCTGCATTTGATTCTGTTCGTTTCTTGATCTCACGATTTCGTGCGAGTTTAAGATTTTTGCGGGGATTGATCGGGTTCTTGTATTCTTGAGGCCTTTGGCATCGATTTGGGGCCTTTGTTACTGCGAAATTGCTGCTTTCATTGGAAATCGAGCTTCGATTCTGTCCAAAACCCTCGTGAGGTGAGCATCATCGACTTCCGCGTTTGATTCTGCCCGTTTCTTGCGTTCTTTTATCGGGATTAATCGGGTTCTCGCGTTCTTGGGGCTTTCTTTACTCCGAATTAGTGCTAATTGTTCTAAGTTTTCTTGGTCGAATGAGAAGTATTAGGGGGATGCTGAGAAATGAAAGTGCCCTCGGCTTGAAAGAATCGTTCAGGCAAGGAATTGGAATCACGGAACGAAACGTTAGAGCATTTGGGATCGAGCCTTTGAAGTTGAAGTGTTTCTTTAATCTGCACGATGACTCGAATCCCAGTCCAGGGAGATTCTGGTAGTCCTTCGCCGAATCAGAGCCAGCCATCAGCGAGTTCGCCGCCTCAGAGCTCAACGGAGGAAGAACAGGAAATAGAAATGGTTCAAGAACCTGGCGGCTTAGATGAGCTTATAGAATCATTGCCTGAAAGCTCTCAGGGTGTTAAGAGAACCCGTGTTTGGTTTACTGGAATACTTGACACGAAAAAGCCTCACATTGATGACGTAACCGTGGATTCTCAAAAAAATATGAAAGCAGATGATTCAGGACGTCTGGGTAATGCAGGAAGGGGTGATTCTTCCGAGGATGAAGGTTACGACAGAGCAGACGAACAGGGCCCCGGTTTCGTGTCTTATAAGGATGCTGTAAGTCTTTTACATTACATAAACTGATTAATTATTACATTGTTATTGCATGCTTTTGATTTTGATTTCTTGGATTCTTTGTTCAAATGCTGGTTTTTGCATTAGTGTTGAGACACTTGTAACAGATTTCTGTAAAGTTCTATTATATTATATAAGTAGAAAGGTCAAAATAATCCGCTCCTTAACTGCTTGATAGCTTTACTATCTCTTTAAGAATGTAGTTGCTGTGTAGAATTAATGGATAAGTTTAGTTTCTTGAACGATCTATTGGCATGTGATTTTTCTCTGCTACTTTGGTACGTACTATTATTAAACATCTCCTTGTCCTTATTTTTATCTTTCTATCTAAATTGATGGTAGACAATATACGGAGAAGCCGAGAAAGCTTTTACTAACTTATGCTTTCGTTTTCTCGTAATATGCTCATACTTCTTCTTCATCCTTGAAGCTCTGGTAAGATTTTACCATTCTCTTCAAGATATTACTGATATAGATTTTCCTACATTCAAGTATGATAATTTCAGATACTAACAAACAGACATACAACAACAACAACAACAACAAAAAAGCCTTACCCAAATGTTTGGGGTCAGCTACACGAATCCTTTTCCTCTATCCCAGCGGGGATAATGAGAAAAGGGTTATACATGCGCCTTTTACAAAAAGGTTTTTCTATTCCTAGTATGTACATGATAAATATATGTGATTCTGATTTTTCAGCTCTCACGCGTCAAGAATTTAAATTGACTAGGATCATAACTATGCCAAAGCTCTTTAGATAATATTTCGGTTCTCATGCACATTTTTAAAACATCGCCTTCTAAAATTTTGATATATTGGCATTTCTACTTGAAGATATGTTGTTTTGATATGTTACAAGCTTACGCAAATGTAATTTTTGCATGAATTTTTATCGGCTTATGTCCTCTCTTTTCTGAGTCTCTTTCCCCTTGACAAGTTACTTTCATGTCCTCCACATTTAGATATAAACATATCTCAGTTTGTTTGACTAGTTGTGAATGTTAAAGAAACCTTTGTATGTTATTCAATCAAATTATTATCCTATTACTATTAAGCCTGTGGACCATTTAAAATTTTAATGTTTATTGTAGGAGAGAGAATTTGAGATTAAGATCAGACACAGAAAGGGCTTAGAGGTTAAAAGAATAACGGAGGATGGAAATTGTCTGTTTCGTGCTGTTGCAGATCAAGTTTATGGTGATCCTGAAGCATATGATATGGTTAGGCAAATGTGCGTCGAATATATGGTATGAACATTATCTTCTTAGTTTTCTGCCAGCTATACTGATAATTGCTATTTGCTGTAACTGAACAACACTTGCTTGTGTCCAGAAAATAATCTTGCCACAGAGAAGCACCATCCTGTTTAGTTTCAGAATGTCTCAGTTTGCCTTCATGATGTTTTGGAGTTGCATTGCTTTTTATCTTTTGCAGACCAATAATATCAAATATTTTCTATGACACGTTTTAAGGTTGTATCCCTTGGCACGAATGTGACCAGGGCACACTATCTTTACCAAATTTTGCCACGTCCAACACCCTGGCACAACACGGCATTTGGACACTCGCATCCTATTACTTGTGCACTTTTGATAGAAAAAGGAAAAAAAATCCATTGTATGTAAAGATCATAGAGGATTAGAAAAGCATCTAGAACGGTTCCATTAGTATCTATAAGGGAAGACGTCCTTTTTAACTGTCATATTTCTTTTTCTATGTCAATTACATGTCGTGATGTAGGTAAAGAGTAGACCTTATTGATCCTTATAAATATGTATTTATATTTATATAGTGTCCTTACTATGTTTATACCGTGTCCCTGAGTCCTCATGTCTCTGTATCAGACACTTTGAGACACTTGGCTTTATGTATGTGTCCGGTATCTAAGGTTGCTTGTCAGCCATATTGTTGGGCTCCTGTCTCAGTGGATAGAAGAGTATTTGTTCCATATTTACCTTTCCTACTTTTAATCTTTTGCCAGTTATGTTTTAATTAAGGTATCCATTTTATATCATGTTTTTGTTCCAAGGAAGATGCGTTAATTATCCTACTATCTGAGTGAAGGTTTAAGATTGTGTGCTTTGAAACTACAAAAGGTTAGTTTCAGCTTGCATCATGGCAATCTGCACGAAATACATGAAATTGTAAATGAACTCCTCGAGAAAGATTTAAATACCCAGCTATATATGCCTGCAAGACACATACATTTCAATTTGGCTATGATCTCTGTATGATCTATATCTCTTTGTTGGTCCTTTCCAACTAAAAAGAATAGATAATTGGACTGAGGAAGCTTGACTTCCTTCTGCACTTTACCAAACCAGAATACCCGTGCTTAAACTAATTTTAAAGTTTGTTCAGATAATTTTGTTCAGGTTGTTGAACAGGCATGGGGAAGACTGGACTGGGCTTGGCTTTTCTATATGTGTGTGGGCGCGCGCGTGTTAACTCAATTTATTAGATGAGCTCTGTGTGTTATCTTGTTTTACTAGATGACGAGCTACCAAGTGATCGACTAATAATGATTCCCATCCTGCCAGTCAAATTGGAGCGTGTGGACTTCACTACTCATGTCTCTTTGATCTCGTTTGGTTAATGAGATGGCAGTTCATTTTTGATATCTTTTAATGCTAGATGAAGCTAGTGGTAGAATAATAAGTGAGGCTTTATCATGTTAGTCACATCGGAGCGTGTGGACATACGTCACCATTCCTATCTCTTGATGCTCATTTTGCTAAATGAGCTTGCAGTTCATGTCCAATATCCTCTATATAGATGTGCTAGAATCTTTTAATACAAAATGAATGTGGTTCAATGTAAGATTCACTATGTCTAATAACCTCTCATATGTACCAGTCTTCTACTTGGGGTAAAGCTGCTTTTCCCTTCCCAGGCTCGGCATGAGCCTGTATTCGTGGCTGCCTGTCTCTCTCTATGAACTTGGCTCCTTCAAAACCATGTTACTTGATGTTCTTGCATAACAATTAGCCCTCCCACATTCTTGGGATTAGTTTATAAAAGAGGGAAGAAAAGAAGCGCAGAGAGAGGGGGGGGGGGGGGAGTAAGAAACTGCAGGAGTTGACAAAACAGTTTAACAAAAATCCTTGCTTCTGTTAAGACTGTTAACCTTGGGAATCTCTCCTCTTCAAGTTCCCATATGAAATTTTAGAGGTTTAACTTAGGCAGACCAAGCTTCAACTCAATTTCAAGCTTGTCAGATTTGAATAAACATAAAGACACTGAAGCTTGTCAGATTTGAATATACTACATTTTTAACTTAGATGCCGTGATAGATGGTTGTAGCTGCGAACGTCAGTACATATCTTATTTTGTTCTGATGGAACTGATGCAGAGATGATAACAACCACCGATGTTTATATATTTTTTGGATTTTAGGAACGGGAAGTGGATAATTTTGAGCCATTCATGATTGAAGGGATTGCATCTTATTGCGAAAGGAAAAGGCAAGACAAGGTATTTCTACTGAATTATTTTGTCTGAGTTCTTGGTGTGAGTTGTCAATTTGACTTGATGGGTTCTGAATCAGGACTTTGGTAGAATACTTGTGACAAGTGCCTCTATATTCCTGTGCAGGAAACATATCTGGTTAAAAGATTAATGTGCTCTTGACACTTCCACATCTTGCAGTAGCTTTCTATCCGAAAATGGAGTATTATATAAACTCTGGATGTAATAGTGAAGCTGCCAGTAGATACAAATTGTTAGAAGTATTGATGCTGCGTATTTTACTGTCTGTGGGCAATTTCATGTGTAGGTTATCCGCATGTATTGAACATATCTTGTTCATGTTCTTACTATTATTTGTTATATCTGCAAAATCTTAAAAGCTATAAGGAATTGGTTCATCAGTCTAGAAACTAAAAATTTCCACCTTATCCATTCTTAAAATTTCTTTTATCCTATAAATATAGGGAAAATTGTAAAAATTTAATCAGGTCCATAAACATTTAGACACAGAATCCGCAAGGATAATATTGTTTGATGAACAACCTATTGGATTCCTTTTGGTTCTGTTGTCTGACACGTCTCCATTGGCGACATATAGTAAAAGTTTCAGTTAGCATACTTGTACCTGTTTCATTAGATCCTGATGAGTAAAGTTGTAGAGTCTATTGCCGTGTGCATGTGCAATGGAATGGATATGTATACACATAATCAGTTGCTTTGATCATGTCATATGATGTGCCTTTATGTTACGAATATTATCACATTCCTTCTGGTGTTTAGGTATATGGGAGCAATCTGGAGATCAAGGCATTTTGTGAAATGTATGATCGACCTGTTCACATCTATAGTTACAGTACAGGTGAGATTCTTCCTTCCTGGGGTTATTGTGGCTTTTATTGTTTATCGATAAACAATATGTATTCACCTTCTGTACGTTTCAATAACTTGCAGAACCTGTTAACATCTTTCAGGGAAGCAACAATGCAGACATCCCTCCCATAATGTTAAGCTACCATCGTGGTAATCACTACAACTCTCTCGTTGATCCTCAGAGAGAGACCGTTGGTGCTAATCTTGCGTCTAGCAGCCTTCAAGGGGTGAGTTCTCGGGAACCCAGTTTTCTTTCCTTCAGAGAAGTTATTATTGACAAAACTTTCTATAAAAAAGTTCAAACATCGCCATCCTTTATGAAAATGGCAGTGAGATTGTGAATAGTTTCATGAAGCTTTAAGATAAACGTAGCCAAGGAGTTAGATACCATTCTTTGTCGTTCTTCTGCAGATCTTGTTCCCAATATTTGATATCAACTTTGTTTTAAGTTAATAAAAAGTCAGGAACTTTTAGCTGAGGCGCACTTTTACTCTGACTTGGACCTTACGGAGAAGCAAATTAAGCACTTGGTGATGGAGGTATCAAGAGCTGAGAATCTGGCTGAGGAGAACCTGAATCAACAGCTTGACGACCTGAAGCAACAGCTTGCTTCCATGGAATCCTCCACACCAGGGGCAGAACCATCCTCTTCAGGAGCAAGTAAGTTTACCTTCAACCGAAATTTTTTTAACGTAGTCAGTACAGGTGATGGCACATGAGCCTTAGCGGTGTATTGGCTTGCTTGGATTTGGAGGCACAATACATTTTTATCAGCGTGAAGCTCAAACTATAGTAATTGGTGCTGTAAATGTTATCCAACTTTGGCCGGGTCATATTTTTGTTACAAAAATCTCATGCGGTTGTTTAGTTGCACATTTCAAGCACAGCTCCAACTATACCAAAAGCTTTTATTTCGTTAATGCATCAACAGGTGATGGCAAAGAAATATCCAACTGAAACAAGCATTGCATATAATGCTTTGTAATTACGTCCTCTACCCTTAACTAAACCAGGGTTAATTTCGTTTCCGTTAGCAGGCATGTGAGAGAGAGAAGGAACCAGCTAACAGTTCTTAGCGGTAGCGTGCAGACTGTGTTGTCCATGGTGTTGATTCCGTCGTGTCGAAGGAAAAGCAACCGAGTGAACTCGGGTTTGTAGAGATATGTTGGATTGGTTTAATATGGGGTACATGGAAAAGGATTAACTTCTTAATGTGCTTCAGCTCTGGACAAACTTGCTAACGTAATAAGATACTGGTAAACATTAGTAGTGGTGGTTTTTTCTTTAATTGTTTTTCTGGAAATAATGTTTCTGCATCCAGCCTCTCTTTTGTGTTTCTGAATCCTGAAGGTAAGCGATTCCTGGCTGGTTTCTTGTTCAGACCTCTCTTTCTAGCGTAATCAGCTGAAAGGTTAGACCCGTAAAATTCATTTTGAAGCTTGGTGGTTAGATGCTGCATAATTCTTGGAAAATGATGGGCTTTCTGAAGGTTAGAATGTGACTTGCATGGATGTAACATGTTGGAAATTACGTATCTTAGCCTAGTTAAGGGTATCGCATAGCTAGTCTGAGCTTTGAATATGGGACTGTAAGCTGTATGTATATGCGCATCAAATTTTACTACTTGCGCAAACATCAGTGAGAGCAGCATCATTAATACTTTCTGTTACTTGTTCAAACATCAGATAGAGTTATTTCAAACAAAAAGCAGTACACCGAAAATCTAAGAATAATAACTAGCCCCTTGAAAATTTTAGAATTTGCAGAAAACACCCTGAAACTTTCAAAAGTTGCAAAAAAACACCTTACATTTAACTTTCAAAAGTTGCAAAAAAACACCTTACATTTTTAAATTTTATAGGAAACTCCCTGATAATTTCAAACCTATAACCAGTACACTAAAAATCTTGGAATTACAAATAGCATCCTGGAAATTTCCTTCAAATATGAGGATGTGCACAAAGTCCGAGAAGTCGAAAGACAGTGACGGCGGTGGAAATCTCCTTCAAACCCTCAAGGTTTTCTCTCCTTTTCCTTCCGTCAATGAAGCTCTTTCTCTCTACAATTCTCTTTGAAGATCTGATAGAAATAAGCACTAGAATAGTTTACATAGGTCCCTTGCTGAATGGCTCAGATTGCATCAAGAAACAGCATCTCCAATGAGTTCGCTCTAGGCTCATCGATGAGCGTGATGAGCACGCCTTATCGATGAGTGCTACTGCTCATCGATGACTAAAACGTTTCTGTAAATTTTCATTCATCGATAAGCAGTTAGAATCAATGCGCTCAAAAGCAGGCTCATTAATGAGTGGGGATACTCATTGATAAAGTGAGTATCTCTCATACTCATCGATGAGTGGCTCTGCTGAAAGTGTTGTTGAGCTGATCTAAAAACATTCAAATCTTGAGCTATACACCGCTGCATCGAATTCCATTCGTTTCCGTAGATTCATAACTAAGAGACAGTCACTTCCATATACTCAAAGTTGATTTTCATTGTTTTATAACTCCTCCTCACCATACTCTCCTCTCATCTAAACATGACTTGTAGTAAGCATTTATGCATATCTGTTCACTCTCATAACCTACAAATTTTAACTCGAAACACGTTAAATTCACATGAATGTTTGTTATTAATCAAATAAGTTAATTGTGTGAACATAGTCCCAACAATCTTCTCCTTTTGATAACAAAAAATTTGTAAATTAAAAACAAGAATAAACGGCTTCAAAATATTACATCAAATCAAGTACACTCAGTTTCATGACAATTAAGTGTATTATAAAGAATGAACTCCCCCTACAACTAGACACGCATGAAACACGAGATACAGGTTATCAACACGCTCCCCCTACAATGAAGCTCTCATGTATCAAATCAAAAATATATTTTCCGAAAATAATTTTTTAAACATTCAAAGATTTAGCTCAAATCGGAAAAATACAACTTTTCTCTTCCCCTTCACCCCAAAAACTTCCCACTTTGATTTCAATTTATCTCCCCCTTTTGTTGTTATTAAAAGACCAAATGCTTTCCAGATGGGCATATAATCAGATAAGTAGTCCAAATGAAAGAAGAGTGAGATATTAAAGCAAATCCACCAAAAAGTTTGTATTAAAGCACAGGTGAATCCCATCATATGACTTCATGAATGTGTATGAGACTCATGTTAACAACATGGAGTGTATCGAGTAGTGTGACTCAAAAATAACAAACACGTATGATATGCATGCAAACAAGTATACATGAATAAGCTAAAGGAATAAAAAGCTCAACTTTCAAAGAAAGACCAAAATTTCAACCTATCACATCAGCCGTATAGGACTTACAAGGAAGATTGACATTGTTTGGCGGGTGATGTACACAATCTCTAAACATAAGTTGTTTAGTGCAGGGTGGTTATCTTTGAGATATGCAACTAACTACAAATCCATAAGTGTGGGTCTTTGACCATCATCTACAACCATATGTCAAACATTTTAAGTTTGTTATCATCTTTGCGTCAGTGCCATCAGAACAAAATAAGATATTTCCCACCTGGACAGCTACAATCACCTGTCATACATTTAAGTTAAAGGATAGTCTATGGAGCCACACTAATCTATAAATTTGTAAGAACGTTATTGATAAAAGGCAAAAAAAATAAGTAAATAAATAAAAGATTCTTGGATAATGTCTTCAAAGTGGGCAGAACATAGTTTCAAGGTCCTTTCGTTTATTCAAACTAACAAACTTGAAATTCGGCTAAAGCTTGGCTTGCCTAAGTTAAACCTCTTGGGAACTTTGAGAGGAGAGAGTCCCAAGTTTAACAGTCTCAACAGGAGAAACAATTTTTGTTTGTTATGTTTTGTCTACTCTGCAGTTTTTTCCCTTTTTCTGGCCTTTTTATAAACTTATCCCAAGAACTTGGGAGGGCAGTTTGTTATGCAAGAACATCAAATAGCACGATCTTAAAGAAGTCAAGTGCAGAAAGAAAGACCATGATAGTTAAAGATGATGCATTCCCTTATAGATAGATAGATTCTAGTGGAAGCATTATAGATACTTTTCTAATCCTTCATGACTTTAAATGCAAATCCTTTTTTTGTTTTTTGTTTTGTTTTTCCCCTTTTCCTACCGAATGCGTTCAAGTAAGAGGGCGTGAGTGTCCAAAATTAGCATTGAGTGAGAGTTGAACGTGTCAAAATTTGGTAAAAAGAGTGTGCTGCCAAGGGATACGACTTTAACGCCAAGGTTTAATTTATGAAAATTGTTCAATTAGGGTTAGGATTAAGAGTATTTGGGCTAAATGTAGTTCAAGTAGGGTTACGAGGGTTTGAATTAGGGTTGCAATAACCAAAATTGTTCAATTAGGGTTAGGATTAAAGGTATTTGGGCAAAATGAAATTTAATCAGGGTTATCTAGGTGATTCAAACAGATTTGAACAGTAAACTACAAAGGCTAGAATTAAAAAAATTGAAAATTTTCATGAAAGCGCACCTTAAATGAGGGAGAGGAGATGTAGCGGCGGTGGCCGCTTAGAGGCGCAGCGACTGCGTCACCGGCGTTGTGGGCAGCGGTGCCGTCGGATCTGGATTTGAGAGAGAAAAGGTGATTCAAACAAAAAAAAAATCTCCATGAGAATGAAAATCGCAGCTTCTATAACATCTAAAAGATCGCATCTTTTACCTCAAAACCGAAACCCTGAAACCCTAATCATCAAGAAAAAAAATTGAAATCGAGAAAGAGAGAGAGGAGAAAGTGGTCGGCGTCATCGCCAACGTCGTCGGCGTTGGCGTCAGGGTCGGAGAGAGGCTGAGAAGGAGAGAGGGAGAGAGGGAGAGAGAGGAGAACGAGAACGTGAACGAGACCGGCGTGAAATTACAGGGGTTGGTGGGGGTCAATCGGGGCTTTTCTTTTCTTAACTAGCTCAAAGTTGAGCCACATTCACGAAAGTAATAGTTTAAGAGCTAAATTTTAAACTACAAAGAACTAGTTTAATTTGGGCATAATTTTTACCAAATTAAAAATAAAGTATTAAATCAAAATTGTACTGACTAAATTAAGTTTTGCGAAGTTGCCAAATACATCCTAAAGGTTTGTTTGGCAACTCACCCATTAGCTTGGATAAGTCCACTAACTTGGATAAGAGTCTAAAACGTGTTTCGCAAAAACTCATACAAACTTGAACTAGTTCTTTTTTAGGCTTGTCCAAATGGGCTCTGGCCTGGACCTAGCCCTGTGTCCAGCCCGGACTTAACTGGGCCAAAACCCTGCCCGGGCCCAGGAAAAGCCATGATTGCCAAACCCGGGTTTGGGTCATGTCACCGAAGCCGGCCACAGACCCAGTCCGACTTGGGTTCTAGGGATCTGGGCAGAGAAATCCTAGTCTTGGTCTAGGTTGACTCGGACATGGCTGGGCCAAAACCCCGCCTGGGCTAGGGAAAAGCCCTGATGGCCGAGCCCAAGTTCGAATCATGTTGCTGAAGCCAGACCTGGACGACGCTCAGCCCGGGGTTTGAGGGTCCGGGCAGAGAAACTCGGGTCTAGGTCCGGGTCGGACCGAGTTTTGAACCGAGTTAGGGACCCTGAACTAACCGTTGGGATCGGGCCGGGCTTAAAAACCCCGTCTGGCTAAGTCCAACGGCTAGAAACTAGCCGTGGGACTGGGAGGCCCGAGTCAACCCTGACCAACGGCTAAAAACTAGGAGTTATCAGGGATGAACACGAAGATTTCTCACCCAAAAGGCACAATGTGCGTTATGCGGCCATGTCTTAGAAGCTCACCATAATAGCAGAACTAACCACCTCAAATGACATTTGGAATAACACAACAGATAGCCAGGAATGGATCAAGGCGACATCCGCCAATATCTAATCTCTCAATCATCTTCCTCCAGTAGTCTCGATTCATAAAACTATGACACAATTAGAGCCATAGAATGCGTCACAAGATTTATTGTTCTTAAAAACCTTCCTTTTAAACTGGTAGAAGATGATGAATTTGAGGACATAATTAGAGATGTTTTTTATCCACCTTTTCAAAAAATTTCTTGCCAAACTTATCAATGTGATATCTTGAAATAGTATCATAAGGAAAAAAAATAAAAATAATTTCTTATTTTCAATGCTTAAACTGTAAATTTTCTCTAACTTCTGATATTTGGACATCTAGAGCACAAATTGGTTATTTATATATCACAGCACACTGGATAGATGACACTTGGCATATGTTTAAAATAGTTATTTCTTTTATTTTATTTGAAGATTCACACACTTATGTGAATGTTGCAAATTTAATAATTGAAGAACTTTCAAATATAGAAATTGCTGAAAAAAATATTTTCTCTTTCACTAGATAATGAAATCAATAAATATGTAGATGCAAATTATATCAAAGTAACTTTGCTATTTTCGGTCTAGGGTGACATTTTTCATATTAGATGCATGTGTCATAATTTGAATCAATTTATGCAAAGTGCATTTGATGAAATAAGACCAATGTGTCATAATTTCAAAAATAGAAATTGCTAAAAAATATTCTAAATGCAACTTGAATGAAATTAAAATATAAGACAGTTTAATGTTCAAAAAACATTATTCGCAAATGATGCATCACCAAAAAAAATTCTCAATCAATCAAACAATCATATGATGTAATAAACAAAATATAAAGAAACGCTCTAATAATTTCTACTTATTTTTTCTCCGTCTTAATCCTCTTCTTGAAAGTTGAAAGAGCGAGTTCTTTGTCCATTTCTATAAAATAAAAAACATGTTTATTTAGTAAATTTAACATTAAAAAATTCTATATTAAAATTAATTAATGTATAAATAAGCCAACCTGATTGTATCGTTATTTTTTCACTGGTTGTAGGTGGGGTTTTAAATGTAGAAGAGTCAAGTATAGCAATAGGTGAAACATCTAAAATCTTCTTTTGCCTTTGCTATTAGTAGTGGATATCAGTGTGGATACGTCTGGAGTTAATTCAAGAGATTAATTATCAACGGTACCATCCTGATTCAATTCAATTAGTTTCTCATCCTGTGATAATAATACATCCATCTTAGAATATCATGTTAATGATTAATTTTTTGAAATAATGAAACTAATATTAAATTTAGCAAACACCTTCTTCTTTGAATTTGTATCAGTACTATTTTCAGGTGTCGATAAGTCTGGAGTATATTGAATTGATTGACTGTCATCGCCATCAACTAGCATCATATCAAGTGATTTTTCATCCTTTGATAAAAATAAATTTACTATTAGAATAATGAATACATTGCATACAATTGAGGAATATAATTTTATTAATAAGATTATGAAAATGTTATCTTTCCATCATTGAGTAGTAATAGCCCATTGAGTTTTTCATCGTCCACATCATCATTAACAATTGTAATTACCGTATAGTCTTCAATACATTTACTTGTGTTAAACTCTATAATCTTAACATGGAAACACATATTTCTACCGATTAATCTCTTAATTGCAAGTGGAATCTCCTTGTTGTCTGCATCTTGTTTAAGCAAATATATATTAAATTTTAATTTCATCTATTAAATTAGAAACGTATTAAAACATTAATATTAATTTTGATATAATTTACTAAACCTAGCGAAGATGCTAATTCTTAAGGACAAATTTTTATCAAATGAAGAACGTCGTGATGAAATGTTACAAATGTAGTGATGCATGTTCAATCCGTCACTTGTAAGGTAAGTTTGTACCTAAAGTTAAATACATATTCATGTTATATATTAGTTATTCAATTTAAATTTGTAAACTTTAAATAATTTATATTTATAAGAATTATAATTTCATGTTTACCTTCCTTCTATATATTTGATTTTTTTATGACGATTACAGTAAAGAACCCTATTGATCTCTTTCAACTTGTTAGTGCAATCAGCATGAGAAGGATATCACCAACCCAACAACTCCTCAAAGTCATGATTTGAGCATTGCAAAAGAAATATTTCTCTTAAAAATAGTATAGATAAACAATATATTCATCATCAATTGAATTATAAAAAAGCCAACAAAATAATAAAGTGCATGATAGATCAGTTATAGTATTAGTCTTTCAAGGTCTATGTAATGTATTTATATAGCCGTTGTATTATATTTTAAGTTTAATTTGAATTCTGTATACATCAATTTAACGATTTAAATGAAATGTATCAAGTATATTATATAATAATAAAACAACTTTTATCATTGTATCACGTTTCTTATATTGATATAGTGTTAATAAGACAACCTGGATAAATGCATACTACCTTCTATATCTTCCATATTTTGGCAAAGACCTAAGTTAATCATGAAATCAAAAGTTATTGACAAAAATTCAATAACTAAATTATTTGGGTAAAAATGTATTATAAAGCTGAAAATTTTAAAAACTAAAAATAATGTAAATAAATTATAATATATTTAATATTTTCAAATTTTAAAAAAATTACAGCAATTTAAAATTTTTAAAATATATTTTTTGAGATTTTAAATAATACCAAAATTATAGTAAAATTTAAATTACCAAATCTTACTTTAATTTAACTACCTAATTTAGTTCGTGTTAAAAATTTAAATATTTATGGTATTTTAATTTCAAAATATTTATGAAATAATATGAAAATTTTATTATATTTTTAAATTACCAAATTGATCTTACTAAATGCAAATTAGCTGACTAAATACAAATTACCAGTTTAAATTGCCAAATTGATCTTCAAAACTACAAATTACCAATTTGAAATGATTTGAAACATTTTGCACATGAAGTTACTTAGGTAGTTAAATTAAATTAATATTTGGTAATTTAAAATTTACTAAAATTTTAGTATTATCTAATTCAAAAGTTGTTGACATAAAATCGCTAACCAAAATCATAAATTCAAAAGTTGTTGACATAATGTTTATTTTTTAAAATATTAGAATTCAAAATTTTTTAGAAAAATTAAAAAAGAAAATATATTTTCAAAATTTTATTATAATTACTGTAATATTTTTAAAAACTAAAAATAATTTTTTAAAAATAGTTTTAATTGTTGTAATATTTTTAATCTGATTTGGATATAGCACCAAAGATATTCTAATTGATTATAAACTGATTATTTCTAAATATATAATTTGAAAAGAAATGCCTAAATGAGGGCATTTGATTTTATTTGTGCTTTGAATTAGTTACTAAAGATATTACCAAATATATTCTAATTAATTATAAATTGATGTTTACTATATCTGAATATCTGATTATAAATTAATTTCTTTTTATATCTGAAGATCTGATTTGAATTAGTTACTAAAGATATTACGAAAGATATTCTAAAAATTGGAAAATGCCTAAATATATTTTCAAAAATCTATTATAATTGTTCTAATATTTATAAAAACTGAAAATATTTTTTTTGTAATTTTCAGTGGCTATAGTAATTTAAAATTTAAAAAATATATTTTATAATATTATGATTGAAAATTTTTAATTTTAGAAATTTTTAGGAAAATTAAAGAAAGAAAATATATCTTTAAAAATTTATTATAATTGCTGTAATATTTTTAAGTGCCAAAAATATTTTTTAACCACTGTAATATTTTTTAATCGGATTTGGATCAAGTACCAAAGATATTTTAATTAATTATAAATTAATTATATCTAAATATCTAATTTGAAAGAAATGCCTAAACTGAGGGGATTTGATTTTATTTGTGATTTGAATTATTTACTAAATATATCTCCAAAGATATTCTAATTGATTACAAATTGATGTTTTCCATATCTAAATATCTAATTATAAATTGATTTTTTCTATATCTGAATATTTGATGTGAATTAGTTACTAAAGATATTGCCAAAGATATTCTAAAAATTCAAAATTTCTTAAATATACTTTTCAAAATTTTTTAATAATTGCTATAATATTTCAAAAATTTTTTAAAAAGTTATTTATAATTTTTAATTTCTATAATAATTTAAAAATCTAAAAATATATTTTTTAATAGTATAAGTTAAATAATTTAATTTGAGAGATATTCTAATTCAAAAAGTTTAAAAGATATTCTAATTCAAAGATATTCAAAAAAAATTTCTAATATTATAATTTAAAATATTATAAATTAATCATATCTGAATATCTGATGTGAAAAGAAAAGCCTAAATGAGGGGATTTGATTTTATTTATGATTTGAATTAGTTACTAAAGATATTGACGAAGATATTCTAAAAATTCCAAAAGGGGTAAATATATTTTCAAAATTTATTATAGTTTGTGTAATATTTTTAAAAATCAAAAATGTTTTTTTATTTGTAATATTTAATCACTGTAATAATTTAAAGGCCCAAAAATATATTTTAAAATATTATAATTCAAAAGAATTAATTTCAAAAGCTTAAGAAAATTTAAAAAAAGAAAATATATTCTAAAAAATTTATTATAATTGGTTTTTTATTTTTAAAAATAGAAAATATTTTTAAAAATATTTTTTAATAGCTGTGATAATTTTTAATCTGATTTGGATCCCTGTACTAAAATTATTCTAATTGATTATAAATTGGTTATATTTGAATATTTGACTTGTAAAGAAATGCCTAAATGAGGAGATTTGATTTTTTTTTATGATTTAAATTAGTTGCTAAAGATATTGTCAAAGATATTCTAATAGATTATAAATTAAATTTTTCTATATCTGAATATCTGATTATAAATTAATTTTTTCTATATATGAATATCTCATTTGAATTAGTTACTAAAGATATTTACAAATATATTCTAAAAATTAAAAATAACTAAATATATTTTAAAAAATTTATTATAATTTCTATAATGTTTTTAAAAATTGAAAATATTTTTTATTTGTAATTTTTAATTGATGTAATAATTTTAAAACTCAAAAATATATTTTAAAATATTAAAATTCAAAATTT
This sequence comes from Asparagus racemosus, assembly GCA_037177215.1. NCBI lineage: Eukaryota > Viridiplantae > Streptophyta > Magnoliopsida > Asparagales > Asparagaceae > Asparagus > Asparagus racemosus. The sequence goes on along the minus strand of JBAKGM010000002.1, from coordinate 17,983,694 downwards.
TTAATTTTAAAAATTATAAGAAAATTAAGAAAAGAAATTTTTTTTTCAAAATTTAATTATATTTGCCATAATATTTTAAAAACCCAAAAATATTTTTACAAACTATTTTTTACTTGCTGTAATAATTTTTAATCTGATTTGGATTTAGCACCAAAGATAATTTAATTGATTATAAATTGATTATATTTGAATATCTAGTTCGAAAAAATGCCAAAATGATGGGATTTGATTTTATTTGTGTTTTGAATTAGTTATTAAAGATATGGCCAAAGATAATCTAATTGGTACTTTATAAATTAATGTTTTTATATCTCAATATCTGATTATAAATTGATTTTTTCTACATCTGAATATCTAATTTGAATTAGTTACTAAAGATTTTACCAAAGATATTCTAAAAAATCAAAAATCTATTTATTTATTTTCAAAATTTTATTATAATTTTTGTAATATTTTTAAAAATTGAAAATATTTTTATATTTGTAGTTTTTAATCACTGTAATGATTTAAAACCTAAAAATATATTTCACAATAGTATAATTTTAATTTTAGAATGTTTAAGAAAATTTAAAAAATATTTTCAAAAATATACTATAATTGCTGTAATAGTTTCAAAACCAAAAATATTTTTTTAAAAATAATTTTTAATCTGATTTGGATCTAGCACAACGATATTCTAATTTTTAATTTTTGGTAGTTTTACAATTTTTAGTTATACATAATATATGGATAGATATATTTGTTAGAATATTTTTTAAAAATCATGCCAAACTTATTTAACCAATTTTAAATGAACCGACTATTTGGTTATTTTTATTTTTGGTTGTTTCGAATATTATTTATACTATATATATAGATAGATATATTTGGTAGATATTTTTAAAAATTCTTACCAAAATTATTTAACAGATTTTAAATAAACTAAATTATTATGTGTTAGATTGTTTTGCTTTACAAATTTGATTTATATCCAACATTAATAGCAATGACATAATATTGCGTAACTAAAAATTTTAAAACTACCAAAAATTAGAAACAGACAATCTAAAAAACACAAAATTTGAAAACAATTAAAATCAAATAAAATAATACAAAAATCAAAATAACATAAATATTGGATGGTGCTAGATTAATTACTTGAAGTATTTTTGGGAGATTGGAATAATAATTCAGAGTAGGAATTAAAAACTGACAATCTGAAAAATAAAAAATTTGAAGCCTATTAAAATCAGAAACAATACACAAATTAAAATAACATAAATATTGAATGGTGCTAGATTAATTACATGATACTCGGAATAATAATTCAGAGTTTTATTAAAAAATTGAGATAGGAAAACCGAAATGTAAAAAAATTGAGATGGGAAAAGTGACTGGAAAAATAAATTGGAATTTCGGATCAATAGATTTTACACAAATTGAAATAAGTTTTGTATAAAAATATTTTAATCAAATAAAAATAACATAAATATTGGATGGTGCTAGATTAATTACCTGATGTATTTTTCAGTGATTAGACTAATAATTAAGAGTAGGAATTAAAAATCGACAGTCTGAAAAACAAAAAATTTGAAACCTACTAAATTAAGAAAAAAATACACAAATTAAAATAACATAAATATTAGATGATGCTAGATTAATTACCTGATGATCGAAATAATAATTCTCAGTTCTGTAAAAAATTGAGACGGGAAAACTGAAATGAAAAAATTTTGAGACGAGAAAAGTGACCGGAAAAATAAATTAGAATTTCTACATAAATAGATTTTTCAAATTTTCAAGAAATTACCTGATGATCGGAATAACTATTCGGAGTTATGTAAAAAAAGTTGAGATAGGAAAAGTGACCAGAAAAATAACTTATAATTTCAGCATAAATAGATTTTTTTGGTTTTTCAAGAAAACTGACATGTATATTTTTTCCATATATTGAAAAGAAATGCCTAAATGAGGGGATTTAATTT
>JBAKGM010000002.1:17969986-17981630 GCA_037177215.1 Asparagus racemosus | reverse complement strand
TATATATAGTTATGAAAATCAAAATATAAAATTCAACAATTTCTTAAAGCTTAATTAAAAATCTACAATTCCGTGCAATTGTAAGGGCTAGACTCATAATCGTGTCTATTCACAATGCATCCAACTAGTATGATAAAAAACTTAACCAATTAAAAAGAAAAAAATATACAAAGAAATCATGCTGAAAATTTAATCATAGCCTCCACAAATAAACTCCAAACAAGAACCAACGCCCCTGAAAAAACGTCGAAAAGGATCCGACGACGATGGCTTCCTCATGAGATATGCACGCGAATCCTGGTGCACCAGCGGGTCTTTGCTTTCTACAAACTTCTCATTGCAGGTTGCAGGTTTGAAATTTGGAGACGAAATAATGTCTCTTAAGCTCGTGTAACCCGAACCCGTTATCGAGTTTTGGAGCTTCGAATCGCCTTCACTTGTTGAATTTGCCATTGTCAAAGGGAAAGGAAGAAGAAGATGGGTTTTAGAGAGTAGACGGGGGTTTTAGATTCTGTTGTTAGACACTACTGGTTTTATTTATAGTGAGAGAGTTTTTTTTTTATTGATTTAGTTACTAATTCTCACTTGAGATGGACTCCTATGACATGAGCTTTTCTATTAAATTTGTTCTTGTGTAAGAGTTCGAGTCGTAGTCGTGTTCCGATGTCTCTTATGATTTGGGCGCCTTAAGGCCCTTAACTGAGAACTATCCTTCTTTTGAATTTTGTGTCAAAATACAAGAAATATTTTCAAAATGTTTATATGAAAATAGAACTCGGAAAAACAATACAGAACATACCATCGAATCGGAGTTATCTTTGCGCCGTATAGTTTCACATGCAAGAATTCTTATCAAATTGATTAGAGATTTCTACAACTCAGAATTCTTACTCGGTCCGTTTTTCTAGAAAGGTTTAAATTTTTCTGGAAAAATAAAAAGATGTTAACTGTTTGAGATCAAACAAGAAAAATTCTATGCCACTCCTCGCAAAATAAAAATAAATAAATAAATATGTCTACGTTTGAGATCAAAATTCTCCTTGGACGTATAGAGCGCTAGCTCATAAGGTAACATCCCATCTTCAGCTGTACAATGCAACTATCGTCTTGACTGCATAAAATCACCAGCTACACTTTAGAATCTCCAGAACTATTGTTAAGTGTTAACCATCGACAACTAGAACTGTGTTATTGGCATTTATATGATCAATCTGAGAAAACTCAAAGGTTTCTGATGAGACCATTTTAAACCTTGCTTCCTACTTCACCATCCTGCTTCTAGGAGAGTTGGTTATTGAGGGTGATTTCAGAACTCCAGCCGTCGGTGTTCGAGGACTGCTTGCAAGGAAATCCTCAGCATTTAACCCAGGTCCTACATCCCAATGAACATCAGCTTGAAGGGTGTTATGGATGATACAAGATTGAGATTCCAGATGAGAAGAAAGTTAAAATAAAGGGTTAATTTCAAATAGACCTCCTCTTGCCTTTTTTTTTTACCCCCCAAGAGAAAGAAAATTGTTTTTATTAAGATTAATTACATCCTGGTACCCTGTGGTATGGTGTAATTACACGGGTACCATAGGTCTGTATATATACACAGATAAGCCCAAGATTACTAGTGAGATTACACAGACAACCTTGGTGAAAGTAGGGTTAATAGGGTTACCCGTGTAACCTCAATCAGTAATTTTAGGGTTATTTGTGTAAATACACAAACCTAGCGTCACCAGTATAATTATATGATACTATGGAGTACCAGGGTGTAATTAATCCTTTTAACAAATAGATCTCCCTACACCAAAAGAGTCAAAAAAATTCACTTGGGGGTCTATCCGCAACAATAGAGCTATAGGAGGTCTATCTGCAATTGGCCGACCATGCAGGGGGTCTATCCATAGTTGACGCTAAACTAAAACAAAGAGTCTAAGAGAAATGGTGCAAAAAGGATACGAACTGTCTTCCACATGTCACTGATGCAAATATCGGCATCTGATAGAAGCCAGTAGTCTGCATCTGTCTGCAACAAAACAATAATATTTGATAAATGGGCAAATACTGTCAGGTTGGCGAGACATTTAAGAGATAAAATCTGACATTGTTCATCTAACTTTTAGATATGTGGTGCAAATAAAAAGATGAGAAAACATTGTTTTCAAGGAATCATGTGCTTTGTGTAGCCACTACCCTACTTCTACAACCATCAAATTGTTGTCTTTGAAGCCTCATATACATGGAGAATACATAGCACAGGGACCCATGCTGAATTTCCCCACTACTGACCGGAGAGGGCCAAGAGGGAGCAGCAGCCCCGCCAGTGGTACCTTTGCAGTTTCTCCCTAAAGACAAAAGCCCTATGCTATAAATATGTCCTCACTCTCAGATTTAAGTTGTATCCAAAATAGATAAAAATAAAAACAATAAAGGGATGTGAGATTTGGGTTTGAAGGTTGGATGTAATCTTTGTTGAGCATTTTGTGGTGTTGCTAACAAAGAGACGTACAAAACCTCAGACTCAATGTGCAGCTGGTGTAAGTCTAATCATGACACAAACCACTTTATGCACAAATGATTTTTTTAATTTATTTTTAATTTTAATTTTTTATTTTTATTTTTATTTTTATTTTTACTTTTGAAGGGAAAGGATGGGACCTCAAAATCGAAAGCCGCAGCCTATTAATCATTACATAAATGTCGTGAATCTCTTTATGGTAAATCCTAGCTCCTAATTCCATATGACCTTATATAAATGCAACTAGTACACAAAAATTGAAGTACCCATTCGAGCTTGTTATACTTACGTCAACTTCTGAAGGAACAATCTTCATCATCCCAGCAATAGATTCCTCTGAAAGATTTGGACCAGCATGTGACATCTCGACACCTTGAAACTCAGTTTCCTTTCCTCTGCTCTCTTCTACAGTTCTCACTGCCATCATTTCACTCTGAGGAAAGCTTGAATTTGATACAGGAAGGAGATTTTCAGAAGTTTCCACACCACTGATCTGCTCAATTGTTTCCTCAAACTTACTGAGAAAACAAACTATAAATGTGATTGCAATACACTTTAATGGAATTAATTAATCTCTCTATAAATGGAACTAGAATATTACCTGACAAGATAAACATCAATTGGACCCGTTTCACTTCTAAGGACCAGCCTGTATCTTCTTTGAGGATCCTCAGTGTGCTGTTTGAAGCAAGGGAGAAACATTAACCTCAGAAACTTAAAGAATCACAAGTAGGATGCATTATTTTCCACTCTTCCTTCACTTTCCCTACCTCATCGGGATATGGAACTTGCACGTTTGTACTCCGGGGTGCTTTAATTGCTATTAGCGTTTTGTTCTGCAAAATAAGCAAAAAAACACTATGATAATCACTAATAGTTGCAGGTTAGAAGATTTTTGAAAAGAAGGTTATTGTTCAGAAAAGGGTTAATTGCAGATAGGCCCCTATACTACCACTAAATTGAACTTACTAACCAAGTAGTTCTATTCTTGTAGATAGATCCCCTGAGTGAAAATCTATAGTTGGGCATTGCCCCTCTGAAAAGGGTCAAAAAAAAGTTCACTCAAGGGGTCTATCAGCAACAATAGGACCACAGGGTTAGTAAGTTCAATTTGGCAACAATGCATGGGATCTATCTGCAATTAACCCTATAAAAAGCAATGTCGACTTCAAATTGCTTTACATTAGTTGTACAAAACCATTTATGGTTCTAATTTTGTCAATGCTATAGGATAAATTAGTATTTTTACAGCAATAAATAACAAAGCGGAAGTAAATGCTAGCATATCTTAATTAGGATCACCAGCTGCTGCAATGTAAGCACATTGCAAAGCAAAAACTAGAGCATAAAGAAACAGAACGTACCTGAAAGCAGGGAAGGGATTTTATGTCTTCTTCGGTCACGTATAGAAATCTAAGGGAACAGAGAGAAATGGAAAAGGAAGTAATATGAGAAAGTAAAGTTAACCACACAATGCAACTTGCATATATGAAAGAAAACACCTACTTCTGGGTGCTTTCATCTTCACTAATTCTGTTTAGCCTTGCCTTTATTTCACTGCAAAGAACATAAAGTTTCAGACTGATAACTAAAATATTCTCATGGGAAGGGAGGTATGGCTAGTACATTACCTTATTCGATCATCCAAGTTGCGCTCTTTCATATGAAGCTTTTTAACATCTGCCTGAAATGAAAATTATAATAGGATTAGGGTTTGAAGTTCTCATACAGAAAGAACTAGTAAAACGTTTTTACAATGCCATATCAATGTAAGCTATCACAACAAGTATACAGAAATGATACGAAAAGAGAACAGAATCGAACAGTAAATGTTTATCTTACTTCTAAAATTGGGACATCATTAACTTCTCCTGGTCTTGAGTCATCAGAACCCCTGTCATAAATTTCTTTAAATAAATGGAACATGCATGCACAAAGAGAAAAGAGGAAATAATCTTGAAATATGCAGATGAACATGTGATATTACTTCCAACTTATTCTGTTTTTAAGTTTCTTCTCAATTAGTCCAATTCCTTCAAGGACATTTGTAATGTCATATATCCGCCTCTTTTGAACCTGCGACATAAAAAATACAGAATGAAATTAAAACTTCAATTATCTTAAAAAATTGAAACTTCAAGGAAATTTTCTGTTTTAAAGTCCTCGGTTATAGATGTTTGCAAAAGAATGCAACTCCTTGGAATCGTTCAAAGTTTTACCCGACGTTGACCCCTTAATCCTACTTGCTTCTATCAAGGACTTGGTAGTGATTCAGAGAATATATTTATTGTGTAAAACTAGTACCAGCAGAAAATTACAGCTTTTCTTAAGTTTAAAATGTGTACATAGATGACTCCAGTCAGGATTGTTGTACATGGACAATGAGTACATTAAACAATCAGTGGCTGGGAGTTAAAAAAGAATAGGTGGGTCTGGGAACCCTGATGGAATTGCAAAATGCTAATAATTAGAGGATAATGCTATTTAAGGTTATAAACTCGCCTCCAAAGTTTCCACAGCTTTATTTAAATCAAGAATGCCATCCTGTGCATGTTTAAGCAAATTGATGAACTTTTTCGTCAGGAAACCTGAAACACAATATAGCACCAAATCACAATCAACAGCACAAACCAGTGGAACCCTTCATCAATTTCATAAGCTATTATTCTAAGATTTTGCCACTTATGAAAGGTTCATGGTTTTATTGACGTAAAATTTTTTTTGCAGTAAATCAATAGTTCAATCACCTAGAGAGTTGTCATAGCGATAATTACTAACTGGGGTAAGATCGTTACTGGAAGAACCTGCAGAAACAAACATTCAGAATTTTATTCCACAGTTATTTCCCTATTTAATATAACAGAACTATAAAAATGTTACACAAATCCATAGACAGGTAGATAGTATCATATTACTACATATTTCGTGTCAAACACCAATACAGGTGCCAAATTCACGAAAACACATTATAGGGCAGTAAGGCAGTTGTAAAATTAAGAATAGTCCTGAGAAACTTAATGCATATCTGGTTTTAACTTACAATAAATTTATATAATTAGTATGCCTGTTTCTCAAAGGTAAATAAGTGTTTGAATGTCTTATAAAAAATAAATAACATTATTAAAAACAATAAAAGGAAAAACCATAATCTAGTGGAATCCAGTTTTGACGCGCACACATACAAACCTGACAAGTGAAAGCATGCAGAAACAAAGTGAAAGCATACATAATCTGTGTATGGATATGCCTGTATGTGTGGAAGGGAGAGACCCAAGTAATACAAGCACTGTCATGAAAGCATACAGAAGCCTGACAAGAATCAAGTGAAAGTTTGACTTGTGTGTAGCTCCATAGGTAGATAGGTATATAAGTAAAATAGTAATTATAAGAAAGTAAGTAATTTTGTGATGCAAACTTATAGTTTCTTTCTCATGAAACCAAAGTCTTTTATATAGAATAACCTGTGGAAACCTTAACAAGTAGAACCAACCAATCTTTTTAAAATGCGCACATGCTATGCATGCTATCAAGCAATGCATAATGCATAACTGGATTGCACATTACATCATCAAATTATCTGGAACAAAGCAAAATGGGGTTTTTTTTAAATATTCTTGTATATTGTTTAAAAGTATAAAAAATATGAGAAGCTTAAAAAATGATAAAATTTCTTGTAATCCACCAATCCTAGACCAAATCAAGTAGGTCATAGTTAACTTGGATCAAATATCAATTCCAATCTAAAAGAGAGTTTTTCAAACATATGGCTAATTTCGTTTTCTAAGTAATTATAAAGAAGAAGCTCTTCTGTTGGATTTACAACAGTTTGATTGAGATTTCAGTTCTTATCCTAAACAGAATTAGACTCCTACCAAATATAGAATTTGAATTAGTAAGTTCTTCTCCAATTCAATGATGACCAAGAGTAAATCTTATAAATAACCCTTTGTATAGCAATCATGCTCTCTATTTTGTTTACGCTGCAACTTTTAGAGTTTTCTTAGAGAGATATTGTAAGTGAGATTTGGGGTGTGATTGGAATAATTATTTAAGGGTCCTTCACCTTGATAATCCTCACAATATGTTGAGTAAAGCGCTACTCCATATTTTACGTGCTTGTGTATGATCGCTTTGTGAATTCGTAGAATTTTTGCTAACATTTCTAAGAATACAGCAAATTACGTTTAGGAGTAATATAAGCTAGTAAACTAACCCTAGCTCAGAAACAACTCCAAATTTGTAATAAGAATATAGCTGCTAGTGAATATCAACAAGTAAACAAAAAGAAATTTGTCATCTCCAAGCTTACCTCTTCCATTATATTCTGATTTGTTGAATGACAAGTGTTTATTTTGTGTTTGCTCACAAGTTTGGAGACAGAGGGATCAAAAGGAGAGTAGGCAGAAAGGATAGTGAACAAAATTGGAACAGAGAAGGAGAAAATAACAGGAAATAAGTTGCACATATTATCTCACTAGATGTCATCCGAAGTGAGAGAATGGAAGGACAAAGCAAGTAACCTATTTAGATGGGGTTGGAAGTCGGGAAGCAGAGACCAATGGGTTTTAACTTAGGGATCTGGTCTAGTCTCATAGGGTTTTGTTTAAATGTTGTAACTGCTCTAATTATGTTAGGTTTAATTAGGTAACAAGTTGGATTTGAAAAGAAAAGTGCTTAACCATTTATGTAATCAGGCGTGTGGTTCTTAATTCAGATGCAAGCTAGTATGTGCCTTATCCGCATATTGGAAGCACATACTCCTTATTTGTTGCAGTTGTAACCTGTATACTCATGCAACCACATAAGCAACCTTGTAAAACTTATTTTCCAACACTGGAAACACCCATAAAGGTGCTTGCACATGTCATCAAAACATATGGCTGTCAGGTAAATGATTCAAGTGAAAGAGATACCATCAGCCGAAACATACATAGATCTCACAATGGAAACTTGAGATGGCAGCAGAGTAATAGTTAGATCACAATTTCTTACCAGCATATTGAACGGGGGTTGTATATTCTGGTTTGAACTTCAAAGGATTATACTTGCTGCAGATCCTACCCCCCTTTCTAGATGAAGGTGTTTGAAAGGGATTGGTAATTCCTTTAACATATCCAGGGCTGTTTGTCCACTCATTTGAGTCAGCAGTTTCAGCATCTTCTACATCTGGCTTTCGCTTCAACTGTAAATCAATCACTGTAGTTAGCAAGACCAGCAAGTTACCTAAGATTGCCATAAAACATATTTCATTGACAATCTAAGAACAATCTGACTCATCTTAAAATATTCTTGGGATCCACCTAGGCTTTGATACACACATTTGTACCTCAACTTAAACTTGAAGTTACTAGATTGACTGCCTATGGAATGGATTCCCCCTCTATGAATTAGCTCTCATCTGGATTTATGAAGCATTTGACAATGTTTGTTAAAAGGCCAGGGCAATGGACAGTTATCCATTTGTGGATAACAAGAGCATTCTTAATTTAAAGGGCTTTTAAAAGGGAACCACCCCCAACTTGGGCTCTATTACACGTTACCACCCTTAATTACCCAAATTTCAGAAAATCACCCCTATCTACCATTCCATTAAAATAGATCCACTCATGCTCTTTTCCATCCAACTTTCCATCCAGAGAAATATGGTTTGACGGTTTTACCCCTACATAAGTTTAATCTTCTTGAAATTAGGATCAAAGTCTCCAAATCATTTCCCATTTAACTTTAATACCCCAAAGTTTTTTTTTGCCCAAAAATACAACGTCACTTTCATTTTTAATTTTGTTGCCCAAAGTTCTTTTTGCCCAAAAAGATATACCAAAGTTCAACAAAATTTAACATTGATATCCCAAATTAATATCCAAAGTCCAACAACCTATGTAGGGGTAAAACCATCAAACTATAATTTTTTAGTTGGAAAGTTGGGAGGAAAAGTTCATGGATGGTTATATGTTAATGAAATGATAGATAGGTGTCATTTTCTGAAATTTGAGTAAATAAGGGTGGTGACATTAAATAGGGCCTAAGTTAGGATTCCCCAAAAAAAACCCTAATTTAAATGTACAGTCTTGATGTGCCAACAGATTTACAGACTTCACAACCTAACTTTCGTTTATGATTTTCTTGTTTTCAGCAGTAAGTTAAATTGACAGCCTTCTAGATTCACTATGACAGTTGTCGCCACTTCGTCATGCAAAAAGTCTCAGTTATCAATGAAATAAACATCGTTCACATTCCAGTACAATGGGAAAAATCTAATCAAACTCAGTTTGGATCAAAATTGTAAGACCTATGATATGTGGGCACCCCACTCTACCAAAAAATCAGCATGTTCATCTATGTCATACACCAGATGCATTCCTTTGTTTGTGCTTTATTCACTACCTATTATATGTAGACACCTCTTTTTACAAAAAAAAGGGCATATTCATCCGTGTTATATAACAGATGCGTGTATGAATTTGTGTTTTATTCACCTCAAAGGTACATACAAAATTAAGTAATAATGTGCCCCTTTTTTTGAACCAAAGATGCTAAAACATTTCAGGTTCAGTTAATTTAGAAAATAAAAGAGAAAATTGTACTCTCTTGGGCTGTTCCCTTAAATCTTATTAATGGAAGACAGTGGGTAGTCAACACCCGTGCATCACTCAAAAATAAGGGAGAAACTTTCAACATTGTAAATCAAAATAAAGGGGGAAAACAGAAATCAGAACATATTGAACTTAAAAATCTCCATTCAGTTCATCTTCATCCATATCCTTTTAATTCCATGAATTCAGATTACCTTACTTTTTTAAGATTAACATATTGGTTTTAATGAAGTATCCAGTTGATTAAGCATTGCCATTGTTTTATGTAAAGAAACATAAATTTTTCTTCGGTACGAAAGCTCCATGTACACACGTATATGATGGAACATGTATATGTTTCACAATTGAGCCCAATGTTGAAACTATCACCAATAGAAAATCCTCTTGGACAAGGTTCAAGAGAAAAAAAATGCAAGATTTGACCAGCATTTGGCATCAGACAAAACCTAATCAGAATCTCCCCCATCAAAAATAATTCATACTAGTCGCATTGGGAAGAAATTTTGGTGTAAAGTTAGAACAGTTTAAACATCTATCAACTTTGGAAGATTTGAGAAAATTAACCCAAAACATTGGCAAGCGTTTATCCCTAATATTGAAAATATAGGAAAAATTACCAAGAAAGAAATAGTAAAGACTACTGAATATATGTCAAGTAATTAAAAGAACCCCAAGTCCCCAATCTAAAACTACTCAAATTTCAGTTCTCTGTCAAATTTATCGTATTTCAAGTAAAGATATCAACTTCGTTACTCAAAAAACTAACTTTAAACCATCGATCGCTCACCGGAGTCCTGATCACGAGAACGTCCGCCACATCCTCCTCGATTCGACTGCTTGCACCGTCGAATCGATGGTAAGCATCAGGATCAGCGAAGCGCGGGGGGAACGGCAAGTGCCACGTCATATGGTGGGCCCCAGACATGCAAGAAAGCCCTAGGAGTCGGCGGCCGGGGCTCCTCGATCTCGTCGGAGATCGGAAATGGAGACGAGACTCGCGCCAAAACCCTCGTTCTGATCAGAATCCGCGGCGGGTTTCGACGGCGGGCGAGATTGATGGGGATTTTGGGTTGACTTGGAGAAAGAGATGGGGTTAGGGTTTTGGGGATTTTGGATAAAAGAAGAAAACGAGGGAAATTATAGTTTGGATACTGAAAGATTTGGAGGGAAAACGAAAATAATGAGAGGAAACGGAATAACTGAATAATTTTTATTCGGTGTGTTGCCGTGTGAATCTTATATAAAAGAGCGAGCGATGTGGAAGCTGCCGCACTTTTTTGTAGGTTAATTGCAGCGAGACCCCTTTAGTATCGGCGAGTTGCTAATAGATCCCGTTCTAATTTTGTAGATATAATCTCTGTACTGTTTGCCCGACTGATGATAGACCGTTAGTGATCTTTTTTTTTTACTCTTTTAAGAGACAGAATTATCAGCAATTGAGTGTCTATCCTCACCAATAGAATTAGAAGGGCTCCACAAACTTTTTTAGCTTTTTTGTGGTTAAAAAAGTCACTTGGGCTAACTGTAAAATTAAAACTACAGGTGGTCTATCTACAATTAGGCGATATTACAGAGGTTTATCTCCACTTAGGCTCTTTTTTTATGGTTAAATTTCTAGTTTTTAGTGTTTTGCATGATAAAGCTCTTGACATTAATATTTAGTTATTGATTTGTTGCTTGTAATTAACCTAAAAAACATTTCATCTTGAGTAATGGGGAACACGTGCTCTTTATTGCTGCAAATCTTATTCTTTTAAACCGGAAATATTTTTCCCCCTATATCCCTCAATCTCGCTTAGTTTGTATCCCTTTCAAGATTTACTTTGAAAAATAAATCTGTTTTATTTTGCTTTGCTAACCATTTTTCCCACATATATTTTTACTGGAAAAACTAAGAGCCAAATAAATTTTTGCGTTCTACATTTAATTTATTATGTCCCGATGCGTTCACTCAAAATAATAGAAGATACGTACATGGCTCTCTAATTTACCAAGTTTTATAGACCAATGGGCAAGCTATGATATTTCTCCATGATTTATAAAGTTTAAGCTTTTCATTAAGAAGAAAAAAAATTTTAGAAAATATATAATATTTCCTTTACTGTTCATCCAAAGAATTTTTCTTTGCTGTTCATCCGAAAACTTTACTGTTCATCCGACGAATAGTTCTTAACAAAGTTCAGAATTTTAATCCGAAAAACAGAAAAATCCCAAAGAAAAAATCACGGTGGCTCTGATACCACTTGTTGAACTTTAATACCGTGATTCTTAAAAGCGATTAAGAGAGCGGAAGTAATAATTGAATCCATAGATATCTGAATTTGGGTTTGGATCTTCTAATATTAGGGTTTCTCTAAAGCCAAATTTCTCTCTTGATGGGGGTGAAGAGAACTAGAGAAGTCTAACCTTAGATTAGAGACCATAGCCATTTATATATAGGTATTGTACTTTTATAATTTGGCCCCTCATCAAATTATAATTACAATCTAGTATCTGCACATTTAGCCCATGACAATATTTAAATACCCATTAACCCAAATTA
>JBAKGM010000002.1:17923967-17959456 GCA_037177215.1 Asparagus racemosus | reverse complement strand
TGACGGCAGGTCGATTCCTCTCCACTATGGTGGATTCGTAGTCGCTCGACTCCAACGACCTGATCCTTTCCTCGGCCGTACTCAAGGACTCTTTGAATCGAGCACATTCTCCTTCAAGTCATCGGTTAGTGGCCTCCGCCTCTGCGCACTGGGTCTTAGCATGCTGAGTGACCTGCTTCTCAAGCGCAACTTGCTCTACAGCCAAGTCTCGCTCCCTGTAAACTTCGTTGGTCAACTCAGGCTGCTCGTCTTCGACCTGGAGTCGTTGTCGAAGCTCCTCGATTTCGACTGACCTTTTGTTGCTCAACGCCTTCAGATCCACAATCAACTGCTCCTTGGCTCTCGCCTCGCGGTGCCAATCATCAAGCTCAGCCTGTTTAACTGAGAGCTCTCGGACAACTTGGTCGAACTCTTCACTCCCCTTTGCCCTGGGAACCACTTTCTTTTTGAGCTCCTCATAGGCGTGGTGACCATAGACCAGCTTGTGGCACAACTCCCACTCTACTGGACATCCCCTAGTCAAGTAGCTCTGTAGGATCACATGAAGACCCAGGTCGAGGATCATCTTCAAGATCTCTCTCTTCAGGCAGATTGAACTACTCTACCGCCTTTGCTTGCGAGTAACCCGACCTGAGTACAGATGAGCGAACGTCCAAGTGTCCATCTAGCTTGAGCCAATGCCCTGCATCAGGTTCTCCCTCGTAATGATCGGAGGGAGAAACTGTCCCTATCAGCACATTGCTCGTCTTGATCCAATCCCTATCAGTGTTGACAAAATAGTACTAGGATGGCCACCCCCCTAGGGTGGGATCCGCCTCCTGATCCCTGACCGGCTCCTTGCCCTGCCTACAGGGTGGCTCCACTTGGGAACCACTTGCACCACCGGCCGACCAACTTTCAGGCGCCTCTCGGTCAGCCTCGTTACTTGGTGAACTCAGGATCGCACCCCCAAGCACAGAAGCACTGACCTCCTCTCGGTCGGCCTCGTCCTCAGCAGAGACTGATTGACGCTCGGTCTCTTGACCTGAGTCAGACGAGTCGACCTCTACGAGGGGTGGTCCACCCATTCCTAGCCGTCTCGGCCTCCAAGGGCCATGGCAGGTCTTCTTCTAGCGACGACCGCCGGAACCGATAACACCCTGCGGCGTGACACATCTAGCCACCTCTCCACGACCGACCAGGACCTCCTCTCCCCTATCCCCCAAAGGCAAGGTCTCCTCTCGAGTCAGTTCTTGTTGCTGATGTTTCTCGGGGCAAGCCGTCTCCCCCCCAAAACCCTCCATGGACTCTTCGCTAGGTGGGATTTCTGCAGTTACCATTCTGCCGACCCTCCCACAAAATGTTATATTGTGAGCCCTCATCTCACCCGACTGGCCCGCGGGGACCGACGAAATCCAGTGAAAGCACAAAACAGAGTTGTCGAGCAAAGCTTGCATGTCGCGTGGCCTAGTGTATCAGACAATCTGGTCCAATTCCTGCTGTTCAACCTCCGACAAGGGCTTTGGCTCCAAAGCTTCTCTCCTTATCTCCAACCACGTTGAACAGCCCAGACCAGCGTCGTCCCCAGTGACCCAAACGAACCGGTCCTTCCACCCCTTGTGCGACTTCAGAAGCCCAAGGATAATCTTGATTTCTCCTAACATTTAGAGGTGATAATGTGTCGTCTTAGGGACGATCAGGCTGACTAAATAGCTCAGCATGCTCAACTTGAGCCAAAGTCCCAACCAGCAACAAATAACGACAAAGCCGACCAATATAGTTATGGAACTTAGCTGCATCTGCATGGGAGATATTCCCAGCTCCTCAAATACTTTTTGGATAAATAGATGAGCGGTAACCAGAGCCCGCACTCCAGATGTTTGATGTAGAGGGGAGCCCACTGATCCCCATGACAGTACGCCGGCGATGACTTCGTTGGAGCCTCCAACTTGTACCCCCTCAGAATATCAAACTTCGAATAAAGAAAGCGCATCTGCGCTCGAGTCACCTTCGAGCGAAACTCGTCCAGCTGTCCTCAGTGATCGAAGTCTATCGAAAATCTTTGTTTCGCTCACTAGAAGATCGCCAGAATTCTCTCTTGAGGAAGATGAAAGTAAAAGCTTTCCGTCGCCACTGTTCTACATTTATACAGAGGCCCCATCTGCCTCATGTTTGTTCACGATCAACGGTCAGGATTAGGGTTCAAGCCTCGAGGCACCGCCTCGAGAAATGAAGAGCCCATCTCATTCGTTCTAAGAAGGCCCACCTCAAGGCCCAGAAGGCGAAACACTGATGGGCTGGAAATTGCCTGCTAACATCAGCCATGTCCCATCGCAGGAGCGTTCTAGCTTCTTCTTCGACTAGCTCTCGCCTGACCCGGGCCACCCTACTTGTTTCACTTAGACTCGTTTCCAACCAACTCTAAGCGAAAGGGGCCAACTGTTATGGTCATAACCACTAATAAGTGATTAAAAAGGAAAACAGAGCATTAATTTAAATGGACACATCCGCCTACCAACTGAGGGTAGCACAGACCCCCACGACCAGCCTGCAAAATGACCTACGCTCACTGCCCACTTCATAACATATCGGACAACTGCCCCCACAGCCAACGCAAGAGGTAGTGTGGGTTAGACCGTTGATCCCTTGCTATACCCTCAGCTCACGAGCCTCCAGTCGTCCACTTAAATAAGAAAGAGCGACCAGTCGCCGTCCTCTAACCACTCGATCCATGGACGATGTGAAAGGCGGTGATGGTTGTCCACTTGATCAACCATTCGTCCTACCGATCCTTGGACGACGTGAAAGGCGGTGATGGACATCCACTCGATCAACCATTCGCCCTAGCAATCCTTGGATGACGCGAAAGGCAGTGATGGTCGTCTACTTTATCAAATTACTCTAAGCGACTCGAGAAGCGATCCACGTCGACCACTCAGCCTAGACTCCCCTCGTCGCTCGTGGTCCCCCTATCTAGACAACGGCTATCGGAAGTCTACACCCGACAATCCATCACTATCGTATTAAATGTGCTGATAGCCCCCTTTACTCCTCCATCCCTCATGGTATTTAAGGTACGTCGAACCCATGCTATTGCAGACACCGCCAATCCCATCCCATTAATGGCGAATAGAAAAAACTCTCGGTCCGCTCATAGTTTGACACTTGTAAAGGCATGCTACTGTGACAGGGACATGCTACTGTGGCCAGTGCATACAGGAGCTGGCCCAATCGTCCCCTGGCACGTGGAGGAGAGGGCTGACTCAGCAGCTGTCTCTTGAAAGACAAGAATACCCTCTGTACCCTAGGTATAAATAGCAGTAAAAACAGGAAACCAAGTAAGTGATCTCATCTCAGTGAATTCTACTTCCACATTCTTCTTCTTTCGTTACTGACTTGACCGTCGGAGGGACAACTGGAGATCCCAACTCCCCCCTTTCTACAGCTACTCTCTCGTAGGTGAACCCCTTGACCGGAGCAACGTCACCAGGAATTAGGAGAGAAGGCGGACTCCACTCTCTTAAAAGCTAAACTCACACCGAGGTTAGTGACCGTTCGATTGCATACATCAACAAGTAGATCCCCGATCATCTGACTAGTAAAGATACACAACACGAGCTCATCCCTCTCTTAGCTCTTAATGAAATGGTTCCTGATCGGGATTTTATTTGATTTTCCAAAGTAATTTGGGTCTATCGAATAGCCAACAGTTGACATGCTATCACAATAGAGAATTATACCATTCTCTACATGTCCAGCTACATCAAGATTCTTCGAGAATTTGCACAATGAGACTGTGTCTAGTGTCTTGTGTATATCGCCAAATTTTTTGCCTTTGGTGAAAATAGGATATACACTATTGTTTCTTACTACTCCATGAAACAACCCTGCTTTTGGGTAAGAAAATATGACCAGAAGATGACGCTCACTCATCTAGATCGTTGACCTAGTCGACATCTGAATATACCATAGCAAGTGTCAATTTTGCCAAAGCACAATGCATAAATGCAGTCTCAATTAAATATCTGAGAATCCTCTTGACTCATCCTAGTGAGTCATAGTAGGCATGGACCGATGCCTATCCATCAATCCTACAGCAAAGGTTGTGTCGGAGCTCGTGCGCATACATGACTACTGACAACACTCCTGTAAGGGATAACCAACATTCACTTCTTCTCTCCTTTAATATTAGGACATTATTCTATAGTTAGAGCCTGACTCTTAGTAATTAGAGTCCCAGTGGTCTCCACACTGCACCCAGTCAGCAATACGACAAATGGCGATCAGATCTCAAACTCTTACTAGCTCTATGTAGGTAGACACAACTGTCTTCATTGATCATTATAGGACCACGGTTCAGTATGGTTTAATATAACCGAATAAATATTACATATTGTAATGTTATTTCAAGTCACAGGTAGAGCTCTGTAACTTGACCATCATGTACTCAAGTCTCTTGACTTTGAAATATATATGTCGATCCACATAGATCTCCTATTCTAGTTCTCCTAGACAAAAGTTGTATCCTTGTCCATCTAGACTAGTTCAAGATCTATATCTGCTACAAGAGTCAATATTTGGCAAATGATTCTCTCCCAGAGAGAACATCTCCTCATCATCCACCTACAACTGTGGGTGTATCATTTTGCCATCAAGCGTGCCCTACACGTTTGATTGTCCCATTCCGCTTGACCTTAAAAAAACACATTTGCTTTCAATGGTCTTGCATTCAGCTGGGAGATCCACCAAGTCCCTGACTTGCTTCTTCCTCATGAACTCAAGATACTATTTCGTTGCTACTTTCCACTCTTTGCTGTAGATTAAAAAATAGAATCCTCATATGGTTTGAGCTCCACAATAACATAAGCATCACGCCAAACTGCCAGACAAACCTCTGTCTCCGCAGCTATATATAAAGGGAGCCCCGCTACCTCCAAATCCTGTAAACTCCGGAGCTTGGCCTCCAGGTGATCGAGATCATCGCCGACGACCTGAGCTAGCTCTGGGTAACCCGCATCTCGTATCAAGGCTATCCTAGGGTCAAGGAATGGCCAGAACTGACGGAGAGAAAGCCCGCTACTGAGAAGCGTGTCTATCACTGTGGCCAGGTAGGAGAAGAACGAACGAACCTCTACACGAATGATAAGCCAAGATGGATCATCGTCGGACATCAATGCTCTCACTAAGTCATGGAGCATTGCTGAGGGCCCTGCAAGCAGAAGGAAGAGGGTTAAACACTCCAAAACTAGAAATCGGTGTGAGTTCTGTTAGCTGAGCAGCCCGTACCTGTTGAGATAGTTCCTTGCCCTAACAGAGCCGTCAAATGAGCATCAGTCAGTGGCACATCGACTGTCACAGTCGGTCCCTCGACCTGTACGTCTGATGTAACACCAGCTGCGGTAGCTGACTCTGGAAGAGCAACGGAATAAAGAGTTCCTGTCACCAACAAGAGACATTTCAATTTCACAGAATTATAGTGATACTAGTCAAAGCTGGCTAGTCCTATGATTATCAAAAAAAGGATCCATACCTTTAGAGGAACCAGCCTCGATATTCCCGGGAATTGCCGGCTCAGGCTCAATGTCACCAGGAAGAGAATCATCTTGGGGTGAGCCACACATCAAGTCATCTAGGGATATATCCATGGGCAAACCGTCATCATCAAAGTCCTCCATCGAGAAATCTGACATAAGAGGATGTGAGTGGAAGAAGCAAAATCAGGAATCCACACTGGACTAAAAAGACTTACCTTCTGCGACAGAGTTTGTCTCCCTAAGCCCCTCTTTCAAACTAGCTTTCTGCAATTTTTCTAAAAGAGCAAGAAGCATAGACGCGATTAGGGGAGGGACAAATTCTGAGTCATTCAATTCTCCTATTCGCCGTCTAAATGGGGGATTACCAATATTAGATATAATTGAAATCGCCAATTCAGGTCCTATATTGGTATTCTCAGGCTCCCCTGCCATAGCTCCATGCACTTGCTGAGTGAATTTCGACGTGAGCATCGAAAGAAGCATCCTTCCGCTACCAAGAACCCACAAAACAAAAGAGAAGTCAAACCAATCTTCTCTTCCTCTGTAATCGAGAGAGCTTGATTGTAACTTATTTAAATTCAATCAAACCAAAACTTTTTCGACCCTACACAGAACACCATTAAAATTTCTAATTCAATACACGTAACTCAATTTGTTAATGTTTAGATCTAGTTAGGACACGAGTCACGTGCTTTAAATGCGCATTTTTAAAGGTTGTTTTTTATTTTTTTTAAGTAAAGATTTGGCTAGGAAGTGATTGTTTAGAATAAAAACTCACTTTAAAAGTGGTTCATGCATAAATTAAAAATAAAAGCTGGTTTCTATAAAATGACAATGTTTTTTAAAGTGGTTTGAAAAGACCCTTTCAGTTTAGATATATCTCGCACAAGTATACCTATGAACATATAATATTAGCCCAATAACACTTAATAGTAAGTTGCTAAAAATTAATAAGAAAAGGTGATAATTAACACGTTTTAGCCCATATCGTCATCTCGAGACCGCGCCCAAGCCCACTCATGCAGAACTAATTATAAAAATAGCTCTTCCTGACGACCAATGTTAATTGTCGGGTTAATTTTACACAACCCCTTGAATTTTGCGGCGTTTCTCACACAATCTCACTAAACTTTATTTATCTCACATAAGTCCCTTGAACTTTAGAGTGTCTCACAAAACCTCTCCAAACTTTAAATATTTCCCATTGGACCCTTTACATGTCATTTGTACATAAATAAATTTTTCTTGAGAGGAAAAAAAAATCACAAAATTCAGAGGATAGCATACGTTGTATTTAAATGACAAATGATTATAATTATTTTAAAATTACAAATAGGGAGGCTAGTGAGAAAATGTTAAAGTTCACGTGGATCTTGTGAGATATCTTAAAGTTTAGGAAGTTAAGTGAAATTTACCCATTAGTCATAGATAATCGACTTGGTTTATACTTTCAAGAAATTCTGCCCCCCCCCCCCCCCACCCACCTCTCAGATTCTTTATTTATTATTATTATTATTATTATTATTAATTTTTTTTAAAGAATAAGGATTGGGTTCAACAAGAAAGAGTCATTACAAACTTCTCAGCTTCTTTATTAATACTCGCTAACCTTCAAGTGGATGAGGGAACCTTCAACTGCATGGGGGAAGAGTTATTGCACATTGAGTTTTTTTTATACAAAACCATCACAAAATATAGTGGGTTTTCGGAAAGCTCCTATAATTTTTTTATTTTTCATAGAACCACCACAAAATATAATGGTTTTTTGGAGAACCACCATAAAATTTTTTTATTTTCATAGAACCACCATGAAAATATGCATCCATTATAAAGTGCCACCAAATTATAATTTTGCATCTATGTCATGTTAAACTAAATAATATGCTAAATTTCTAAAATACCCTCATGGTGGGACCCACTAATCGATTATTATATTTTCTCAAACTACGTTATTTTCCGGTCGCCTCATTATTAAAAAAAACCGTAAGTGACCTAGATGGTTGGTAGATTGTAATATGGCTTCCACTATCTTGGTTTTGATTCCCGGTCGCCTCATTATTAAAAAAAAGAAAAGACAAAATACGTTATTTCCCTCTAAAACTTTGTTAACACCCTAAAAAAATTTAATTCCCTCCAAATCATCCTCTCTAAAATTTTGTCATAAGGGCCGTTTATGTCATTTTATACTATTATTTAGTAAAATACAACAACAACAAACTAAGCCTTTATCCCAAATGTTTGGGGTCGACTATATTATTTAATAAATAATGAATGTAAATTATAACTTGGTTGGACTTTGTAAAAGATTCATATTTTCATGGTAGTTCTATGAAAAATAAAATTTTATGTTGGTTTTCTAAAAAACCCATTACATTTTGTGGTGGTTCTATGAAAATAATAAAAATTATGGTGGTTCTCCAAAAAATCACTATATTTTGTGATGGTTTTGTATAAAAAAACCCTTGCACTTTTTTATTCCCGAAATGTTAACCTTAAGAATGATAAGCCCTAATAAACGAATTGCATGTTGGTAACATCATTTTTATCCTTTATCAATGAATATTTTTATTTTTGAGGTAAAACCTATTAAACTATTACACCATGATAAGTACAATTTCCAATTCATCTCAGCTAAACCATCCATTGGTCCACCTATTAATGTTGATCATAACTTGCGTATCTAATTGGCACTTCTCTAATTAACAATTTATTTTTGATGACATCAATTTCTTTTTAAAATATTTAAATTTGAAGTCGGGATCGTTGAACTTGGAAAATTCCTCTTCAAGAAAAATTGATGGCGATCTTTGTTTAATTTGGAGAAAATAATGATTAGTATAGCAAATTCTTAAGGACCAGTTTGGTATTGTTTTTTAAGATTACTTTTGCTTTTTCTAAAGAAGCAATGAAAAGTAGCGTTTATCGAACACTATTTTAGGGAGGTGCTTTTAGAAGCAATCTGATGATGCTTTGAAAAATAGTTTTTACTTTTTGTGGGTTTAAACCTATATATACCCTTTAGCTTTTAGCGTTAATATCTTATACATATATAGCTATCCTTAAGTTATGTCGTCTATTTTAATAGCTAGGATTATTGTCTGTTTTTGTCATTTTTACTCATAATGATCTTTGACCACAATTTTATCAAACATCTTATTGCTCTTGAAAGTAGCTTGATGTATTATTGTCAAACAACTATTTTCAGCAACTTATATAAGTTGCTTCTATAAATAGCTATAAACAACTTATCATAAGCTCCAGTAAGACCAAACTGAGTTGTTGGGGGCAAAGTTTGGACTTGGACTTGTGCAGTATGAGTATTGCTACATCTAATAATTGTGTTCTCTGTGAGGTGTTACCTGAATGTCATCTATTTTGAATGCCAATTCTCTGCGGTTACATGGAATGATATAATGCAATGGCTTCGGTTGCGGTGGATGAGTTTAGTATGGAATCAATTGGCTTTCTGAATATTTTATGTATGCCTGAGTTTGAGATGGGTGGATTCCTTGTCATAATATGGTTCCAGGGGTGATTATACGTGTGTGATGATGTATTTTTGTTGTTTTGCTTTCTGAATATTTTATGTATGCCTGAGTCTGAGCTTGTAGTACTTCTCAATTGGTTTTATGAAAAGTTTTGTTCATTGAACGAAAAATTATTCTGATGTCTTTCATTATTAGGTATAACCATTACAACCACAAACACATACACCCAACTTACCATTTACTCCAAATAGAGTATATATAGAATAAAAGTACAACCCAATCACACAACAATTAAGCATATATATAATCATCAGTATCAATAAACAGCACACCTAGTGCCTCTAAATTCACCTCCAACACTAAAACTCTCATTACTAGCCAAAGCAACCCTATTAAGCCCACAAATAGCCATCAAAGACCTCTTCTTGGTCTTCAACCACCCAATCTTATACTTGATCCTACTATAAACCCTAACCTCCACATCAACAAAACCCTTCTCCTTCGCCTCATAAAACTCCTCCACCCTCCAATTCATTGGCAGAGCAAATTTCCCTTCAAATTCTGAATGAAAGGTTTTGATGCTATCATGGGCTTGCTTGAATTTACTGAGTCTAACTGAACCAAACATGCTTTTTCCATAGAAACCTGTTGCATGGACAAACTTGTAGTGCACACAAGCCAACTTGTTAGGGTTTCTGAAGACAATTGTAGCATCAAGTTTAGAGAGAACTGTGTCGTTGCCGATGAGGTTGAAGTGTTTGAGTTTGGCTTGGGAGATGTAGACGTGGAGGTTTTTAGGGCGGAGGGCGAAGCCCGCGTGGAGGCCGAGGGCGAAGGTGGCGACGCAGAGGAGGATGGTGACGGGGATGACGAACCGGAGGATTTTCCGGCGACGACCAGGTTGAAGGGAGGGATAAGGTGCATCGAGGAGGAGGGGTTCTTTGGATTTGGACATTGTGGGTGGCTTAGGGTGTGGGGTGTGGGTGTGCACAAGCAAAGATTGAATTTATGGAGGAAAAAAAATAATAAAATAAATATAAATTATCAAATGTCAATGTAAGCTAAGCTTGGTTTTTAAAATCATGTATATTCCTCTAAGATGATGCATCTATTATTCATTAATTATTTAATCTAATTCACTTTTTAATTAACTTTCCGAGAAAGTGTAGTTCTCTCGTACCCCTAAAGTCTACACATTTTTTTAATCTTATTTTATACCAGAACAATGTTCAAGCGTGTTTTTAATAGATTTCCATTTTTTTTTTTCCAAATGACATCTAAAATGATAGAGACGAGCTCATAAGTTTATGGTCAGATTCTATCTACGCGGAACTCTCTCCTTCCAGAGCTAACATTACAGTAAAGAAGATAATAGTTGATATCCCCTATGAAATTGATGTATAAAAATAGAAAATTTCTTAGAATTGAGAAGTATTATCATCTTAAAAAAACTAGTAAAATAGATTATCAGTTTGTGGACTTTCTTCTCTTATTGGCTGTGGTGGCACTCATATTAATCACCGAGTGATGCGTGCATTCACTGTCATCCTCGTCCTTTTGTGGAGGTTTTGTAGTCGTTAACCACTCTTTGATGAAATAAGAGAAGGTTTAATTATTATATTACTCACGCAGTTAAGTCACAAACTTAGACGCTAAGCATGCGACTAAGTGTTGAGTTTGAATTTTAAGTAGCATAAGGGGAAAAAGCATAGAAAATCACTTATTAACATTTAGATTAGAAAACCGTAGATAATAGTAATTAAGAAAAGTGAAAACTAAAGCAAAATGAGGTAGAAGTTAAGTTCAAACCATGATGATGGAACTCCTATCCAGCTTGTGAAAGTATCAACGTACTGATCAGATCACTGCAAATACATAAAAGTTCTCTAAGTCACTGATTAATGAGAAGAAAGCGAAGCAGGACAATATATCAGTCACTGATTGAATAAGGATGCTAAAAGATAAATTCACCCAAAAAATCATAAGAACAGCCAAATAAAATTGCATGACGGGCTAAATACATATGCAAGCAAGATTATCTATATCCCCAATGAGTCATATCTAAGATATTGACCAATGCTAAGCGTGTTCCTGCTCCAGTTTCCTCAATGACGTACATCGGTTTCACATACTTAACCCCCAGTCTTCCATTTTCATGCCTATATATATTAACTTTCCCCTTGGAAGAGAAAATGTTGCAGTTGATACTTACAGATCAATTTAGGGTTACATGCGGATAGACCCCTGCAGTATATATTGCTGTTTTGAACTTACTTCCCCTCTAGGTTTATGGTTGCAGAAAAACCCCCAAGTGAAAATTTTGATTCTTTTACGCTCACGGGGTCTATTTGTCAAAAACTAATTTTCTCTTTCTCTGATGGTTAAAGAGTCAAGAAAATTTGACCGAGAAGGTCTATCTGCAACAATAAAACTAACAGGATAGAAGGTTCAAAGCGATGATATATACTACAGGGGGTCTATCCACAGTTAACCCTTGATTTTTCTCAGTAAAGATAGAGAGAAGATATATTATAGTCACCACGTCACTGTCCAATAGAAACAGGCATGATCAACAATTGAGCTGAAGCAGATGTGCCGAAACTACCTCCTAGAACAACCACCTGATTAGTTACTATTTAACCAGTTGAGTAGTTTTTAACAGTACATATGCGCAGTTGCCATTGTAGTTAATGTTTCTGTCAAAACCATATACAGAAACAAATAGGAAGCTCCCAGGCCAAAGTTTTGGGGCAACTGCATGAACAATTTTCATCAGCTAAAACTAACTACTATCTCGTCTCCTTTCGATTTCTGTCATTTTATCTACCTCTTTAATCCTTAGAACTCAACGAGGATCCTCCCTCAACAAATTCACAGCAGTAGCGATCTCTAATTTCTTACATACAGATACTCCCGTTTTTAAAAATTTACCGTACTTAGTAGAAGACCACATAAAATTCAGAAGTTGCTCGCTTCATTCCCGCTTCTTCACCTCACCATTGAACAATTGGCCCTAAGAACCAGAAAGGGTTATATCAAGAGTATTTCAGACCATAAAGCTGAAGCACATGTTCATTCCTTCTCACGTTTTCTCTAAATTTATATTCCTTATATTTTGTTTTCTAACAATTCTAGAAGACATTTCTAGATCTTCTCTTTTTCTCTCTAACCTAGAACTCTCTCTTCTTGAGTTTGATCGAGAAATTCTTAATCCTGTATGTGCATAATAAATTTATTCATAACTAACAAAAGGAAATAATAACCTGCGGTACTTCCTGAGAAGATTTATTATTTATATACTACGTACTAACTTGTGCAAATAACTTGAGTCGAACTCACAAAAGAGAAGGCAAGGAGGTTTCACTGTAGAAATCATAATGAAAATGGACGAAAAGATCAATTCCAGAATCAAACAATCATGAAAAATCTGCAGACGCGTCGTGAAAAGGACAAAATATGTGCATAGAGCCATCTCGCTCTTCTATTAGCTAGCACTAATCTAAACCGAAATTCTGCAGCTAGCTCCCATGAGGTCTGAAGACTAACTCCCATTTGTTCAGCTTAAGTTTAAATTGCCTAAATAAGCGCAGGTATGTTTTCCTTCATGCTTTTGTATCTGAAAATGCCGCTGAAAGTTGTTTCAAGCATCAGCTATTTCCCAATGATTGTTGTAAAATTTTGTTAAAATAGAGGGAGGGAATGTGGATACGAGGAAGAGAATCTCTACAAAAATATAACAGCATGGAAAATAGAAATAAAAGAGTATCACATAAAATTTCGACAAGAAGAATTATAAGATAGCCGAGACAGATAGATGTACAGTCGAACTTTATAACAATCTACATTTATGAGATAGCTGAGACAGATAAAAGAGTATCAAAGAAAATTTATGATCTCCAAATCATATATACCAGAAACTTGACTTCTATAATAATATAAGAGGTGCAACATAATCACATAAAATTAGAAAATGGTGTTCATGTCCCGGTACCAATATTACAAGGAGTAAGAGACTCATCAATTATTAAAAAAAAAAAAGTGAAGTGGTCTTTGATAAATTTTCGAAAACGTATATTACAGGTCTAAGGCTGGTCCAATTGAATTTTCAGATAAAATCATAGCTATACTCTCCAGGATGAAATTAAGTACACGTCATCGTCATCGGCTTCTTTCGTATTGACTTTGCTCAGATATTCATACTGAACAACTGCATCTGCACCACTTCCAACTCCTCACTTGAAAGCATTGCATTTAACCGCAGGCCCAACCATAGCTCCTTCCCCCGTCCCATTCACGAAATGAATCTTTACATCAGGACAAGTCACCTCTAAGACTCTCGGGAGCCAAAGGATCTTGCTAAAACTCATTAACGCATCCACATCGACGACGAACTTCACCAGCCCGCCGCTTGCCAGATCGTCATTAATCGCCTTGATCGTCGACGCAGCGACGCCCTTATTCATTTCCGTCACCCTCACCTCCTTGCTCGTTTCCTCCCCAGGATCTTGAGAAAACCTATGCTGTTTCCTGCTTCCGACGGTGTCGACGCCAAAGTCAACATAGGTCGACATTCCACTGTAAGAAACACCCATCTTCCGGTTTTGATTGTGAATGGAGAATGTGAGGGTGAAGTCCGAAGACACTGTGGAGGAGTTGCAGGAGGTGGCGAAAGAGGAGACGGTGGCGGAGGTGATGGACACAGAAGGATACTCGGGGTTACAGATTTGATAGACAAAGAAGGTGAAGATCGTAAACTGAAAAATCAAGAGGATGATTATCGCGGCTATGCGACATAGCGAGCAACTTCGAGGTTTTTTCTCGGCGGGGGCAGCGTAGGCTGGGTCATAGTAGTAAGGCGGGGGTGGGGGGTAGTATGATGGTCGGAGCATTTCGTGATGCATCGGCGGAGGCGCATGATCTTGTCCACGATCATACGATATCGGAGCTGACGGAGCTGGAGTTTGATTTGGATGTGAATTGCTTTCGACATCTAGTACAGAATCAGAGGGCATGGGAGACGAGGAGCTCGTTACGGCGGCGGAACTCGAGTCGGAGGCCATGGCAGATGTAAAGGAGTTTGGAGAATTGGAGGTTGGAGATGAGTACGAGGGTAGGAGAAGTTTATGATTTAAAGGTTTGGCAGTTACTGATTTTGGCATGGTTTTTTTTTTGTAACAAATCGGAGTTGTGATATGCGGTGGATTTGATCCAAATAAAGACATGGGTTTTCTATTTTAGCAATGATTTGTTGTCTCCAGTGCAGGTTATCTTCAGTTTTCAACTTCCGACGAAATACAACCTTTTCCCGGCTAACATTCCCTTTTTAAGGCTGCATTGCGTTTGAAGCAGTTTTTCGCCCCTCCTATTTCTGGCAGGTATGCGAGCTTGCATTTTGAAACAGGCCCCCTTGATGTAGAACGCACTGCGAATATATTTATGGAGAAACAGGCACAATCTCAAACGCGGATCCGGTTGAGAAAAATAAATTGCAACGAAAAATAGGTCGTATCTCTCAAACCGTACGTCGGAATTGGACAAATTATATATGAAAATCGCGTATTTTTTCGAGACGGAGTGAACCAAACCCAACGTTGTTCGGTTTGCTACCATCCGTTTAGCTAAATTCCCTCCGGATTGAGAGACATCAGGGTTTTGTCCCTTTTTTTACTATTTTGGGTAATGTTTTAGGAGTCTGTTTTGATTAGGAAGCAAGTCCGGTTTGATTCCAAATTTGACCGACTTTCTTCCCTAATCATAGAGAGTCTTTTAGGAAGAGTTTTTCTTATTTCTATTTTTGGTAAAGTTCGGTTTCATAGTAGGAGTCTATTTCTATTTTTGGTAAAATTCGGGTTATAGTAGAAGTCTAGTTTATTTTTCTATTTAATAAGAGTTTTGTAAGCCCTAGAGGCATATATCTTTTTATTAATAAAATTCCTCTTTAATATTTCTTCGTGGATTCGAAGTTCTTCGTGGATGCGGAGATCGTTTTTCGTGGATTCAGAGAATAACTCTTGGTGGATTTCGAGGTAAACTCTTTAAATATAAATCCATCAATTTCCAATCAAAATTTCAAACTGCTAAAGTTGACCTCAATGAAATTATAGAACTATCACGTAGCATAGAAAATTAATCATGCGAAGTTTTATCATCGAAAATAAGTTCAGTTTCACTTAATTTGCCGCCCTCACAGTTTACCCAAAAATTTTCACATTGATATTCGGAAGCATTTTTTAGCATTTTGATATCCCAATTTTTTAATCTCATGTCACTTTGATTCTCTTATACATATTTATGCTAAAAATATGTCAAGTGGTTAGCAAGTTATTCCTCCTTCCGTTGCTACTGGAAACAGTACCCAAGTTCCTAATAACTGGGCAAGATAGACCTCAATAATATAATACAAATTTAATAAAAATATCTAATAGAACATGAACATAGCACTAAAGTGAAATAGAGTTGAAATCTTAACAGCCTGTTTGGACGGAGGACAGAGAAGAGAAGCGGAAGGGAAATTTGGGTTTACCTTTGTTTGGGAATTCCATTTAGAATGGTAGAGGAGGAGAAGAAGGGGGAAAATTGAACTAAAATCTTACCTCTGAAATTGGGGTGCGGGGGGGGGGGGGGGAAGGGCGAGAGAAGGGAGGGAAAAATTTTCTCTTTCTACCCTTAGTTATCTCTCAAACACACCGTAAATGTATGAAACTCTTAAAAAATAGTTTGAGCGTGTCAAAATTGAAAAAAAGATGATGGCTTTGAGTGAGAAAGTATCACATGTGACATGTCCATGGATGAATGGCGGACCCATAAAATCACAACCCTTAAATCCCCATGAATCTGGAGACAAATCTAAAAATGCAAGCGATCC
Organism: Asparagus racemosus; assembly: GCA_037177215.1. Lineage (NCBI taxonomy): Eukaryota > Viridiplantae > Streptophyta > Magnoliopsida > Asparagales > Asparagaceae > Asparagus > Asparagus racemosus. The sequence goes on along the minus strand of JBAKGM010000002.1, from coordinate 17,943,590 downwards.
AAGGGATGAGATCTCATGCGTTTGTCATTCATCCATGGACCTGTCCCATGAGATACTTTCTCGACTTTGGGGCGCCAAAGTGAGAACGAGGGCATTGTCATCTATTTCGTAAAAGTCATGGGCATTATCGTCAGACCAGTTCCCACGACCCCAATGGCTCCAAAATCCCCACGTCTCAGCGAACCACACGCCAGCCCAGAATAAATACCACTCCGTTTCCATTTCTACCCTCACAACTTTTTTCAAATTACCGATCTGCCACTACGCTGCTCGGGCTCCCCAAAATCTCCTCTCATCAATGGAGGCTCCTCCCCCTGGCTACAGAAAGAACGTCGGGATCTGCCTCGTTAACTCCTCTAACAAGGTCAGTTACGGTTTTACTCAGATCTAGGGTTTCTTTTTCCTTTCTTTTTTTTCGAATTTTAATTTGAATTTTGTGGTATTTCTAGGTCTTTGCAGCGTCGAGGCTTGATATTCCAGGATCATGGCAGATGCCTCAGGTGATCGTCAATTTGTGAAGCTTTTATGGGAATTGGGTTGAGGATTGTAATTTTTGTTTTTGTGTTTGTTGTTGTTGTTTGTAGGGTGGTGTAGATGAAGGAGAGGATTTGAGAGCTGCTGCGATTAGAGAATTGAGGGAGGAGACTGGAGTCACATCGGCGGAGATTGTTGCTGAGGTTTAAATTTTTTTTTTTTTTTTGGTTGTTAGTTAATTTTTGCATGTAAATTATAACAAATGGACAAGGCATTGCTTTTAATTGCCATGGTATAGTTATTTCATTGATTTAGGATCCTACACTGATAATGTCTGCGGAGAATATAGAGGAAATTGCAGATAAACACCTTATCCGTAGCTTCAGTAGCATTTATCATCTTTCAACTATTTTAGTAGCACTCATCACTTTCGGATTCACAATTTGGGAAAAATAAATGCAGATAAGCCCCTCTCCTTATGAATTGATGGAGAGGGGGTGATAAGTGCTACTGAAAGTATAGATGAGGCCAGATGTCTGCAATTTGTCCGAGAATGTATCGGAACGTGTGTGTTGTGCTTGTTTAATCACTTGTTTGATTGTTAACTTGTTAAAGCGACTACTGATTGCATTAGTGGGAATAAGCTTTGTGTAGTTATAATAATCCGTACGCCCTCACTTGTTATCATGAATATTACAAGTAGTTTTGTGCAATAAAGGATCATTTGTTGCTTACTTGTGCAAAAATTTTTTTCCTTTATAAGTTAAATTGGATACTTATCTCGGTTTATTTACATAATGTTGCCGCAATGTGCATTGTTTTACATATGAGATAAAGTTAGGGAGTTACTCTCTCATATATTTATGCTTAGAATTCTGTCCTCAAGTCTCAAAACTTCTTCAACATTGTTCTGTTTATTTCATTCGAATGGAGAAAATCTATATGTTTTAAGGATTTTTTTTATGCCTGACTGGTGTCAATGTTGCCACAAGCTGCAAATTGCATGCGCAGATGACATTTATTCAGAAAATCCTTGCAAATGTATGTCTAAAAGACATTTGCTCAGAAAATCTTTAAGATGGTCTCCGTAGGGCGTGGATTTGGTGAGAAACATCATCTACGGTTCCGGCGGCGGACGGATCCTGGAATTTTTGAAAATGGTGTCACTATATAATTAATAGTTCGAAATTTTATAATTGTTCTCAACGAATTTTCATATTGAAAAAAAAAACATAATGGCATCATTAGTAACACTATCTAATATATTTTTTCAATATAAATCACTAGACAATCATTAAGCGAATCATAACTCATTTTATTGCACAACTTGCTCTTTATCAATTTCATTGCAGAAAAAGCTTTTTCCACAGTTGCCTTAGCCATGGGCAAATCAATGCAATCTCAAAAAGCGAATACACCATAGGATAGATCTTATGCTTTTTAGTCTCCACCATCTTATTTGAAAGATCACCTTATCCCTTGCAAATTAGAAAATCTAGCATCTCTATGCACATCAACAATGTGAATCACACTCTTGTAGAGGGGAGAGTGGAATCGAGGGAGTGGCAACTAAGGCATAGAAGGAGGAACCAACCTAGGGGTGGAGGAAGAGGCAAGGAGGAACTAGAGGCTGGAGGAGGTGATGAGTCGCCTAGGGCTTGTGGCTTGCAGCAAAGAGCGAAAGGATCCCGAGAGTAGATATGATTGTCTGTGGAAAGTTTTTATTTTTTTATTTTAGTGGATGGGTTCGAGTGTGGTCATGAAGAAAGTATCTAGTGGACCTGGTCCATGGCATTAAATTTGCACCAAATGGGTGCCAACCCTTGGGTCCGTGCATGCAAGGGTTGTCATCCTTTTGGTGCATATTAAATACCATGGCGTGGGCATCATTTCATACTTTCACGTAGTTGTGAGATTGACATAGTAGTGGGGTCGTCAATTTTTTTAAGTGGGATCACCAAGTATATTTGTGGGATTGGATTTTCAATTGGATGACTTTTCTTTTTTTCTTAATTAAGGTTGGGGTCCTAGTCCATCCATGGCAAAGTGGAGTCCCTTGACCCTACTTTGTTGTGGGTGGATCCACCTTTGTACGGTTCAGAAAAGGTGTCATTGATGGAGAAATGGTACTATAGGAGAAAAAGTTGTTTTAAATAGATGACTGAGATTTTACATTTTCTGCAAAAATTTTAACAAATTTTCTGCTTTAAAGAATTTCCTATTTTCAGCTAAGTTGAAGGCGAAGGTGGTAAGGGAAACAAGAATTTTCAAAATCACCATCTAAGCAAGCAAACTTCATGAAGAGCGTTAAAGTAAATACTTAAGTTCATCCCTGAGACACCCACCGCCACGCTCACAAAGAGAGAAAGGAAAAGGAAATAAGGAAATGAGAAAGGAAACATCCACCATCGTCAGCATACACACATGCTCATCAAGGGAAAAAATTGAAAAAGAGAATGAGGAAAAAAGGGAAAAAAAAACAATGCACCATTCATAGGCGGAATTTATCAATTTACTATTAGCTAGGAAGGTAATTGTTATAGAATATAAAACAGGTACACTACTGTTTGGAAAGATGTTTGTTGTGTAAGCTGTTCTTCTTGCAATTCTACAACTGACAAAATTAGGGTTTTTTATATTAGGCCCCCCAAATCTTTCATATTTTAAATTAGTCCCCAATATCTTCATATTTTGAAATTAGTCCCTTAAATCATTAAGTATTTTGAAATTAGTCCTCCAAATGTGTGAATTGTTTTGAAATTAGTCCCCAAATCTTTCAACCTGGTGCTAACAAGGGGGACTAATTTCAAAACACTTAAAGGATTTGGGGTCTAATTTCAAAGCACTGAAAGGATTTCGGGGACTAATTTCAAAATATGAAGATTTGGAGGACTATTCAAAATATTGAAGATTTGGGGGACCAATATAAAAAAAACCCAAAAAAGAAAAAAAAATAAACAAGTGCATTGTTTTACCTTTTGCTAGCTGCATTGGGGAACATCTTTCTTGTCTTTTTTTCTATGTTCTGTGTATTCTTGTTAGCCATTATATAATATATGCCTTTTGCTTATACCCTACATATGCAATGAAATTGATGGAAAATGAATTTATATACTGATTCAAAGAATTAAAGTTCCCCTTGTGGGTATCCTTACATGTATCTTAAATATCGATGCAGGCTCCTTTTTGGCTAACATATGATTTCCCTCCTGAGCTGAAAGAAAGATTAAACAAAGAATGGGGAACAAACTGGAACGGTCAAGCACAGAAGTGGTATGCTTGTTACTTCAACCTCCATGGCCATAATTGGATATCAAATATTTTATTGGATATAGACTGAACATTAAGGAAGGCCCTTTAATACCTAATAAGTTTATTTTAGGAGCTTATTTACTACCATGCTGTTCCTGTTCTTTTTTTTTTTCTCTCTCCCTGTTTGGCTAAATTGTATGCTTTGATTTTTGTTTGTAAGTTTCTCTATTTGGAGAGCTGAAGAAGTTATCGTTTCAACTAGTCAACTTATTTGTCATTTATAAGAAGAATATGTTACCATACTTCTAATTTCTAAGAAAAAAAAGATAACCTAGTCGTGTATAGTTGAATACAGTCCAAGCTCAAGTTTGAACCAAAAGATAAAGGTTCCTCTCCAATGAGATGTTCAGTAATACTACAAGGACTCCTAATGTAGTGTTCACAATTTTTAATGTTTGTAGAGAACTTGTGCAAGGCATTATATTTAGCCAGAGGTTGGATATCTTTCTATTGAGCTGGAAAAACCTTAGTTGCATTTCAGTTAAACTCAATTCTGATTAGTTTATAATCATGCTTCTATTTCCATCTAGACAGTTTAATAGCCATTTAGGAGGAAGATATTGGATAAGAACAGAGTGAAAACAATACAGTGTCCCTTCTTTTATTTGGGAACAGAAATTTTGTTTTGTATGCATTGAAGGCAATGTTTCAAGTTACTCAAATAGGTCTCTAAAATGCTGAAGCATTTAAAACTCCAGAGGTATATAAAATATCTGGTGTATATATTAGTTTTAGACATAGGCTAACCACGCAGCCCTGTAACTCCTCAGGTAAAGAAAAAAACCTGTGCTTAAGGCTTTTGCCTATGCCACCTTTTTTCATCACTGAATAGAATTGCATTCGCAATTTTTGTGCAGATTATAGTTTGCACTTTTTAGGATTGATGGATGCAGGAATATAATTTCACATTTTTAACGATGACTCCTGGTATGATTTTGAGTCAGCAACATTTATTGAGAAGAATGAGCTTGTATAAGTGTTACTCTTTTCAGTGTCTGCATTGCTTTAAGACAGCCATGTTCTCTTAGATTTTTCTTGTAGATTTCTGTTTTGAATTTGGAAGCCCATTCAGCTAGTCTCACCTACGTTGTCGAAAATGAGTTCCTTTTTGGTGTTTCTATTACAGTATTACTCTTACACAGTCATTTTCTTCTAGGTTGTTTACAAGAGGGACTTGTTAGTACATTGACAGGGGATTAAACAATGGGCATTGAAGTTTAGCGGGTAGCTTAAGTTTGGATCATGCTCCTGTATAACTTCGTACAACCTAGTTCTCTTGCTTTCAACTTGCTTTTAATTAATGTTATACTATATGTGAAATCTGCATCAAATATCTGGAGTCTCATTGCCATGTTTGGCAAGAGACATCAACGCAAATATTAACATGTTTCTTAATTATGAGCACTTTACTTATAATTGAAAATCAAAATGCATTCTACTTAGAGAGGGAGATAGAAACTTATGAGCCAAGTCCTAATGAAATGGGACCTATTGAACTGCTTTTGTTTTCGGAGTATTTGCATTTTATGTGTACCATTAGCTGTCACGTAATTATATTCAAATCTTCAACAGAAAACCATAGTTCTCAGTGGTTGTATAATGTTTATAACCAAATAGGGTTCGAAGGGAACTGGAGGGAACTACTCTGACGAAATCGGGCCCCATAGGGTGATATTGGACCTGGGAATATTTGTATCCTGTTTAGACCTTTTCCTGTTACAGAGTCGTGTATACTGAAACATGGTAGAGTAATAATCAACAAATTGTGTCCGGTTTGTGTTAATGACCATATCGGTCAGATGAATTTCTTTCACCATTTGTGCAGGTTTCTCTTCAGATTTACTGGAAAGGATGAGGAGATTAACCTTGCTGGTGATGGAAGTGAAAAGCCAGAGTTTGGAGAGTGGTCATGGATGACCCCACAACAATTGCTTGAGCTTGTGAGTGACTTTTTCTCTTTTTACATAGTTCTCAAATGAAGAAAACAGGAGAGGATTTAATTTCTGTAGTCTCTGATTCCTTTCCTTTTTTTGGCTAAATATGCGAGCAGATCGTGCATTTCAAGAAGCCAATATATGAAGAGGTCTTCAAAGTATTTGCCCCCCATCTTCAGTCAGATTCAAGCTCCTTTTGATTCTGTCAGATTCAATCCACAAAAAAGCACATTTATCTGTCCAACATCGGAGCCATGTATCTAGTTAATAAAATTTTTTTTTCTCCACAATATTGTTCTATGTGTTGGTTGTTGAGGCAAAATGTATGTTTTTCTATGACATTTGTAAGGTTTTCCATCTGTGATATCAGTCTCATTGAACTGCTGCATTACCGATAATTCTACTCCCTGCTCTTATTATTACATTTTGCTTTTAGAAGTATATAAAACAATATAAACTAGTATCGTGTGATTTTTGTTCTATAAACCTTAGCCAGATGGTTGAGGGTCTTGAGATAATTTCATTTGTGAATTTATGATTATGCTTTAAAATATTCATCATGTGTTATTTCGAAAATATCCTCACCCACAGTAATTAGAAAGTCAAATCTCGAATGAAATAAAAATGAACTAAAGGTAAACTCACTTGACCATTTATCATTTACTTTGATAAGCTAGTTCTAGACTCATGTTCATAGGCAGCCACAGGGTTGACCAAATAAGAAAAAACAAGAATAGTCAGCATAACTATAATAAAGTACTTAATACATGTAACAGGCACTACAACAAAGTGAAAACAGATACCTAATCAATTAAATAAAAATTATTATGCAACAGTATTTCTTGCATCGCTCAGCAGTCAACCCTTTAGAAAAGACATTCTGCAATAGAGGTATATCTCTACATATATTGGCTAACTGTTTTATTTGTATTACACCTTCTGAATCTGAGATAGTGTTATTTCTCTGTTAGATAGAGATGTCACGTTAAAATTACTTGACAATAAATTACTTTTTTTACCCTCACTTTAATTAAAAACTAAAAATTGCTCTTTAAAATGAGGGTTAGAGAGTAATTTATTGAAGTGATCCTCACGTGAAATCTTAGCTTTTCAGAAGTTCGCAAAATATAACACCTAATAAAATAGTTTAGTGAGTATAAAATATAAATAGTGCTTTATCCATACATGAGACGTAGAGGCATAACTTGCTTGCAATTGACCCTTATGGTAATAATAATGTTAATTTCCACAACAGAACAAACATGATGCAATATGATGAGTAGTGGGGTCAAATATCAAGAAATTACAAAGCAAAGGTCCCCAATGTTGCTTGACGACCTCTATGATCAAACCCCCCACCACCATGCATTACTATTTACTACTCATTAATCATTATTGTATCTATTATTGTAGTACATCAGAAGCCCCCATGTTCTCATCCACGTGAAGCCAATTCCTCAAAAAAAAAAAAAAAAAAAAAAAAAAAAAAAAAAAAAAAAAAAAACCCATAATAAGCCAATTCCTCTCTGAATAATTCCCTCGGTCACAGGTAAACAATATCCACTAGCCAAACAAGTACAGACACCAAGGAAAATAAAAATAAAAAATCATTCACGAATATATGACCCACAACTTAAGAAGGCAGTTTCTATAGCTACTAGCCTACTACACATCTCAAGTGAATGAGTGAATTTTAAGTAATTCACACTAAAAATTAAAGGTATAATTCCTCATAAACTTCCTTCTTATTACCCGACCCACTAAGTGAATTTTTTCCATTTTTTTTTAACCCTCAGTAAAAGAGAAGATTATTCTTTTTTTTTTTTTCTTTTGGCAAATAGAACTCGTGCTAAAAGAGTCAAAAGAAATTCACTCAGGAGGTGTATCTGTTAAAGCCAAACTAGGTAGTAAGTTCAAAAACGCAATACTACAAGGGTCTAAGTGCAGTTAATCCAAAAGTAAATTACACAACTCTCACTTTTACTGATAGTTTATAACACTTGCACAGTGTCAAAAGGGTAGAATCACATTGATTTTCAATGAAAATGGGAGAAGGAAAAATTTTAAAAAAAATCAAGAAGCAAGGACATGCACACAGTCGTGCAGATATGGATATAATGGCGCACTGATACAGAACAAAATCTGGAGCAGTGAGGAGACGTGAAACAACAATGACAAATTAGTACATGCTACGTTGGGCACAAATACAGATGGCATGGTTTCATAATGTAAGCGTTGCACATACTTCAATAGAGCTGGAAACATTTTTAAGAATTTTGCTCCCCATCAAGAAAATTCACAAGAAAATGATGCCAACTGAAAACCCACAATGTAATGAAGAACAGTTCATAATTGTCAAATTCAACTGAAGATTTATAACAAGCAACAAGTCCAAAAGGTTTCAAGAAAGGCTCCAACCAATCCATCTTTCTACTTTATATACATTTTGACAGAGGGAAGATGCAACCAGAATCTTCAACATTGAAAGCAAATAAAGACAATAGACATTCATTTTCTTTTATCTAAACAAGTCCCACAAATAACAGTCTCATTCTGTGTTATGAGATCTCTAGGGGAACTAGACATTTGAGTCCATTAAACATTTACAACAAACACACAGAGCTGGAATCAGAGTTTACCATGGGATGCTCTAGAAATGTGCTCAGCTTCTTCAGCGGGCATCGGCGGAGGTGAATGTATCGGCAAATCCCGCTGGTCTTGCAGGGATGCTTCCCTTGCTATCGTCTAGATTAAAAGAACTCGTGCTTGTTCCATCAGCAGCTTGCCACCCTTTCACCATTTGAAGTAGGGGTTGACCTAAATCAATGCCCAACGATTCGTCAAGGTTGTCCTTCATGGGCCTCCATTTTTCAACCAGAGGAGCAAGCACATTGACTGCATGGCCCATTTCTGGCCTTTGGTTGGGCTCCCTTGCGGTGCAATGGCCAGCAAGCTCTGCAACGGTGCAAATTTCCTCGAAAGTTTCTTCTGATGTATCAAGTGATTTGTCAACTGCATTCCTGAGCATCTCTTTGTCGAACTTAACATTGTAAAACCACGAGGCTAGGTGACGGGTTTCTTCTGGTCGGTCCTCATCAAGTGCGGTCATCCCAGTCAATAGTTCTATTAGAACAACTCCGAAACTGAACACATCAACCTTTGTTGTAACCTTCCCTGTCACTGGATTCAAACAGAGAAGGAAATGTCGATCAATGCAGCATTCATATGGCCAAAGTTAAAATTTTGAAGAAAGAAAATAACAGTTCGAAGAACTAGATGCTTTTGTTGTATCTAATAATAAATGCTACAAGAAAAAATTAGCACACTAAAGGCATTGATTGCATGTGCATAGCTAGTATTTTGGCTATTTATAATGATTTACAATATAATATAACCTAATAGTTGAAAATTTTAATACCATTATATGTTGCCGTAAATATATTTATAGGTTCGCTTTTCAACAGTATTGCAATAAAAGATGAAATTGTCACATATTTGTAAAAGAATTTTCTGAGCAAGTAAAACATACCAGCATATTCAGGAGCAAGATAACCAAAAGTCCCAGCAAGTCTAGTAGCAACAGAGTACTCCCCGTCGGGAGCAAGTTTAACAAGTCCAAAATCAGAAACTTTTGCTCGATAATCATCATCAAGCAGTATGTTTGAGGATTTGAGATCTCGGTGAATAAACGATTGATGAGCCAAACTATGGAGATATTCCATTGCTCGAGCAACATCCAGTGCAATATTAAGCCTTCTCTTCCAAGATAGAGGATCTACGTTCAGTTCTTTCCAGTGGAAAAGATGTTTACTTAATGCCCCCTTTGGCATATACTCATAAACCAAAAGTTTCTCATTTCCTTCAGCAGAAAACCCCAAAAGTGATACCAAATTTCGATGTCTGACCTTTGATAGTACTGCAATTTCAGCCTGAAACTCATCAAATGCTTTGCTAGTTAACACTCCAGACTCCATTCTCTTGACTGCAATTTGAGTACCATCATGAAGCTCTCCTTTGTAAACAACACCAAAACCACCACGGCCGAGCTCTCGCTCTGCAGAGAAATTCTTTGTCACATTACGGAGAATTTGGACAGATACTACCAAATTTCCAGATTCAATGACATGTGTATCGCTTGTACCACCACTTGTACTTGCCAAGAGATCACTTGAAGTAACATCGTTAGTGACATTATTTGCAATAACAACTTTAGATGAATCCTCGAGATGTGGGGAATCTCCAGGGTGGATGACGATAGAGGATGGTGCTGTAAAAGTTCCCTTTTTAACCTTCCGGCAGCAATATACAAGTAGACCTGTAACTAAAATGAGCAATACACTACCTACGATCGATAAAATAATTATTAGGACTTTGGATTTTCTAGATTCTTTAGATCCGCCGCTTGAATTTGATCCACCACCATTTGGCGATTTATCAGGTGAATTCCCTGGAGGAGAGGCACCGTTCAATCGTGGATTTCCATCGACAAGTACCTTCACATTACTACTGAATGTCGGGAGAGGAGGCTGAATATCATTATCAGAGAGATTCAACAACTTCAATGATGACAAGTTTGTGATATCATCAGGAATCGTGCCATTTAAATTGTTGCCGCCAAGCATTATCTCAATGAGAGAGTGTAATTTTCCTAGTGAAGAGCTAATTGTGCCATTCAATCCGAGGTTTTGAAGATTAATAAGAGAGACATTGTTGTCACTTGAGCAGGAAACCCCGAACCATGAATCACAAGGATCATTGCCAGACCATGAAGTTGCAAGTTTCAGTGGATAGTTCACATCGCCAAGGAAATTCAAAAGGGCGGTAACTTGAGGTGAGCAAGGCTCACCGGGTGTGGACTGACAAAATGAATTGGGAAAATATGAGAAGTTGAAGGCTACTTTCGGTATTGGACCCATTAAGTTGTTGTTCTGCAAATTCAATACTTCAAGCTCCGGTAAGGCAGTCAAATTATCAGGAATAAGCCCTACAAGCTGATTCTTGTTGAGCCAAACTTGTTTCAGTGAAGTGCAAGCCCCGATAGCACTAGGAATTGGGCCAGTGAAAGAATTTCCATGAAGCCAAAGGATTGCTAACTGTGTCATAGAAGGAATGACATCGATTGAGCCATTCAATCCATCCCCTAACTGATTGTTAAGCTTCAAGATCTGCAGTTGCATTCCAGAATAGCTTGCTGGGATCGTGCCTGAGAGGTTATTATAAGACATATCAAGAACCGTTAAAGAGCTCATGTTCCCCAAGAACTCTGGCAGCGGGCCAACGAGATTACAGCCGGTTAGAGATAAATTAGTCAACTGTACAGAATCCTTTAGATCCAAAGGCAATTCCCAACCACTGCTCTGATTCAAAGGATTGTTCTCCAAGGCAATGACTTGTAAACTTGTAAGGCCATTGAAGAAATCGGAGGGGATCGAGTCAAACTTGTTATTACCCAAGTAGGCTTTCTCAAGTTTAGACAACTGAGCAAATGATGGTAGACTTCCAGAGAGCTCATTGTTTTGGATGCCAACATTGATGAGCTCAGTGAGTTTGTTGAAGTCTTGAGGCAGAGTACCGCGCAACTGTAGGTTTTTGGTTTGGATTTGAGTTACGCGAGAACCTTGACAGAAGATATAAGGCCAAGAATCACCGCAAGGATCATTGCTTGTCGAAGGCCACTTAAGGACTTCAGGATTCTCTAATCCTTTGACAAATTCTTGGAGGATAGCGAAATCATTGGGGTCTGTTGCACTCCAAACAGTTGAATTTAGGCACAAGAGGCTTGACAGGAGGATGAGGAATCTGAACCTTGCGATGAATAGTCCTTCCATGGGGGAAAAAAACTATGAATTAACAGAAGAACTGCTTATTTTACTTGAGTCATCACCTCCATTTGAACAAAAAGCTACGAAGGCTATTTCTGCAAAGAGAATGCATGAATGTTATCATTAAGATTGAAATTATTAGAAGCTGCACACAAGAGAAAAACAATCAGATAATTTTGCAACAGTAGAAAATTGAATGAGAAGTTACATATTATGTATTTGAACCTGATTACAAATGTAGCCACTCACAACTCCCAAATTATTTTGGACGCTAGATACTCTAATTACAGAACAAGTTCCCTCAACTTTATAACTCTCAGATAAAATTGATGGCCATTTCAAAATCTAACACAATTGAAGATAAAATTATGGCAGAAAAAAAATTAAATAAAATAAATAAACCACATATCTCACCACCACTCAAGGGAAAAATCACAAAAATAGATTACAAATACATCCCAGATCTCCAAAAGCTGACAGAATCAACTTTGGACCAGAAAGAAGAGACCTTGCTTTAGACTCCAATGGCCATTCCTAATAAAACCCAATACCCATTAACAAAAATAATGAAATATAACAAGACCCAGATCTAAAAACCCTAAAGAACAAATTTTGGAAAACAAAGGAGGCATCTTCCTTTGGTTTCAAATGGCTATTCAGAATAAAGCACATCAAAATCCAAACTTTTCAAGTTTTTTTGATGAAAGATTGCAGTGTGCAAGAATTTTAGCATTGTTAAAAGATCTGCTTACCTTGCAGAAGAGAAGCATTGTACTCTGGAGAAGAAACCAGCCCCCAGAGAGAGAGAGAGAGAGTGAGGAGATAGAGAAAGAGAGCTCTTTTTCTCTCAGTTTTGTGATGATATTTGTGAGGGGTTTTTCCTAGAAACCCAAAACCTTACGCTGATGTATTCTAAACCCTTTTCTTAAAAATAAAAAAATAATAAAAAACCATGATGAATTTTTGTTAAACTCAGATTATTGTTTTGCGATAGTTTTGCCTAGTTTATTATAGGATTAATTGCAACTAGACCCATTGTAATATCACCCAATTGGGATTGGACCCGTGGTGGATCTATTTTTGCGAACAGACCCGTTGGGTGATTGTTTTTTTACTCTTAAAATCGTTATGTTTGAGACTTCTTATAGTTCTATTGGTGAGGATATACTCCAATTGCTAATTATTTTAACTTTTAAAAGAGTAAAAAAAGTTCACTAATAAGGTGTATTCACACTTGAGTCAATGCTACATGGGGTCCATTCACAACAAATAGTCTATTCGCAATTGGGTGATACTACAGAGGTCCATTCACAATTAATCATTTGTTATACTTATGTGAGTTGTTATATTTTGATGTAAATTAATACATTTTAGACTAGTTTTCTATGCCTTCTTAGACATCATATACAAAGCTGATGAAATATAGAAGCCGATATTAAAAATAATTGATTTCTTGATTTAAGAATTATTTTGAGAGTGGATGAGTTTAAAAGTAAATCATGATAAAACTTTGGGTCTATAAACAAAAAATTAGAAATAGCTGTTTCATATTGTAATGTTTAATTGTGGTTCCCTCTCTTTTTGCTCATAAATAGAAGATGTTTATTATAATACTGCTGTACAGTAAATTATATAAATTTTTAGAGACGAGAATAGCAGGTTATTCATTCTTATTCCGTGAATTTATTTATTATAATGTCAGAGAGGTTGAAATTTAATTAAAAAAAAGATGTTGAATTGAAATATTTTATTACCATAGGTTAGAAAAATATTAGTTTGTCTTTATTGATGGATTTGTTACCTTGTAAGTAGGGATTCTGCGAGTTTCCAAAGAATGATAAAAATAACCTGGACGAGTTGTAGAAGCCAATGAAAATTTCTCACTCTAATCAGTCACAAATCTTCACAATTGAACTTCCTTTTGCATGTATTTACATATATTAATCCATGAGATTACACCTGAGTTATTTGATATAATCTTAGAAACCTGTTTTATTAGATTAAAACTTAGAAAATATGATGAGAATTGAACATTATAAGTTACCCACGTCGACTTAATTAATAAATACTTGCATATTGTTTAATTATGAACACAGTTTTGCCCTTGTACAGGAAAGCATTTTCTTCTCAAACTATGTCAGATGATTATTAAAGATTTTTCAAAGAAGAATTTCTTTAAAAAAAACAATATATTGATTTGATTTTCGTCAACCCGTACGTGTCGTCCTATAAAATAACTCAAGAGAAAGGAATAATATTTTTTTCAGGCCGACCTGAGCTCAATGGGTTAATAAATTAAAGTTTAGTACTGCATTTCCTTTTTTACATTATTTTAGAAAATCCAACTATAGTTTTCTTAAATTTTCTCTACAGTAAAGCATGCTATCATCAAATTTACTACACGCATCTATAAGTCATGATGTCGTCCGAATTATAAGTTCAGCATGGTGACCATCTCCACGCCATAATCATTGCCAAACATTATTTATACATTCATGTGCTTTATTCAAAAAAAGAAAAAGAAAAAGAAAAAAAACCCATATTTATTTGAGGATAATTTTTTGGTTTTTTCTCTGAATAGTTTTCTTATATAAATTTACAAAACAAATATATGACGAACAAAATACTAACTATGTACAATAAGCATGGTCCCGTCCCATGATTCTCATCAAGAGCAACATAAATGCTTATGTTTCCAATAGACCATGTTGTAGATATTATAAAAGCAAGATATTAATCATAAATTTTTTTGACAAATCGAGTTATTTAAATAAAGTCCACTCAAATTTCTTAAGCAAATCATGTCCACCACCGATAGATTAATTATTGAACTTTTCTCTCAATAGCTTTATTCTCACCACTACTTGCCGAATTCCACAATTTTCATCGGACTCGTCAAAATTAGTACAAAAGGCTGCAATTAGACCGTAACTCTCCCTAAAAACCAAAGATTTTATTGCTTTCAAACTTTTATCTTTCATTCTCAATTTTTACCTTTCATCCTACATGATGTTTTTATACTTTAACCTTAGACTTGTCAAACATTTCATTTCCATTATGTTCCTTTGATATTTAGTAAAAGTTGTTTGACTATAATTTTTTGCGTCACTTTTCTATTTCAAAACATCTACATTCATTGCATCATTGTACTTAAAAGTCTTAACCTTTCATTAACCTTCTTCTAATTGCTTCCTCATGATTAATCACAAATCTACAACAAAACAAGCTATCTTCAACCAAGCTTAACTACTTTTGTCCCTTGTAACTAATGGGATCCACAAATCTCAATCTTTTTAGTCAACTTGAGAGGTCATGATACTATTCATACCTAATCCTTTTTTTCTGTTATATAATTTATCAAAAATTCATTGTATAATAAGATTTTGATCAAGTTGAACCCTTCATAGGGAGTTTAATATTTATAGTGAATTATTTTGAGGTCTATATTTTATGATGGGACAATGGATAGGCATCTTTTAATCTTTAAAGAAAAAGAAAGAACGTGCACTCAACTTATACTTCCATGCAGAAGAGTATCAAAATAGTGCGTAGTCATTGTCTATAATTTTGCAACTTGAGCTTTAGAAAGAGCATCAAAATAGTGCGTAGTCATTGTCTACAATTTTGCAACTTATATAAGCTTTAGAAAATGAATACTATAACCATTGTTTTTATATAAATGAAAAGGTGAATTTTTTTTTTTTTTTTTTTTTGAAACTCTACACATGAACATAAGCTAAAAACCAAAGGCAAAAGGGAAATCAACTGAGAAATGGATTACATTTTTCATACTCTACAGGGTTTTCTTATATTAGTCCCTCATATCATTTGAAACTGATACTAGGTCCCCTAATTCTTATATCACCGGCGTTGCTCTTGATTCGGATTAATTAATCTGAAACAACTTATAAGAATTGGGGGACCAGTAGCAACTTAAATGATTTGAGAGACTAATTTTGAGAAAGTTTGTAAGAAAGTGGAGGACCCAAGCACAATTTCAAATGATTCATATTTCCCTGCCTAAGTGGCTAGTCTAGAGTTATCTTTTTCAATAGGTCACCCATGACTCTCTCCTTTAGAGCACTGTGCCAAACTAAAAGGCATCTATCTCAAGGTTGGCAATTGGTTGTATTTTGGATTCATCAATCAAAAAGTATATTTCTATTATTTAATGTATTGTTTTATTTTTGAGTAATTATGTTATATATCTTTATGAAAAAAATGATTTAATCAGAACTGAGTAAACTATTGTGTTATGGGCTTTATATTAAGAGTCATGCCAAGCTCCAACAATGAAATAGATCTGTTTCTCTATAGCCAATTCAAATTACTTGCATATCAATACAGCTATGTCAAACAAATTAAAAAAAAAAAGATTCATTGACCAAGTTGATCTAAATTTTTCAAGCCTAAGATTCAAATCATTAGAAGTTTTGTACTTCAAATTCCTGAATGCCAACATAGTGTGTGAATGCCAGCTGGATTTGCCTCCAAGAGCAACTCTAGAAAGATTAAAGTTTCATGTGCATTTTGGAAGTTTTTGTAACTCCAGTTCCTGGTTTCTGAGCCTTCCACGATTGAACATTGTGTTTTTCAATGATATACAAATGAAAAAAAAAATGGAGCATTATCAATTCAAGGACATAAAGTTTCAAAAAGATCATGTCATTTTTCAAGAGACAACCACAGGTACAGATAAAGCTAAAGCCTCTTTTACTTTCACACATGAAACAGGATCAAACAATATTTCACTTAAAGTTGGGGGAAATCTATGGAAATAAAGATTTTTTTTCAGTTGCAGATAGACCCTCCAAGGATAAAAAAAAGATGAACAATGATAAATTGCTATAAACCCTGTAGTCTAAGAGCTGAATCTGCAAAAGTACCATGACCAAAGTATGTACAATGTCAGCACGCTTCATATAATTTTATCATCAACATGGCTCAAAGCATTTAGTATATGATGCAACATTTCTTCTCTGTTATAATCAGAAAGAGTTTGAGAATCTGTGGAAATTCTCACATTGTTAAGATATATACATACGCTTGGCGAGAAGAACATATGCAAAATGTAATAATCGATAAAATATCAGAAAATATGACAAGGCAAGTAAAAAAAAGTTTCAAATATACAGCGCAAAGTTCTAAGTTATTGAAAGTCAGTTCAATACCTAATGCATAGTTCTAATTTAAGGTCAGAGGAAAAATTCAGTCTCAAATATGCTTTTAAATGCTTAATACGTGAATACAAATCGGCAATATTACCAACATGCGTGCGCTGTAAATAGTAATTCATTCACAATCAGCATTTCCTAATATTACAATGCTAAGCTTCTGTTAGAAATATCACTTTTACTGTGTTTCAGCTTAAAGGAGAACAATACATCACCATGAAGAATTACTGATGAGAAGCAGAGGTAACTTTCACAAAACTACCATGAACTTTTGAAGGGGTTTGCACAAAACTATGGTAATCATTTTTACTAGAGAAACTGGCAAGAACTTTCAAAACTGCAGGAAACACAATGGAATATTGAAAATTGTTGCAAGCAACATTAACAGCTTGAATGCAGGATCTAACGTATCCTTGAAAACATTAGAGGAGGACAGTAATATAGAAGCTAACATGTATATAATACAAAGAACAAATTTATCTGTAACACGTCATCGTGTGTGAAACACACGATAGCTTATCCTAACCGTCGTCATTAATGGCAGTTTAATGAAAAAAATTCACGAAAGTTTCCAGTAATATTTAGCCCCCAAAATGCATGGCAGTTTTGTGAAATTTACCCGAAGAAAAGTACAAACATTACCAAAGTAACATCCACGGAACAACATTACCACACTATCCAAATGCAAACCGAATTATTCTGACAAACCAACAACAACACGGTCCAATTCAACAAGGTACAACACAAATCCTAAGAAGTAGCAGGCACAAGCAACGCAACCTGATGATTATTCATCTCCTCCTCAACAACCCGAACCCTACCGGTTGCTGAACCCTGCCGTCAAATCCTCCACCTCCACCTTCACCACATCCCTCCTATTACTAACATCCGCAACGTACCGATTCACACAATAAACCCCGACCCCCATCACCACCATCCCATACACATTCATCGTAAGAAGGCGGAATGGTGTCGACACGACTACTGCCAGGGGCCCACCGACAATCGATATTACCTGCCCGCTCTGCCCAAGGACCCCCTTTTCGGCCACAAGAAGACCCGTTTTACAGTAGATAGCGAAGTCCTCGCAGTTGTTTTTGAAGACATTATAGCATCTGAAGCCGTTGACAAGTAAATGGTTGGCGCGCTTGATTACGGCATCGTCGGCGTCCGAGGGGGCAAGAGTGCACGTGCCTCCACGGGCTTTGGCCAAAAAGAGGGCACGGGTGACGTAGTACTCGAAGCGGTAGAGGACGCCACCGGCAAGGAAACAGTCGAGGCAGGAGGAGACTACACCGTGGGAGTCGGACAGTTGGGTGGTGCAGTTAGGGCAGGGGATATCGGGTTGTTTAGGGGCAGAGCTTACAAGGAGGAAATCGAGGGCCGTGCCTGTACCGACTTCTTGGCCTTGGCCTCGCGTAAAATGTATGACCTTGTCATCGCCTATGTATATGCCTGTTTCATGGAGATAGATGAACTGATGATGAATGGTGTATATAGACCCATAAAGAATGATGAATTCAGACTAGGGAGCAACTTGAAAGCCAGTTACAAAATTCAGACAATGCACTGAAACTATGAAAGTTCTAGTAAGGCGATTTTATTGAAAACAAATTACAAATTTTATAATCTGAATCCATAGAGATCTCCATTATTTCTGTCGCGAAATAACAAAATGTATTTGATGCATGCAATGAAAATAGGGCAAATTGCACACAACTCCCCTCATTTATACCTCTAGAAACACTTGATGCCTCTCAACTAAGTTATTAGCACTTAGCCCTTCTTAATCCATGGAGAAGAGGGGTGTTATCTGCAATTTATACCTTCTAAAAAGGGTAATCCAGAGGTGCTAAGTGCTAATAAATTAGTTGAGGGGTGTTATATGCTACTAGAGGTATAAACGATGAGTTGGATATAGGATGAAACATGGCGCATATTAGCGCCCTAGAAAAATAAAGTTGCTTCACCAATGCAAGAAAGAATGAAATCACAAATTGTGGAACATGTTAGAAGGCAATTTTGATCCAGTATAATGAATGAAAAGAGCATGGGGAAGATAAAATACTAACGTATTTACTTAATACAGCCAAGCTGACCTCTGCAGCATGCCTCACCCAAGTAAAAAAGATCCATTCAACATTAATGGTTCATAAACAACCAGCTAACAATAAGTTTGATTAAGCACTGAAAGAATTTCATCATTTTTTATAAAATTTCTATTATAACATAATAAAGTTGAACATACAGAAGATAATGACAAATGGGAGATCAAAAGGATCAAAGTGGAAAAGGAAACGCTACATGCCCATTGATTCTTTTAACGGCTAAAAATAAAAATTTAACTATAACTACAGATTGCTTCGTTTCTTTGTTCATTCATCACAAAAGGGTATCTATATACATCATACGACCTCTTGATGGTACGAAATAATCCTAGAATTTACTTAAACACATGTATTGCATATCTCAACCACATAAGCATACAACTAAACTAGCACACAAGAAGTTTATAGTAGACAATATGAGATCCACGATGTTTATAGTAGATCATGCACATGCTATAGAGTAGATCACAGGGATCAACAATCTATGCAGAGCCGAATGAATATATCTATCCATAGGAGATAAGATCTGCTGGTGATAAAACAAGTGTTTGTCTTTGATATGGATAATAATAATTATAACAAACGAGAGGGTGTTCTCCTGACCTTTAAGAAGTTCTCACGTCTCACCGTAAACACTATCAATAATGTTGGAGGAAATAGAGAGAATGTGGGCGATATAGAAGTACTCGAAGATATCCATTCTCATTGAGGGAAAATTGACAATGAGGTAGCCTCTTTAGTAATAAAGTTTTAGGAAAAGACATGAGCTTATCAGAAAGGATTTCATTCTTCTTTTCCT
>JBAKGM010000002.1:17891877-17904332 GCA_037177215.1 Asparagus racemosus | reverse complement strand
TTCGTGTCGACCACGAGAAGGGGACGGCTAGTACCGCCTTTCGTGCTTCGCTGTCGTCTGGGGGGGCGCGTATTTCCTCTAATCACGTAGATTTTCCTCGGTGAGGGTTCAGGACCATAACAGAAAGTAAGATATTATGATGTTTGAATATTTATTTGTCATAATGTAAGATTTCATGCATTGATTTTATATATTGACTGTTATGTTGAAATTGAAATTAACAAGTATCATACTCATTTGTACAGAGAGTTCCACCGACCTAATTCTTCTCAAATTAAATGTTGCAAGACCCCATGAAATAATGGGGTAATACAATTAGAATGTTTTATTGTTTCTCGCTTTTGTATTATGGGAAACAAATTGCAAGATTTTGCTAGTTAAAAATAAAAACTTTGATTTGTTTAATATAAAAATCATCGTCTTAGTCTTGCACATCTACTCCGTTGGACCCAAAATCATATAACCGATTATATAACATGTGATATGTCTTTATGATGGTTATTGATTTTAATTGAAATTAAGAGAAAATGATATATATCACCTTAGCTCATAGTTGATCTCATGGATTTTAGATCAACAATAAGTACCCCTCTATTAATGATAATTTTCCAAATTTCATGGGAGTTTTTCAAAGTTGTTGCTAATCAGACTTGCGTCATGATGAGCATCCTAAAAATCCCACTGACACGTGTCTATTACTGACACTGAATCATCCCACACGAGCGGCTCCTACAGCCCTACGGGAACTTAGGTACCCGCACACGTACACATAATTATTAGTTCACGCCCATGCCCATACCTAATGCCTTACACGTACGTATACACATAAATCTATTCACGGCCACAGTCCCCCCCCCCCCCCCGCCACCCAACGCATAGAGTCCTGATCATGTCAAAAGAAACTTGTACATTTAAATACAGTATTCAAACCGTACCATATATTGACCAACTCGTGCTCGGTTTATCTTACTCCATTTTTAGTTTAAACCAGGGGAGAGGTGGTCCAAACTAGAATTGGTTTAGTGACCGCTATTTAGTTTATAAATCTAAGTAAATTTTGGTTCAACTTTTGGAAAATAGAAAAACAATTCGGAACTGGATGAGTTTCAGTCCTGACCTAATTTTAGAAGATTGTCAAACAAACACTAATCTTAATCCAATTTTACTTTGAGTAAACCCAAGAAAACTTACAAAGTCAAAATTAAACTTTACTACAATGACTTTTGTTATTGCAAAAGATGAGTTTTCTTGTAATACATGATAGGATTGGATCAAAGGAAGACCGGTATTCAATCCAAAATTTGGCTACTAAAATAAATAGATCAATCATGATACGATTTATGCCTAACAGAGACCAATTGATAGCTGACTCGGAGTCAATCATTAAGTTAGTTTTATGGGTTTGTCAAAAAAACAGTAGTTGCAAACTAGTTGCATGACTTGCTTCTCGTTTTGGTTTTTGAGATAAACCCAATCCGGAATTGAACTAAAGATGGTGGGAATCATATTGAAACCTCTCAACTGTCCTGATCGCCCGTGGTGGGTAGTTGAGTGACTTGCTTTTAGCAACAAAGTTTTTATGCTCTATGTTATAAATACGTGTAAGCCAAAGGAAAAACAAAAAACAGCGCAAAAGTTTATGCTGTATGAACTTGGATCCACTACTGTACTTAGTGAAGTAGAAAGCATTTATTAAATCATAAAACAGAATCCTGTCAAAAACTTGTTTGGTGATTGAAAGATTAATTTCTAAATCATAATTCCAAATTTCGTTTAGAACACTCATTGCCAATTTCAAATATAATCGCGATCATGCTTTTATCTGAATTGAACTTATTTTCATTTTTCATACAAAACAAATTATAAATTTATGGATTTTCCATCATCTATCCAATGTGCTGATAATCCAAACCCAACAATTAATGAGTTCAAATCCCACTTCAGCGTGAGCAGAAATTAAGTACATGAACCACATGATTTCTGCAGAAAAGAAAATTCATGACATAAAAACATTTGCCAACTTCCAAACTTTTCCTTTCACATTAATTTTAAATCACATTAATATCCCTTCTTCTTTAAATTGTACTACAAATCTATTTCTATTTCGTTCCTACATGACTCAAATAAGTACTTTTCACTTGAAGTACTCGAGCTTTACAGTGCCACAATAGTATGAAACTTATATCAAAGTTAGCATTATAAAGAGTAACAATATATTCCTCGATATATAGATAAATAATCAAAAGCTCATTGATCACCCACTTCCTCTATCAAGGCGATCTGCTCTCCACGCCAACAGAGTTATGCCTTCTAGAAGGGCCCGAGGGCGGTATCGGCGTTCCCTTCGTTAGAAACCCTAAGCTCTCAGTGTCACTTGAAGAAGATGAAGCTCTCTCTACGTAGAAAGCTTGCATGTCCCTTGAAGCGTTGCAACATGAAAGAAAGCAAAGAAAGAAGAGGAACGCAATTAAGCTCTTTAGAAGTAGCCTCATTTTGGCTAATATAATTACATAAAGAGTGAGGGAAGAGAGTTTAAGGCTTGTTGGTAGAGTGAGGGCGTTTGAATGTAGACAATGGGTAGGTGAGGCTTTTATATATGTAGCATCGAAGTATTAGAAAGATTTTTTGGGACAATTAGAAAAAGTTCTTTTATGAGAATAGTAGGATGATAATGATAACATTAAGGACACGTATTTGATAAGACAAGAAGAAAGTAATTGAAATGCATGAGAAACTATTCAGTAGAACCGACGGACAGTTGTTTGTCAAAATGCTGTTTATCTTTGAGCTTATATCAAAAAGTAATTGGGATGGTTTAAACATGAGAATGAAGGTCGTTAAATATACTAATTAAGAAAAGTAATAAACTATATCTGAAGGAGAAACTAGATCTCAATGTATATCCCAGAATTAAATTCTGGAAAGAGTTACGAGAGAATATGATAATGATTAATTTAGTAGAAAAGTGTTTGCTATTTGTTAAGGGTCAACTTCAATACATTTTGTGTCTGGTCTACTCTTCAGGGTAGGTGAGAGAATGGGGGCCCACAAGAAATTAATGGCCGACTGAGGAATGTGAACTGTTTGATCCAGCAACAAACGAGGGTCTCGTCACTCTTTCGTGGATATCTGTAATGGGATTGCTTGATGCGACGCTCTCCGTCTTTCTATCTCTTGCTAATAGGTTTGAGGTTTCTTTCTCTCTCTAACTATGAATCTTTTTCTCTCTCTTTCTGTATATTGTAATAAATGATCGGCTAAATAGCACTATTGTTTCAACCACTTATCATTTATACATACCGACTTATATTTGATAGGAAAACAAGTATTCTAAAACTTTTTAAACTTGTACTTATATGCTTTTATCTTTTTAGCGGCACTTAAATACCCTTATTTTTTTTACAACTAGCGCTTAAATACCCTAAAGTTTTTATAACTAGTACTTAAATACCCTAAAGTTTTTAAATCTTGCACATAAATACCTTCAGTTATGAAATTTGATGGCAAGTGTTTAAAAATTTTAGGGCATTTAAGTGTTAGATTTAAAAGCTTTATGGTACTATGCAGGTTTTAATAACTTTAGCGCGTATAAGTGCTACCAAAAATAAATTATGGTATATAAGTGCAAGTTTCAAAAACTTTAGGATATTTTCTTACTATCGAATATTAGGGAAGGTATATAAGTGGAACGTAGATGAAACAATAGGGTATATAAGTGCTATTTAGCCTAAATGATCCAATGAGATGTTCTCTGCATTGCTATGTATAGAAAAAAAAAAAGAAGAAGAAGGCCTAATTGCACTAAAATGCCCTGTCGTTTACGCGACCTTGCACTTAAGTGACCTTTTTTTTCAAACCACAAAAAAAGCAGAGAAAAAAAATGCCCCAAAAGTATTTAGTTTTTTAGATAAATGCTTCAAAGTTTTAAAATGTTGCACGCTAGCGTTCTCTTGTTTACCCAATGTTGTATATAAATGCTCCAAAGTTTGTAAATGGCATGACTTAAATACCCCCAACGTTTCTTAAGAGTTTCACTTTAGAACCCTCTGTCATGTGACGTAGAGAAAAAATAACGCTGTCTGGGTTATTTTTAACTATGAGTATTCATCTGCAACACTTGAATACTTTTGGTCTTTTTTTTTTTTTTTTGTTTGGTTTGACACTATAGGGCATTTAAGTGCAATGCCAGGGAAACTATAGGGTATTTACGTGCAATTAAGCCGAGAAAAAACTGTGAGTTGTAGCAGACAATTCGCGATCAAAATCCACATAAAATGCTCCTGCAATTAATTTGATTTGTGTTTCAAGTTGCAATCCCAATTGCACCAATCTAAAGTCTTCTTCACACCCAACAACCAAAAAAAAAAAAAAAAAAAAAAAAAAAAAAAAAACAAACTGGGTTATCCTAGAGAAAGCCTCCTCAACATGGAATTAGTGCATGCAGATGTAGGGCGTGTCTTTACTGTTTGGTAAAGCAAGAGAAGGATGTTGGGGACTTTGGGTTAGTGCAATTACTCAGTGTCCATAGTCTCCTTAGGCGTGTCTTTGTTTGGGAGGGATGGCCTACTTGGCTCTTCTCTTAGGGACAGACGGATAATCATGAACAAAAAAGAGAGGAAAAGATGCGAAAGAACGTTGCGTCTTTCTTTCATTTGCCGCCCCTAGCGGCTGCATGAGGGACGGCGAGAGGATGTCATCGAATATTTTGTTTCGAACTGGGCAGAAATGTCAATAATAGCAGCCGAGAGCGTGAGGAAATGTTGTGTGACATAGTTTTGCACTCGGCATGATAAAGTTCAGGATTCAAGTGTTCAGGTCCAAGTGGCGCAACAAGGGCTTGCTATAAGAACAGATGCGCTGCATCCAATTTGGCTGCGAGAAACACCACGAGGTTTGGAAATACAAAAAGTTTCGAGCCTTTTTCGACCCTGTGTGTAAATTCCAGATTTTGGGAAGCTTTAGAACAGGTATGAAACACGGTTTCGATTTCCTTGAAAGCATGCATGGAGACTTGAATAAGAGGACTGAGGCAATGGCCAGCGTAGCAACTTGCTGCTTGCCTCTCTGAGGATTCAAGATGCATTTTTTACAGACTCATGTAAAGCAGAAACAAGGAGCAATTCAATTTGCCACACTGTAAGACCCCAGAAAGTCTAAAGCCTTTATCCCAAATTCCCTAACGAGTGCACTTATTGGCCTTCGTTACACATGACTCAACCATCTCAATTGATCATTTTAACGTTGCATAGAAGCAATTCCTAGCCTCCTAAAGATACACTAATTGCTTATCTTAATTGCCCAATATTCTGACCCATAAATCACTATTTCCCTTCAATTCATAGATATTCTGAGTCACATAAGACCCAGAAGCCGTCCTCCATCGTAATTTGTAACCATTCTGATCCATGGACATTCTACTTAGTATTTAGCCAATTCCAGAATAATGGAGTTCAAATATATTCCATTTCTGTTCACATTTTACTATAGAAAACTAGTGCTCAGGAAAACTAGTCTAGCAAGCATAATCATTTCCGTTATTGTGTATACAAGGGAAGAACCAACAACAGCTTAGCATCCATTACTTGTGTAGCATAATCTAAAATCTTACAGCATAAGAGCAGGGCTGAGGTGCATCTACTGACCTCTGATCAGGTATATTATGCAGTCAAATCTGTGCAGTTTAAACCTTTTCCCTGATGGGAATTCGCAGAACTGGCTCAAAAATTCTCACGCTTATCTCCTCGCATCAGAGAAACTTGAAGCTCCCATAATCACATTCTAATATTTTTTTTCTTGTACGATTTATTGTCCATGATTAAGAATTGCAAGCTTTCTTTAGAGCATTATAAACATTCTCCAGGCTTACTTCTTGTATAAGCACAACCTTTTCCCTCGACTTGGATCCAGAACTAATTGATACTTGCCTTTTCTTTACTCCCAGAACCTGCATAACAGATAAATGGTTAAATTTGTGCCGATGTACTTAAAGATTAATAGCAAAGGAGCAAGCCAAACATTCACTAACATCAACACAACCAATCATGTTTTGGACTTTGGACTATTGTGCAACAGTTTAAAAGTTGTGAGCATAATGTACCATCACATATTTCTTGAGACCCATTTCTTACATAGTCACACTCACAATAATGTATATTCATATTCAGCTGACGGTGGGTTTGGGTTGACGACTAACTTTAGGGATTGAGAAATTACATATTGTTAGTTTGGATCCATCACACAAGTAATGAGAAACAAAAAGGATAGCAAACTAGAGGTTTCTCAAGTTGTAGCTTAAGAACATGCAGCATGATTGGTGCCGAGATAAAGGGAGCTGTCTGCGCACTTCAGAAACTTGGAACAAATGGCGTGTCTTTAAACATAGTCAAAACCATTTCATCCAAGTCAGAAAGAAGATGAGCTGAAGTCTTCATATAAAATCAAACCATTTGGTTCAGAAAAAAGTCTTATTTGCAGCTATTTCACCTCTTCTACTGGTAAATATCCCATGCTAATTTTTCAGCAGTTAAATTGCCTAATGATTCTCTGACTTTCTGGTTTTCTATCTTCCACTGTCCTGATGCAGATATGGATGTCGGATATTCCAATATGAATTGCAGGGAAACCTAGAATCCATCCTTTAAAGGAGAAGGGAGAAACTAAGCAAGAATACATGTTTCATGGCTTTCTTCTGTAATAATTCATACAGACACTGAATTCAAATTAGTAATTACCTACCCTCTCAAAATCCTAATCTCCTTGTTCAGGTTTATTTTTACGATAGAAAGACACAATTTCAAAATGAACTCAAAATAGATGAGAATTCAGAATGTTTGAGGGGTTTAAGATTTTCACTGGATCTGATAAAACTTGCCATCATCTGGTCCATGAGAGTAGGATCAAGTTGCAAAATGAACCACCCTAATCCTAAGTTACCCATTATTACTAATGAATCCATTTCTAGACTCCTAATCTCCCAATCCATTAAATTCCAGCTCATTAACAGAAAAATGAAACCCCAATTCACAACCAAGATAATCTGCTAATTCAACATCAAGCTGTGGTTCTGGTGCAGAGTAAAAAATTGTATTTAAGTAATAAAAAACCAGTACAGGTATTTTTCTAGTACAGGTATTTTTCTAAAACAGGTGCAAATAAGGATACTATTCAGTATTCAGTAATATGACTTTTGATGAACAGAATACAGGCTTACAACATCATAGCTTATTATGCTCACTTTAGTTACATCCAAATATGCTTCTTGTAACCAAAATGACGATCCATGGCAAAAGAATATGAGTTTTTTTTCCTGGGCTTCAATAGACTCCAGGTAGGATGCTCCTTAAGGACGCCCTAGGTTAACTTTTAGACCCACCCAAAAATGTTTTTAGGTGGCTTTTAAGTTTTAAGGAACAAATTAACACAAAAAAATGAAGACAAAAAACAAAAGCTCCCAATAATGACATGTTGATAGCATATTCTTCGCGCAATGTTTTAAAAACGCATTTTATAACTCGTTATAACTCGTTTCATTACCTAACGCGATGAAAATGTTACATAACACAAGCAAAAAAACGCACATGGCACTTAATGGCCAAAAAAACTTTAAAAAACGCGTTTTACGAGCATTTTGTTAAGGGTTATATAACCTAATTTTTTTTAGATTATATTGATTACTAGATTTGAACACGCGGATCACTCTCCACCATCCAAATCTAATAACCTCCAACCCTTTATCGCTGTGAAAACCCGATCCAAAACTCTTAACGCCCCAAAATATCTCTCAACTTCTCTCAGTGACGACAAGAACTTCGACTGTGAAAACCTTCAACTACAAAAACCTTCAACAACGAGATCTCTGTGACGAAACCCTAGCTTCTCCATCTACATCTCTTCCCCTCCTCATCTCCATCTCCATCGAGATCCACTCCTCGTCTCCATCTCAGCGATGAAACCCTAACTCCTCCATCTCCATCTCTTCCCCTCCTTGTCTCCATCTCCATCGAGATCTACTCTTCGTCTCCATTGAAGCAATGCCCTAGCGTCTCTAGGAAAATCTCAGCGATGAAAGGGTTAGCAATTCTACACACCTCGGCAACAAATTCTCTTCCTCGACTCCTTCACCTCCTCGGCTCTCTTCATCTCTACCTCTCACTGAAGGCTTTCTCCAGTGACTTGGCCGGTATAGTGAGGGAATAAGGTTTTACATATTTGTGATGTTCTGTTTGAAAATTTTAATTATTCTAATTATTAAAATCATTATGAATTGTTCGTATTTATAAAATAGCTAAATAATTAATAAATAACATAGCCTACTTTATGCTTTACGTATTTTTGTGTTTTTTCCATAACCCTTAATAAGAGGTAAGCGTTACATTATTTGTTAACGTTATTTTCAACATTGATTCTTCTAAACACCTCTTGAACTTTCTCACATGACACAAAGCTTCCCTATTCACACAATATTTTCCTCTAATTTCCGGTGCATTTCTTATACGAGACAATATATTCCCTAATGATGGGGACTGAGCATAACGTTCTAATATGGAGGCGATAAGTCGTTGACTGCTTGGCTGAATGCTGTCGTAATCCATGATGAACAATTGTCATTACAGTACATCATGGATTACGACATCATTCCGCCAAGCTGTCGACAATTTCTCACCTCCAAATCAAAGCCCTCTGCTCGGTCCCCATTATCTGGAATACAGTTACCACCTTCACAAAAGTATGATTTCAATCCACTTAAATTCGATACTCTAGCCTGCTGTTATGGCTTTGATGGATATGAGGAACCCTAAGAGTTTTGAAGTCCAAATTTTCAATATAGAAGATATATTTTTTACCTATGATATGTTAAAACTGAAAATGTATTTATATCCTGAGTGTAGGCTAAGGAGAAAGGCTAAAAATGGTGTTACAGAAATTATTATCATTCAACTATTCGTTCGTGGACAGCTAAGAAACCTCTTTTGGAGAGAAAGTACTCTAGTTGATAGGAAGCGACCAGAGGGCTTTGATCTGGAGGCAAGAAATCGTCAACGTCTCAGTCGAATGATGTCATCATTCATGCTAAACAGTAATTGATGTTACTATCCACTCATGAACAGTAAGGGTGCTACTGTTTACCCGTGATCTGTAAACTCATTTCGAGGGCATTGGGCTTTTTTTCTTTTGATTCCTCTTGATTAGGGATTCTTTTGAAGAGATTGATTGAGAAAGATAATTGAAAGGAAAAAGAGGATTTAGATAATTACTAGGCTTCATACTTAGGAGCCTCACACTCAAGGACTTCACACCCCCAACAAGGCAAATCACATGCCGAGAATTTTCATAACTCGTTTTTTTAATTCATCAAGGTCTAATTCCTCATAGAAGATTACAACTTTATTTATAAAGAAAACTAAATCTGCAATTAAACCAAATCCTAATAAAATCCTAACTAAAAGGAAATAAAAAAAATCTTAAGAACCTAAAAATAAAGATTACATCATATAATATTAAAATAAAAGAGACTCTAGTAAATTCTAAAATCTTTTGATCAATAGCCCACGATCATTCTACATCAAATACCTCCTTGTTAGAGAAAACATGACCTCAAGTTTTATAGGAGTGTAATAATTAACTTGTCTGGTGGAAAATATTTCATTGTGGACTGCAGAATCTTCAAGATGAGTTGTAAGACCTGATATTGAGTTGATGGTGGAGGGTTTGAGATAATGAAGTCAACAATCAAATTAGCCCGGATCGGGAGTTTGCATTGCATATTGATCTTGCATTTCACTTCTAGGATTGATTCGATTTCAGGATCTAGACTTAATTTGAGCTTAGGTTTTGGATCAACATTTGACTCGATTTCCGGTTTGAATTCAAGCTCTTGCTCTCTGTTAGGTTCAAGTTTAGACTTAGGCTCTAAATCAATGTTATTCTCTGGTTCCGCTTCTCGCTCGAGTTCAAGCTCAGGTCTCTGGATCAAGTTTTTTATCTTATTCTGCTTTTTCTTCTGACTCAAGTTCAGCTTTCGACTCTGGATTGAACTCAATTTTTGATTGAAGGTCCACATATGGCTAGATGAGGCACTTGTGTTGATTTTGCTTCACGTTTTGAAGAGACACAATATCTTCTAGATGGTGGACTAATGGTGCAGGGCGATCGCGGGTCGTTGATCAAAAGATTTTAGGATTTACTTGAATCTTTTTTAATTTAATATTATATGATGTAATATTTATTTTTAGGTAAGATTTTCTTAAGATTTTATTATGTTTTCTTTTACTTAGGATTTGATTTATTTTCCAGATTTAGTTTTCTCTATAAATAAAATTGTAATCCTCCATGAGGAATTAAAACTTGATTAATAAAAAAGTGGGTTATAAAAATTTTAAGCATGTGAATTACTTGTTCTTGGCATGTAATTTGCCTCTTTGGGTATGAAGCCCCCGAGTGTGAGACTCTTAGGTGTGAAACTTTGTAATTATCTAAACTCTTTGTCCTTCAATTATCCTTCTCAATCAATCTCTTTAAAAGAATCTCTCATCAAGAAAAATCAAAATGACAAAATATCTAGTACCCCCGAAGTAGGTTTATTGTTCATAGGTAAACAAAAACACTGGTTACTATTCACGAGTGGACAGTAACATCAATTACCATTCATTATGAATTATGACATCAATCTGTCAAGCCGTCAATGATTTTTGGCCTCCAAATTGAAGCTCTTTGCCGGCTTCCCATCATTTGGTATCAGAGCAAGACGTTCTTGCATCATTTGATACTAATTAATGTGGACATGAATAGGGACTCCGATATGAAAGTAGAAAGCCCTCGAATGCGTTATCTTTCACCCCAATCCGAATTTGATCAAAAAGTATGAGGTTCTCTATATTGTGAACTCTGGCGGGTACCCAAATCTTATTGGGATCTAAAAGGAGCGGATAGATTTTTTTCATTTTCGATAACTTTCTAAAGCCATGTTGTAAAGCCTTGGCTGAAGAAATCATAACTCACTGAGGATCGATCAGAGGAAATTGGGGGTCGGCGATACTCAATCGGATCATGAGAGCTCATCAGGGCTTGTCGAAGCTCGTGCATGGTCGGATCTAGTCGATGAAGAGATGTCAGGGATTGGAACGTTGCGGCGAAGGGGTCAGATTACAGTTTACTATGATGAACAGTGCACGATTACTGGTATTACCTAACCGAAAGCAGCTTGTGTAGTGCAAGAATGGTTTGCAGATAGAACTTCAAGATGCTAAAATCTTAGTATCTTCTGGCTTATTCACTTCTAGGTTTCATATTTGACTAAGTTCCTGGTTAATACAAATATTTCTAGTTCTATTACAAATAACTCACAATTGTAGGATACAAATAATAAGTTATTAGTAGTTGATATGATTTATTGTTTATCCTTTCACTGTCTACCCAAGCCAAGATAAAGTTGGAGGGTTTGCATTACCCGACAGCCAATGTTACACCGAGCTAGCTCGGGTTTTCATGAACATGAGTAGTTAAGAGCATTCATTAGTTGTTGTTCCTGTGGTTGTTAAATTAGTAGCTTCTGTACTGTTAATAATTGCATGCTTATAGCTCCATGAGATAGTATCATAAATATTTTTCCCGATATTTTACCTTTTCCAGTAGAGTTAAAGATTTTTCCGTTTGCCCTTTTTAAATTAGCTTGATATCATGTGACTACCAATTGATGATCTTATAGACTCATTGCCCAATTATGATTCAATTCAAAAGGTATAATCGCTCAATCAAACTTCCTTTCCTTACTCCATATAAAATGATCGTGACTTTAAGAAAACCCTAATTTTCAATTTACTCAAGGCTCACCGAGCTAATGAAATCGACCAGTGCCGCATTAGCTTCGCCGTCTCTCGCCGGAGCATCGATCTGAACTCCAACCGCCTCATCACTAATATCTACAAAAAAAAAAAATCACTGTAATTAAGAACAGAACAATAAAGAATCGATCAAGGAGAAAAGGGGGACAGATTGAGATTTGAAGAGACCTGTGATCGTGGCGATCTTGGAACCAGGCTTCGCGTGGATCGATACGGAGACGGTCGCCGGAGATTGGAGGCGAAGGCTCGCCGGAAAGTTGGGCGCGGCGCCGGCCGTTGGCGGCGGAGCGGTGGCGGTCTTCGATTTCCCTCGTTTCGAGGGTGCCATTTGTTTTCGCGAATTGTTGGCTTTGCCTTTACGCATGTGTATGGTTTTTAGTTATTGGTCCCTGAAATCTTCGACGATTTGTATAGGCCCCTCAACTCTTTGAAATTGTTGCAAGGTACCTCAAGTAACAAGCGCTTTTGCGAGTTGGTTCTTTTATTAGTTTTCTCGATTAAATATGTAAACCATGGTTTGGTTAGTTCTTAACCAAACGGTCATTTACTAAAATATCCCCCAGTGATCATTTTTTGAGACAAGAAAAGGAAAGGAGCATGAGCCCCCCCCCCCCC
>JBAKGM010000002.1:17856689-17868711 GCA_037177215.1 Asparagus racemosus | reverse complement strand
GCTACTTACATTGTTTGCATCCATCAGCAGGTTAGCGGTCTTCAAGTCCCTGTGAATAATGTTGTTTTGGTGCAAATATTCCATCCCTTTGCTGACATCAATGGCAAACTTTAGCAACTGAGAAAGCTCCAAAAAATTGTTATGTTTATGCAGGAAATCATAGAGATTTCCTCCAGTCATGTATTCTGCAGGAAAAGAAAACAACAATCATTCAGTCAACTAGCTTAACACTAGAAACAATAGAATATAGGGAACAATGTGCCCATAATCCTCTATATATTTAGTTTTGTTCTTTTAACGCTCCGTAACTTTCATTCAACCCTTTATATCTAGTATCACACGCACCCACAAATGCATAGATATCTAGGGGGCAATGTGCTCATAATCCTCTACATGCAGTTTTATTCTTTTTACGCTCCGTAACTTTTATTCAATCCCTTATACCTAGTACCACTTGCGCCCACCCAGGTACAGGAACACGCAGACTTACGCACATAAATGCATACATATAGAGAGGTAGAATAAATGAAACATGACGCAAAGACGTCATAGACAGGAGTCCCCTGGCCTATAGTTAGCCCCTACAACCCCTCCCCCCCTACCCCGCTCGCAATTGGATTTGCATTGAGATTATTGCATGAATCATGCCCTAATTGCAGATCCAATAGTGGGAAAGGGAGCAACTGCAAAGTACTCTTTACAATGATACCATAGGCCTTGTTTCCATATGACCTATCTATTCAGAGTCCACATTAGGAGGGCCAACAAATGTAGGCTATCCCAACACAGACTTGAGAGAAATGGAACAGTAGTTACAGTATCCACGGAAAACTCAGTCTTCTGTTCAAATCTTTCGTGAACATAGGACAGACACCTAAATAGAAGGGGGGGGGGGATTTTGAGGATTTAACTGTGCATTCAACTGTTGATTACATAGCATAGCTGCAACACCAGTCATGAGATAAAACTTGGTTAAACATTGGTTCATAGGTTATTATTAGTCCTCAGAACTCAAACAATGCATGTCTACAGAAGGGTGTCACATGGCTCCATATGCATCTGTTACAGTCTGTAACCGTGCTACATATATAAACAGAAAATGGTGTACCATTGCAGCAACAATAGACTGTTGGTAAGATATATTCTTGTTTTATATGAACGAGTTCACAACTGACAGCAGAAAATATGTGAAACAAGCTAATATCAGACCCTATGAGAAGAGAAAATTATTCATATATATAACCAACAAAATAGTAATAACTTAGGAGTTATGAATACATATACTATAAATCAGAGTGTACAGATAACAACTTACTAACTTAGACGCTTTGACCTACAGTGAAGTCGTCAAAAGTCCATGTTCTGTATAATAAGGTGAAATTTTAAACAATCTTAATAAAGATTACCTGTCACTATACAGAACTGTGGAGGTTTTGTGCATACTCCAATAAAGCGAACAACATTTTTATGTTGGACTTCCCTTCAAAGAAAATGAATAGGCATAGTTCAGTAGGTGGCAAAGTAAAATGATGAACTACCTACAAACATATTAGCTTGGATTACTATGTTAATCATGGATAATTCAGCAAGGAAAAAATTGTGCATTATATCAGCCTTTATCTCATCAAAAAATACATTGTTGAATGTAGATCACACAATCGACTTGGTTTGATAATAACAAACGTTCATATATATTTAATGGTGTTTCGAGTTGTGATGTGCAGGCTATAACATGTGCTCTATAGGTTGAACTTCGTTTCAGATGATGAAAAGCTAAAGTCGACTTTGGGTGATATGGAAAGTCGCTTTGATACAAGTGAAAAAGTCTACACATTAAGCATCAGCTTAAGCCGGCACAAGGGATCTAGAAAGCTGGCTTTTTCATCACAGATTCGGCTTATGCACTGTAATGTTGGCTTAGGATAGTTGACAGGAGGCTGAGTTCTGGAATAACTTCACAAAGCCGGCTTAGAATTCTACAAAGTCAGCTTTACTAAGCTTAAGCTGGCTTTACCAACTGCAAAGTTGGCTTTGGACAAACACCTGAAACGCTGGGTTCGGAAAAATGTTACAAAGTCGGCTTTGGTGACAGCAAAGCCAGCTTAAGCTGATCTCGGCAGTGAGCACTGTTTTGTAGATTTGATTTTTGAGATATAATCTGAGTCATTTGTTTGTATTTCTATATAAGGACTTCAAAGGGTTGTTTTCCTTATGAGAAGAGGAGTCGAATTGTTGAGTTGATATATAGAGTTGGAAAGGATTAGAAAAGCTAGAGTTTTTCATTGAAGGTTTATTCTTAAAGCTTCCATCTTGGATCTCTTGACGCTAGGAAGACGGCATCCAAGCTACAACTCAGAGGGGATATTCGTATGGACATTGGCATTATCAGTTGAAGCTCTACTCTATTGTCTAGGGACATATTTTCATCTTAACTCTTTTCAATGAATTCAAACCCATAGAATAGGGTTAATTGATCTGACTAGAATTCTCAGTCTTGGTATAGATTGAGCGTGAGAGTATCTGAGTAGTTGTATTGGCTTTACGACTTGGTGAGATCGGGTAAGATCGGATGAAATAGCTCTGACGAACTTGGGAGTCTAGTACTTTCTCAGATAGTGGATTGATTTCACTGGGGTAGCCCAACTAGATCCCAACATGCATCAGTCATCTAGCGTGTCATCATCAAGCAAGCTCCAGGGAAAAAAATTAACCAATTTTTACAATCAATCAGCCTAAATTCAACCCTCAATAAGTTGTGGCTACTTCACGGCAAAGACAACCATGAGCAGTGATGGTTCACAGAAAAACTTCAACATTCATTTTGATCAATTGATAGACTTGCTCTAATTTTTTCCTTTCTTCCTTGGTATTTTGTGTTATGCAGTGTAAGCACATGTGATAGAGGAGCGACCCCTTTGATTCCCCAAGTGAAACAGTCTAGAAGAGATATATGAGATGTTAAGATTACAAGATGTGATAAGTTTTATTCAATAGCAAACCTTAAAATCATTACTTCTTGAGCAAATTCTATCCCAAGAGCTTCATTTAAGTGTTCGGAGCTAATAACTTTTATAGCAACATCCTGGCCCATGTAAGTTCCACGATGCCTATACCTCGCCAAGGCAAAAAGGGAAAAAATAACGTTGATATAATGTAATATTATTAGCATAAAGTGAGTAGACTGAAACAGGTTATAACTCACAAGTCTCCACAAGATCCAGATGTTAGCTTCTCTCCGATCTTCAATGATCGTTTGTCTATTTCCCAGCCACCAACTTTTGTTTGTATCTCCAGTATCTTTTCTGCGGCTGATGAACGAGATGACCCGGACCACAAACCCTACAAATTATCAAGAAAGATTAGGCAAAATGAGATTTCATCAACCCTATGTTGCACTTTCCTAAATACATTCAATCGTACATGATCACCGAGAACTTTCTTTTCTTTTTTTTTTTTATATAAGATGGGCGCTCATACCCTCTCTCATTACTTCATAAAAAAACATAATGAGGGTAGGGGCAAAATTGAGGGACAATTGACATGATATTCAAACAATGAGGGCAAAAGAGAAATTTCCTCTCAAAGATAGGATGTCATTTCCTCTCTTTATAGAATTCTCCTCTAATATTTAGAAAAATAAAAATTCTTTAAAGACAACCTTAGCAATAATTTTGATTGGTTATCTTAAATATGGTAATTAGAATTGAAAAAGAACATCATAGAGTGAGACGTATCAATGATTCGCAAAAAGAGATAACTAATATGTTTTACTTGATAATCTTCCACCAAATATACAACTCACAATAAAAAAAGGGTTAAAATAATGGCTTCTACTCATAAAAGTTGAATAAGATTCTACATAACCACATGTACAAATATTATATTTTTTAAGGACCATGTGTTTTCGAGATCAACATATGGATCTAAATCCAATCACCAAATTCCGGTTCAATTCTCAAATTTTTTAACTCCGATTTTTCTTCCTGATTATATTATGGAAAGAAATTATTTAAATTTAATTAACAGGTTTAATATTTATCATGCTTAGATCAATAAGGATCTGTATCTAGATTTAATTTACTTTTTAAAATATATACAGTAGCCCAAGAAACTATCACAAAGATACTATGTATCCAAATTTTAAAATTAACTTGATAAGAACCAAGTAACTAGATCTCATTGTATTCATATTTTGAAACTGAAATTTTTCTTTTTTTTTCTTTTTTTCATTTTTCATTTTTCATTTTTCATTTTTTCTTTTTTGTTCCACTTGCATTTGCACACGCTAACTTGTTTCGAGGAAGGGAGAAAGTTCCTCTCATTATGGTGGTTGTGGTATGTCTTGCACTTAACCTCTCGCTTACAAGCGAAATGACTTACCAACGTCCTCAAGCTCCTCGATCACAGACAATTTCAAATATCAATGATGTTGACTAATGTTAACAAATGTAGCTTCTGTTATCTCTGGGTGCAAATTGTGAAAGAAAACGGTAAAGTTAAAGTCCGTTATAGCAATAACAAAAAACTAAGTCTGTTACAGACTCATAGGAACAATTCGGTAAGAAAATAGAAAACAAACAATGCATCACCTCAACGAAGTAGAGAAAACTGTTGCAAAAGGTGAGCAATTTTAATACTGAAAGGGAAAGAAACTACACGCCTGCATCATATAGAAAGGCAATAATATCTATAGAATAATCACAAAAGTACCTCATTTTTTGTGATTGCTTCCTTTAGTGCTTTATGCAAACCATCGATCCCCTAGGGACAACATTACAAAGTCAGGAAGAATTGAGCTTCAGAAATACCCCCTTAAAGAGCTTATACACGCCCACAAAATGAAAGGACTACTCTTTGTTTCATCCACAAGAAAATATAAGGTGCTACAAGAAATAGATAACAGTTGAATTATAAAGAATTAAACAAATTCATTGAACTAAGTGTGGAGAGCCATTATACAAAATAATAGATAACAGTAGAAGGATAGAATAAATTAAACAAATTCATTCAAAACAATTATTGAGACCCGTTAGCTATGCTATAAAATGACTGCACTAAGATTAATATCAATTTAACAAGGTCCTCCAGAAGAAAAAATTCTTTGTTTGTTAAATGTTACAGTATAACTATGTTGTGTGGGTACTTTTATCACCAAATTGAACCCATACACAACACGTCCTGTACCCAACACGTACCGGATCCATACACGACACCGGAACTTCTTGGACGCTCCTTGAATATATGCTTGCATTTATTCGATATGTACTCAATTACACAATACATGTTTTAATTTTAGACACTCGTCATACACTTCTTGGACATATACCCCACACGGCCCACATCCACTTTGCAAAGCTTGATGAAAAGTTTCTGCACATATTCAGTTTAGAGCTCCAATTGAAAAGTGTCGTTTTTGTGTATCTAGTTCAGAACTACGAACGCCAATGCATTTCAGTCATGTCCTCATAACCTATCCTTTAAAAATTTGTTGTGTCCTGTACCCGCACCCCTGCCCCACCTGTATTCATGCAACTTAGCGGCAGATGCAGTTGTATAACCAGAGGCAGTTATATAACCATTGTCCCACCACCCATCAGCACATGCTTTTTGGTGAATTGGTACTCCAATATGGGGTCAAAATGTACGGAAAAAAAGTCTCATCCTGGAGGCGAACCAGATACATTTATTCCCGCCATATGTGTGTGATATTCCACTTGAGAGAGAGAGAGATAGAGAGATATCTAGGTCTAAATAAAAGAATATGTGGTCCCACTACCTAATAGCTCTCTATTCCGAATTCCTCCAATCCACGAAATGCAACAACAAGAAGCATTCCTGAAAGTATATATTATAGAAACATGGAAGGAGAATGTCATTCAAAAAACTCCCGAGATCAAGAGATGGCGATGACTAAATTGAAAATACAACACATCTATGTTCAAGGTTTTTTTTTTTTGGTTATTTAACAAGAGTTAAATAAGTCAATAACACGATACTTATTTCTCTGTAAGGCTAACCTAATGCACCACTATCTACTTCTGTTCCAAGCTTTACAACCACAGGCTGGACTACTAGCCTAACCCAATTTCAAAACCAAAATAGCTTTTCTGCATCAGTGTTGCATATTAAGTCTATTAAGTACTAATTTCATTATGCCTTGACAATTTAAACTCACGGATTGATGTGTCTGTGGGGGCTGGGTGGAGGGCAGAAGTGTGTCAATAACTATTTTAGATTCTGTGATCCTTTTTGAAGATAGAACATGGTTAATTCCTTGCTCATAATTACATCAATTATGGGGAATGACAGGTTTAATAAGACAACTTGTGGTCTCAATTGAATCGGCAAGACCAAGCCCAACTATGGAATCCAAAGTGTAGTTTGATTTATCATCCAAACCTATAAAAGGCACTAGTTCAATGAAATATCAAAAAGAAAGATGTTAAAAAATATGTGATTTATGAAGAATAAGACCACATATCTCTTCCACCTATTCTTTTCCCATCTTTTCGGCTGTTTATGGCATTCTACATTATTTGTAACCCACAAAATTCCTTCCTGTATCCACTTATATAGCCCACATTCTATTATCTAGCCATCTTAGGTTACACAAAAGATATTTGCATATCTGAAACTGAAACAACTAACAATCATCCTATTTCTTGTAAGATTGGACTCTTTCCTCCTATTATTCTCCCTTCTTTCCTTTCTTTTGTTTCTGGTGTTTTGGCATTGTTCCCTCAATATGAACTAGCAAAGAAACCCCCAAGAAGTAGGGACGCAAATGGATAGGATATGAATCTGACATGGTACTTATGTAAGAGACATTTTCTCAACTATCGTTACAGTAATTCATTTTTCATAATAATAATGTTTGTTAAATTTTCACAAACTGAAATTTTACATAGTCATGATTAGAAACTTTAGGAACAACAACAAACCCTTTTAATACAAACTGGAATTTGTGGGGCCTATATCCCAAATTTTAGGAAAATGAAAGTAAAACATATAATAGTATGTTACTTCTAATATAATGTCTCCCTTTTGGATAAACACTTGAACTAATATCAACTTTGTTATAACTTCTCCTATTTACGTCTCTTAGAGAGAAACCATGTCATACATAAAGTAGATAAGAGTTAGTTTCATATGGAATCTCCTACTTGCTCTCTTTTGGATAAGCATTTAGACAACATTGATATATCATAAACTTATTTTCCCCCCTTTTTTGGATAAATCGTGATATAACTAGATTTAGATCAGAATCAACAAAACCTTATCTTCCTATGTCGATCTCTGAGATAAATAAAATCAAGTTTTCTCCTAAGAAAGAAAATATGACCACTTTTGATATTGCCAGATTTATCTGATATTCATAATATGACATATAATTGTATTTCACAACTAATTTTCTTTTTAAAAAAAGCCTCTAAACATTAGGGGTGCAAATAAATATATTTGTATTCGTTAGGGTGCAAATATGGTTACTGAATAGATATATCCGATAGGATATATTTGTGGATAAGGATATGTAGTGAAATATACAGATCTTTGTCCGAAATATCCGAATATATGTTGATCATATAGTTGCAACTGTTTCAACCTTAGATTAATGGACATGAGGCTATTGACGATCAAGAGATCTAGTCTTATGTTTTCATATACAATGATCACATTAATGAACTCTCTTGTATCATATGAACTATAATTTTTTTCAATCTTATCTGATTTTCTAGTATCTATTTTGTGTCCGCGTGTATATCTGCATATGTATATCCGTGTCCCATTTTAGCAGACATGGTTATGAGTTTTCTTTATTGAGACATAATTGTATTCGTATGTGTATCCTTGATTGGTAAATGAATATAGGTATGGTAAGTATCATATCCCATCCATTTGTACCCCTACTAAATGTGCCTAGCACATGCTAGAAAAACTAATCAAATGAATTAAGTACCGAATTAAACTAGAAAGTGCAGAATGAAAATATTTTGTAAAAGCCTAAGAAATCGCAAACAAATTGGCCACATGAAAGTAAAAGTGAAACCTACCTTCTCAGGCCATCCATCAACAACAAATATATCCAAAGAGTAACCATCAGTTGTGGAAAAAACATGAGCTTCCCGGATGTTTAGCCCAATATCAGAGAGCAATGCAGACAACTAAGAGGAAATATCAAATTTTCAGAAACGTCAGACAATAGTAACATATCTAACAATGTGAAATCTTCCGAAGCACATACTTAAATAAACTAATTAACTAGCTATTTCAGTAAGATAAATTAACTGGTTGTTTACTGCAGCATAAGCTTAGCACTACCTGTAGAAATATACCATGAAAGAGAAAACACATAGCTATCAGATCCTATAATATTGGTATAGTAGTCCAACGAAAATGAAAGTTAAAAGAAAACCAGCATATTGTCATATGACACTGTGGATATCATGCAATTCCATTATCTTTGCCTCTAAAATAACGACACCTGTAAAAGTGAGATTCATCGTAGTACAGAGCATCGTGAATCGCTAGGGAACACTTATTCTGAATCAAGCATAACCATGTGAGTTATGGTTTTAATTTCTAATCAATTAGGAACCTGACATCCAGCTTAGTAGAGAATTTCTGTTTGTCCATGTGAGAGAGAGATGTTTTTCCTACCTGGCAAAGAAGCTTGGGCTTATCAAGGGTTGAAAAGATAATCTCATGAATCGGAATACGCACAAGATCATGTCTGCATATAATCAGAAGATTTTTTTTAATAGATTGTTAAGTGCAACCATATAAAGTCATTTAACAGTGAGAGTGAGAGAGAGTGTGTGTGTGCGCGCGCGCGCATGTGGGAGGGGGGGAGCCAATCAATATGCTTCATATCTTCATAGGCATGAGGAGACATGCTGATATTGCAATGAAAAGTAAGATCTAACAAATAGCATTAACTCATAATAAAGCGATAATTGATGATCTATGTGTTGCAATTAAATACATAAATGAAATAATATTCATTACTGCAACATAATGGTACCTGCAATTACAGAGAATCCTTATTTGATAACTCATGTCAACTCAACCCAGTGTTATCAGCCCTGTATTAAGGTTAGCGGGGGCTCTAAGGGGTCATCCAGGAGACTTTCTCATGACCTTCTCTGTCAAAAGGTATATGCAACAGCAGAAATTTTCAAGTACTTTCTCACAATTTCCATCTTATTCCATGAGTATTTCAACAACCATACCCACAGGAGTCAAAAATCACTCAACTGTGACCAGATACGTGGTGTGCAAGGACTCATGATACAGGTATATTTGGTAAGAAGGGGGGTAAGCTTCATCAGATCTGTGATCAGCTCATTATATACTTGGAATATTTGTAGTGCCATGCCAATATTTATACGTCTTTTTTGTATGCGTTAGACAGAAATATGGCACACACATACATTAGAAATTTATAGTACATCAAATTAAGGGAAATGGTAATAGAAATTTTCATTGTCACCCAAAAAAAAACAGAAAGCAAAGAATCTTAATTAAAAAAACTATGAGCACAAATCTAATTGCATTAAATAACCAAAATTTCAAATTTAAATTAAAGTCATAACATGTCAAAAAGTATAATTTTTTATGAAAAATCTAATATTAATGATAAATGTAGCAGAAAAACTCGTTGAATCAATTAGTCACTAGTTCTCTTCTTTTACTTATTGGATCAGTCATTTTGGTGATCCACATTAAGAATGCACCATGAATTGGTATTCATGAACTGGATCGCGAATCAGGGAGATGTAGCAAATTAGGTAAGACTACCTTAATCCTCGTGTACACTCAAAATGTGCATTCCTGTTATTATATTTTATATTGAGACAAAACCCAAGGAGCTGAAAGGGCATATACCTTCAGTTAGCAGCAAGGCCAATGGTCTCCTATCATTCTCCCGAATGGGATGGAATCTTTTGGTCACTTCTTGTGTTCATGCTGTACTAGAACCATTTATGAATTATGTCACACACTATCAATTTTATTTCCACTTTCTCCCTCTTGTGCCACTTATTTCATTTGTATGCACTGTGTCGCAAAACTCCTGTAAAATTGCAGCTCCAAGCTAAGATTGTAGTGATGATGACACTTCAACAGTGTTGAACTAATGTCGATAACAATATTTCACTAGTTGCATTCTTAAACAAATAGAAAATATAAAGGTTGCAAACTTTTGTTTTGTGCTTAACATGGTCCTGTATGACCAATTCATGTCTTATCGTTAACCATATGGTCTTCCCATAAAATGAGATCAGTATGGACTTTTCCTCAAACTCAGAAAAGCACAAACTAAAGAATTGATCAAGTATTACACCATGTTGTCGATGTGATATCAACCCTCTAAAATTGGTACCAATTTCCTGACAACCAGGTTAAGCTAATACAACATAAAATCAAGCAACATATTCTTCTACGCTAAGAAAGAGGCTAAGATGAAAAGGTAATATATTTGCTGCAGGGAGCCATATCCATCTCCTAGTGATACCAACCTAGTGACGATGGACTCCCACTGACAAATCAGCTCATTTTTGCAGCCACAAGTTAAATAAGGACTCATGAATCAGAAGTACAGGTGTTGAAACTTGCCCCCCAAGTCTCAAAAATTCCAAGCAGTGTCTGATCACATGACATGCATATTAAAAGCTATCCAACATACAAGGAAAATAACTGGGAAAAATATTATCCATATGTATACCCATTGTAGAACAAAAGATTGTTTGATGAAATTGTGACAGAAAACTACTGAAATCATAAATCCTTCAAATATAACTAGAACGTGATACATCTAGCATGAGCCTTCCAAAACAAGATACTTCAGCAAAGAGATGGACTGAAATTTGAAGCATATACCTTCCAACATCCACGAGAGACCTTCTATCTCCTTCATAATTAGCATCTTTTCTCATTCCCAGATTCAAGTCCTCAAGCTTTGAGCAAGGTTCAAAATCAATTCTGCGATCTTTGATCCTATTCGAGGAAGTAATATCAATAATTAGCAAAGAAGAAAATCTACTGTTTCACAATCCCCCAACAAAACAATGATAGGCTTGACATAGAGGTCCAGAAAGTTTGTAAGAGGAAGGGCAATGACTTCATAAGTTCTTATGTGCAGTCATTATGATTGGATTGATGAGTTGCCAGCAAATACGAAGATGCATTTGAGAGTTGACTTATGAGGAGTTAAGTACCTGGAATTTGGTGGCTTGTCTTCTCCATTTCTGGCATTATTGCACCACCCTGAAGTGGAACTAACTTTTGTAGATTGTTGTAGATCATCATCCCCATCCCCTCTCGTCCGAAGATACTATTCAACATGACAAAGACCAATGAGAGACAATGAGCTATGACTCCATAAAAATATTTCGATGCCAAGAAACACAAAATGAAGTAGGTAGTCCAAATCAATACAGAAGTTTATGTTCAAAAGCAGAAGCCATGAAGAAACTGGTAGCATTTTCAAACAAACGGAACTAGCACTCTGATGGATAAATGGAATACTAGACCTTGTCAAGGAGTGAGATAGGCCTGCATCTTAAGTGAGCCAAGATCAAGCCAAATGGTTGGTTATGGAGTGATGCAAAGATTTTTTTTAGTCAATCTTCGCTTAAAAGACTAAGCATGGTACTACAACAAGACTTTTCCAGCCTAACAAAACCAATTTGAGCTTAACCAATATTTTGAAGAACAAATTTTCGATTTAGCCCTTCTTAGACATTTATTTGTAAATTTCGACCTCTTTGTGTTTTATTTGCCAAAATCGATCCAGTTTCAGCCACGACCTAGTTTCAGCCGCGTGGCTGAAACTGGATCGATTTTGGCAAATAAAACTTGAAAACTTCACGGGATTTAAAATCCCGTGAAGTTTAAGCCTCAATTAAACCCGTTAATTAAAAAAAATAGTGGCGCCAAACTTCACGGGATTTGAAATCCCATGAAGGTTTAAGTTTCACGGGATTTGAAATCCCGTGAAGTTTTAGGGCCTTTTTGCAGAGAG
>JBAKGM010000002.1:17821237-17834312 GCA_037177215.1 Asparagus racemosus | reverse complement strand
TATATATTCCATTTTAGATTTTCTTCCTCCAACTTTGAAGCACTTAAATATAATTGAAGATTGATAACCATCTGGATTTCTGTATTAGCATTTGGGACTAGTTTCTGGGTCATTCAAGTTTCGGTGGACTGTTGGATTGCGATTGTCTGGAATACTTAGCAGGAAAGTAATGTGAAAAGGTTCTCCCTAAAGTCTAAAGCTTCTTTGACAATTTTTTTTATAAAAATTACTAATTTGGTGAAGCTTTGACCAGTAATGCTAGTGTTGATATATGGATATGTTGATAATGTCTACACTTGCTGGGACTTTTTTTTTGCGCGCTCTTTATACTACTCTGTAGGAGTTAATATTGTTGTGAAGTTAAAATATCAGATTTAGTTCTTGGGATTCTTTGGAAGTTGGATTTATAATTTCATAATAAGTTCTTTATTTTTAATTTTTGTTATTAAGAAAAAGATTTGTTGAAATATGGCATAATTCTTTTTCGTTGTGCTGCTTTTGGACTATAGATTGATCATGTATGATTTGTCTATTTGAAAACTCAAATGCACCATTGATGTTAAAATTTCTTGATGAGTAAATTTTTTTCCTCCTCCACGAGTTATTGTGTAGGCTTCTCTTTGTTCAGGCTCTCTGTATCTTTGCTGATCGTGATTCTGAATTTATCTTGAAATATCAGCAGGAGTTGGCATCTTTTATTCATATCAAAAGACGGGGAAGAGTTTCACTATTTGTTTCTACGTCAATTTAAGCACACCATTTGTTCTTTTTTTTTTTTTTAAATAGAAATGAGTATCACAGTTGTGAGCATCTGAGCGTATTG
This sequence comes from Asparagus racemosus, assembly GCA_037177215.1. Taxonomy (NCBI): domain Eukaryota; kingdom Viridiplantae; phylum Streptophyta; class Magnoliopsida; order Asparagales; family Asparagaceae; genus Asparagus; species Asparagus racemosus. The sequence goes on along the minus strand of JBAKGM010000002.1, from coordinate 17,833,489 downwards.
ACTATTTCCCATGTTCAGTCTTCTTCATGTGTATTTCCGATGCCTGATGTGGTTCGAGTGTAGGCATTTAGGTGAATAAACATATGTGCAGGTTTCACGCACTCAGAGTATGATGTTTATTCTTTGGTACTCTGAAGTCTACAGTATATGATATAAGAGCTGTATTTGGAGACATTCGGGTGTTTAGGATTTTGTTGCTTAATGTTATTGTGGTGCTTGGACATATCTTTTTAATTTTTTTATTTTTTTTTGTTTTTAAGGAGGGAAACCTTGACGAGGCACGAGGACCCCAGGTCGCTCTTATACCTACTCTGGGTGTGGCTCCTACTACCCATTCCCACACTCCAGGTTAGGCAACCTGATCAAAATAGGAACTTGGAGGTGTTGGCAATATTACCACTGTATCTCAAGTCACTTTCCCTCAGGCAGTGGGTAATATGTGGACCTATCTTAGATGTTTAAGGGCGTGTTTGACAAACTCTTTAAACTGGGTTAGGACTAAACCTAACCATTTTTGGGTTTTTATTGGTAAAAAATGGACCAATTATTGCCCATTTTTTCTTAGGTAAAAAAAAAAAAAAAAAAACCTCCCATAAAACTATCCATTAATTCAATTCTAAACTGATTTAGAGTAGAATTGAGTTAGCATTGATCTTGACCCAGAACACACCTAGAGTTTGACGTCTGCAGCAGTTTTTTTTTTCTTCCGTTCACATGCAGCCTCATCTTTTTCCTCTGACAGTTTTTGAAGTAAATATTTTGAATTCTTGCTCTGAAATTAGTACTGCAGCGAGAAATGTTATATCTTCAAGAGGACTTGGAGCTGTCTGCAACAGGAAACTAGTGGTTTTCCATTGTCCAGACCAGAGAAAAACTAGGGTTGACTTCACGTAACCCTCTGAACTTCGGAGGATGATGCTTCGCATTTCTAAACTTTATTTATGCCACATAACTCCCTTGATTTTTGGGTCTCTCACTGAACCCTCTCTGAGCTTTGAGCTTTTCTTATCGGATCCCCTACATGTAATTTGCAATGAGCTAAAATTTCCTTTGGAGAAAAAACAATCAAAATTTAGAGGAAGTGGTATGTTGCTTGTAAATGACAAATGGTAAAGTTTGAAATTTTTTCTTTGAAAAACGTTTTAGTTATTTGCAAGTTACATGTAACAGGGTTAGGTGAGAGAAGGTTAAAATTCGAGGGGCGTTTTGTGAGATACCTTAAAGTTCAGGGGGTTATGCGGGACAAACAAATTTCATCGGAGCATAAGCCCCAAAGTTTAGGGGTGTTATGTGAAATTAACCCGAAAAATTATGTTTCTCTTTAAAATTCTCATCCATAAATAACCTGTTTACTGATCCCATTGTCATGTAACTTTTGAGGAAAAATTTTCCCCGTTTTTTCAACAATTTAAAATCATTTCATTTCCATCATCATCATCCAGAGTAAACATATTGTGACAACAATTTCTGCAAATTTGTCTCGAGTTCCCTGTAATATGCAATCTGTGACCGCAACTCTTCATTCTCCCTCTGCAACATGTTGTTTTCCTCCAGGATCTGGTTTTCATCACTCTCAGCTGCTGAGCTTTTTTTCTCCCTGGCTTTGAGAAAACTGGGGAAAACACTGGGTTTGCATCTTCTCCTGGTAATATCTGATAGCAGGTATCTTCTCCCTCTCTGAAATTTCTCGTGTCGGAATTCCCAACGCTCAGGAGATGACTTCTTGAATCCCTGATATAGTCAGTCACTGTTATAGATAATAAACATGCAACTTCTGCTTAACAAACGAAAATTTATCGAAAATATAATCGTGGTGTAAATAAGTATATTTATAGTTTCACTCACTAAGTGCTTATATATTCTCAGTTATTTTTCCGTATCATTTATATTCCCTGAGTAGTTTAAAATAGGCAGTACCCTATGCCATCCAAACATGGAAATTTTCATCTTCATATAACGTTCATATGCTAATTTAATAGCTTTCTATCAATTACGTTAATTTGTTGAACTTACTATCCAAATTATAATTTTAAAATAGAATTGAGATATATTAAAATTAGAATTTTGGAAGGGTTAACAATAAATTTAACAAATACTAATGATTAAAAAGATCCAAAATTAACATGTGAACGTTATATGTGAACTTACGGGTGAAAATTTTCATGTTTCCATGATAGAGGATACTAATGCGTCAATTTTAAACTAGCTAAGGTATATAATTTCTATAAAAAGCAACTAAGGATATAAAGTGCTGAGTAAAAATATATGGTATTTAAGTGCTATTTCGCCTGCAAACAACCGGTATATATTTATCGTCAAAGAATGTAGCCTCTCCAAATAGCTAATTAACATGAATTTGATGAAAAATAAAAGTGAAATTCCAGAAAACTACATAATATGCTCATGAGTCATGACTTCAACCTTGCTGACGAATTCGAAAGAAAAATACTAGAAACAAACAAGATGCTTGAACTTAGAGATTCTACATGAAATAACAACAAAATATTGAGAGCACATACGTAAGTATTAAGCTGCCGAATGAAGCTAGAGAAGTTGCAGTGCTTGAAATACCGAGGCAACACAAACCGAGAAAACGCCTCCGGCGACCAAACAACGAACCCCGTTCCCTCCTCGTTCCACGATACGGCGTTAGAATCCCCCGATTCCTCGATCAAGTCGTACGTCTTCGACAGAAACGGAGCCAAAGATCTCAACTTCGACGGCGATGTCATCTCCTCAGCTCTGGAAGAGGAGGATGACGAGTCTCGGTTCTAATTCTAGCTCTCTCTAATTTGATCACGTTCTTTGTTCTCCTCCCTCTTTTGATCGAGCGTGTTGAAGGGGAACTAGAAAGAGAAGCTGCTTGACTAAATAGGATGCGGGAGTGTGCTTAGGATCTTTGTGGAATTTTATACTTGAGTATGGTCCTATATTGTATTGAACATTTTTAAAAAAGTGGACTTAAATAAAACTTTAGACCAATATTTTTTTTTTGATAACCCAGTCTGGAATCGGACCCAAGACCGAGAGAGGCATAGTGAAACCTCCAACTCATTTGGATCACCCACGGTAGATAAAAATAGACCAATATTTTATAGGTTAAAATTTTAGTTTAGTTTGGTGGGTTCTATTCTTTTTTAAAATCCATATAGCTACTATATATTACTTCTCAAAAAATGTGTTCCAAAGGTTAGAACAGTTAGCCCGCTTATGATGACATAATGAAGTCAGATAGAATAAGGGCCTAGGGTGTGCTCAACAGCTCACTAAAAATCAGCTAAATTTGATCCTTAAATTAATTTTGCCAGGAATTAGTTTAGTTGTGGACTAATTCCCCATTGGTTCACAACTAAACTCTTTTAAAGGTCCAAAAATAAACTAAAGTGAACTGGACCAATTTCTGACCCAATTTTTGCCAATCAAGAAAATATTTTAAAACTGGATCATGTTCAAACTCGGCCTAACTTTAAAGAGTTGCTGAAAAGTTCCTAAGAAATGAAGTCTGATTAGTTTATAAATCGTGGAGATCCTATGGAAGTTGCAGGTAGTCGTAGGCAAAGTTAGGTTAATCCTTGGAAAGAAGTGCGCCCTTAATTAGCGAAAGTGAATAGAAGGCTAGGATCACTATCTAGTAATTAACTATTTTTTTATTGGTTGGATGCTTAATCTCTATTTAACAACCATTTAACTTCTAGAAGGACCCACGTTCTCCTACTAATTATATGAGAGCTTAATTATGCCAAATGTGCGCATAAAGACCAGGGGATATTGAGAGTATATTTGTCTCTTGTCATTTAGTGGAAGATTTTGAAGCTTATTTAGAAACTTTGGGGTCCACGGGAGAAAAAAGGAGATGAAATGATAGTGGGCGGTGCAATCAGCTCCATTTTTGACTGATTTGCTTTTAATTTATTAGGCGACCCCGTGCGTTTTTTTTTTAATTCCTTTTTTTGGGTTTGATTCTAATATTGTATGTTCAATTTAAACGCACGTGAAAAAAGCTATCCCATGCTTTTATACGATGCATTAGAATAATAGGGTTAGTCGTCCACATTTTGGTATTTTGAAATTAGTTTCTCCAAAACTTTAATTGTTTTGAAATTAGTTCCTTAAATCTTCATATTCTGAAATTAGACCTCTGAATTTTTAAAACATTTCGAAAGTCCTTCCAGTTAACAGCTTGTTGAAAGATCTGAAAAACTAATTTGAAAACACTTAAAAAGACGTAGAAAACTAATTTCAAAATATGAAGACTTAGAGTTTTCAAGATAGTTAAAGATTTGGGGGACTAATTTCAAAATATCAAGATTTGGAGGACTCATGTCGAAAAGGAGCAATGGATTTGAAAAAGAAAGAAGATAAAGTGGCATGTTGTAAAAGTTCGATGAACTTTGAAAGGACAGCCTTAATTGTGGAAAATTTCAACACGTACTTGTATATTACTCCAACTGCGCCTATCCATATAAAACAATCTTATCGTATATACCTCCTTATCTATCCTTTTGTTGAAAACAAAAATATGTGGGCACCTTCATTGTACAAGCATAAAGTACATGGTAAAATCAATGTTGCATGCTAGCAATAGCAAAATCAATGTTGCTAGAGCAAATTGTGTTGGCAAACAAGACACAATAGCTTGCTTGATGCCCATGTTCCACCTCTCCGACAACAAAGAAAAGTACACATATCATTGCATTTAAAGAGGAAAAAGTCCCAAAAAAGCATATGTAAAGTTCTAAATTACTCCTGCAAACATCCAATCGTATATCATAATTTTGTGACTTAGTAGATATCATGAGATAAGCAGATCATAGTGCTAGCTAGAGCCAATTGCTTGCACGCATAAGTCCAGTTAAAAGGAAATGGAGCATTTTGGTTCTTCAAATAAAACCCCAATCATAGAAATTAAACTTGTTAGAACTAGAACTATGACTAAGAAGAAGATACAGTTGCGGTCTTATTAGAGCTCAGAATCTCCTCTGTTTCCTCATTCTCCTCAATCTCATCAGCTTTCATTCTCTCCAAGATCTCATCAACTTCTCTCCCCGCTCTAATATTAGCCCTGATCAACGCATGATACATATCTCTATCAATTGCAACTGCATTTCTCAACAAACCAACAAAAACCTCTACAGCGTCAACACCACCTTCATCACCAAGATAACGCAATATTTTTTTAGTTACATCTGAGTTTGGCTTCCAACTCCCACTTTCACCATAAACATTAAGAGCACTCAACATAAACTCATACGCTTTTCGAATATCGCCCTCCTCTGCATAACCTACTGCCAAAATACCCCACATGCTCGATGGTGGTTTCTTGCCTTTTTTGACATAATTATCGAGCAAAGTCTCAGCCTTTTGGAGCAATCCCTTTTGTCGATACCCTGTAAGAAGAATTTTTGGTACTTGGAAATCGAAAGAATTTCCGCTTGATTCCCATTCTGTAAGCAAAGTTTCCGCTTCTTCAATTTCACCAAGCTTCACCAGAGAACCGAGCATTGTAGTATAGTCTCTGTTGATAAATCTCTTAAGCCTCGACTTTTGAAGCTCCCATATTCTATACATCTCAATTTTGTTACCTAGCTGACCGTAAAGAGATATTAGATGATTGTAACATAAACCACTGTTTTTATCGAGCTTCTCTTCTGCTTTCTTCAGCGCTGAAACAGCTTTTTCATTGAGTCCTGCTTTGATATAGATATTTGCAACTACTGAATAAGTGTTCCAATCGACTACAAGTTGAGGCTGATGCATCATTTCTACTAAAACCTTGTCCATTCCATCGATATCTGATCTGGCGCCATAAGAATTGATGCAGATTCTATAGCTGAAATTATCGGGAAGAATGTTGTTTTTCTTCATTTCAGCGAGAACTGAAGGGATTTTTTCATGTTCCCCGAGATTTGTGTAGAGGCACATGATGTCATTGTAAGGGAGAGGGGAGGAGACGAGACCCATTTCTTTCATTTTTTGGAAAAGGGTCAGGGCTTTATCGGTTTGACGTTCTCTCACGTAGCAATTTAAAAGTGCACCATAGGTTTTCTCGGTCTTTTCATTCTGGGTCAAGTTGTCGAAGTAAGTTTCGGCAGAGAGGACACCATGAACTTGACCGATTAAGTCCAATTGAACAGCATGGTCACTTGGACCGAAGGATACATTGGCTTTGAACTTCATCCATTCAGAGGCCTAGCAGTAGCCATGTAAGTGTTGTTAGAAAGTTTTGAAAGAATGATAAAATGTTCAGCATGGTATTTGAAAGCAGATAAGAAATATGGGGAGCCAGGGTGACTCAAACAAATTATGGTCTTTAAATGGCAACATACTGTGACCTTGCAGCCGTCCGTTGTGTTTCCTATATCACATCCTGGAAGTTGAACCCAATTTCAAAATAAAAGATCCTTAATTTTCGAACTCAAATTCAGATAGGCCCCTGTGGTTTATCTCACAAATTTATTAAACCCTCAACCTATTATTTCAATCTATTAAGCCCCTATGGTTTTGGTTTTGCTTCTATTTAGCCTCATGATGGTTCTTCATAACTAAGGAAGGGTATTACTATCTTATTGAAATTATTCTTATTAACAAACAGCCAATCAGAGAGATTCGAAGTAAAAAAATAACAAAAAACAGAAGAAAAATTACCTCAAATGAGGATTATCAGACTTGAGACGAGAGGAAATAAACATAACCATTTCCCCCCTAATAATCTCCCCCAATTCTGATCGAGGAATTATAAATATCTCATGTGATTTGTATGTGACTGTTTTTGCAATATTCCAAGTTTGGCCCGACCGGAATTTTGATTTTGGTACGTTTTGGGTGTTAAGCCACCATTTGGCTAACTAGAATAAAAAACATCATCACGGGGGCTTAATAGGTTGATATAATAGATCGAGGGCTCAATAGCTTTATAATGTAAACCACAGGGGCTTGCCTGAATTTGAGTTCTTAATCTTCAGCCAATTTCCAGTAACCAGGAAGCATGGTAGTTATAGAGAATGTGGTGATAGAAGGGATATGGAAGAGGCTACGAGGTGCAATAAAGAAGAAAATAAAAATAAGTGCAAAAATTCAGGCTGAGTGCAACATCAAGGGGAGGATAATGTTTACATTTGCAAATATAGTGGATCTCAAAAAGAAGAAAATCAAGAAAATCAAATTTCCATATAGTCCCAATCCATTTGGCAAGGAAACTCATGTTCAGCATTGGGCTGGTACATTTCATTAGTGATATTGTTTAAAGTGTTTAAGTGAAATGTACTGGGTACCTTAGGGAATAATCGGAAGTTACGCGCATCAGGCATGACTTCACTTGTTTGGCTAGGTTTAGGAAAGCCCAAAGAGAACTACTCTAGTAGTTCTGGACAAGTTTCAGTTAATCATTAGGTACCAAATGCCTAATACAGCAATTAACACTTGTTGTCGCCAAACTTTATTTAGCTATTTCAAAAACTAAACCATCAAGTCTGGGGGGTATTTTAACTCAACGTGGTAGAATTGGGAGCAAATTAGCAAATAGATACATTTGGAAGATAAATTTGCGAACATGGTTGATTTGGGGGATATATATTTAAAAAGCCCCTTTTTCTTAGCTTTCTAAATTGGTATAACAAAATATTAACATTCTAACTGCCAGAATAGGCCTAAATTTTGAAGCGGTTTAGCTGAAATTTCTCTCTTCCACCGTTCAAAAATTACCAATGTTAAAATTGGGAGTATTTTAACTAAATGTTGTAGAATCACGTCAGAGTGTATGGATTAGTAAGTTCGACAGTTTTACGAAGAATGCTTAAGAATATATCAGATTAATATGAACTCACAAGTTTAAACTACCAAAAGAAACCAAAACATCGCACATTAACATATCAAGAAGTAAAGGTGGGCAAAGAAACCCGGGCCAATGCCGTACACATTAATTTCTCTAGCTCATTATATTTTAGCGCCACAAACAAACCCAATTTTCTAACATGAAAAACAACCACCACCTTATGGGCAATTCAAAAACACAAACCAAGTTCTAGCTCATGACTAAGTGGGGAGTCATTATAGGGTTTATAAGAAATTTGAACTCTCTCTCCATCTAACAAGTAGCCTTCAGTGCTGAGTCACAAAGGCTTCGCTGTACCTCCAATGCCTCCGAAAGTCTTTGACTAAATGGGGAGTCATCATGGGATTCACAAGGAATTTGAATACCCTCCCTCTAACAACTAGCTTTCAATGGTGAGTATCGTAGGTAGGGATGCTAAACTGTATACGTGTCCGAGAAAATATCCATAATCGTATCCGTTAGGATACGGATATAGTTACTCAAATCTATAACCGATAGGATATGGTTACGGATATGATTTTGTAGTGAAATATCCGGATCCGTATTCGAAAAATACGAATAGATATTGGTCATACTATTACAATAGCTTTAATCCTTAGATTATTGATTTGAGATTAATTTTGACGATCAAGATGTCTCATCTTAGCTTTTCAGATATAACAAACATAGTAAGGAACTCTTTTGTATCACATGAACTATATTTTTTACAACAATGTTTGATTTCCCCATATCTGTTTTGTATCCGCATGCATATCCGCATGTATATCCGTATTCGTATCCGATTTTAGCGGATATGGATACGAAATTTTCTTACCGAGGTATATCCGTATCCGTTTCCGTATCCGTGATGGGTAAGCATATATGACCACCCCTAATCGTAGGTCTCTTACACAAAGAGAAATGACGAACAATGTATAAATTTATTTTTAAGGGCAATAAAAAAAACCCCCTTTTCTTATAGGAAAAAAAATACAAACACCTTGTGAGCAAGTTCAAGTGCACAAACCTCAAGGGCTTGTTTGTACCTCCGGCGCCTGCGAAGGTCTCGGACCAAGTCCTGGATCTCAACTTTGCGCACCTTATTCCCCTTATCGACCCATCGATCGAGCTCGGGCGTGATGCTGATGCTTGGATGGCCCAAGGGGAAGATGACGGACGAGAGGCCCTGCCGAGGGGCTCGCTGCGGCTGAGTGCTGTAGAAGCATTTTCTCTGTGATGGGGGTTGGAGAATGGGGTTTTGGATTCGGGTCTGGATTTGGGTTCGGATTCGGGTTTGGATTGATGACCGTACGCGATTTGCGAGCGAGAAAAGAGAAGAGGAGGCCATGGCTTGGATTTCCGAGGGTCTTCGGAAATGGGGTTTAGGGAGGGGTTTATGAACGTGTTATGTGGGTTCGGGTCGGGTTGGATCAGTGGTTAGTTAATCGATCCAATTAAGGTCTGATCTACTTTTTTTTTTTTTCCTTTTCCATTTTCTTCTCTTTTTCTTACTTGTTTAATTACACTTTAATACCCTAGAATACCGGTTTTTTTTACTTACGATAAAGTCCGAATCAGTTCCCAAAAAAAAAAAAAACCTTTAAATTCCCTTTTGAATGCCCCGTTACCTATGGCTTTAGTTTAGGGTTGGTTTTGCTACAATTCAATGCTAAATTACGTTAATGCGCTTTTTGAAAAATTGAAAAATGGACTAGTACTTTAAATTGCATTTTATCATTTTTATCGCTTTTTGATTAATTCTAATGTGATTGTTGCATTGGCCCTCGAAGAAAAAAATCCTGGCTCTGCCACTGTTTAGGGGTATAAAAAGCCAAATATTATCATGTGGCAATCACGTGACGTGTTTTAAACAGAATTCTAAATGATGATGTAACATGAGACATTAATGCTAAACAATAGAGAAAGGATACATGTATCACATCGCACAGAGTTAGCCTTCTGCTTCGGTGTAACACGATGTATCATACTGGTAGGAAAATGAGGGCAACGAAGAGTATCGTCTGCTTCTCTAAGTTTATTTTGAAACACTCTTCTCGTCTTGTTCATTCCAAATATGAAGTAGCAAGCAAAAGTGATGCGTTCTCACGAATTAAGGAAAAGTAATAGTAATATTTTGTCAGCAAGTGTCACAAAGTGTTGTGGAGTTGAATTATAATATTTGTCGAGAATATAATTTTAAGTTCTGTTAGAATAACAGCAATAAAGATAGATGTGATCATCGGATTTTAGATTATCATTCGAGAAATATAGCTTAGAATATCCATTACTCACTTGAAGGCGGCGGAGCCATAATTTCATAATCGTGGTTGATATTACGAATTTTCTCTCACATTCAGTATATTCAGAAATTTTAATAAGACATAAAAGATAATTAACTAGACACAATTACAATTAATTCTACATGTCTTTATTTTTAAAAATTGTTAACATAATAGCGTTCATTCGGAATATCACTTAATACATCATTTCTAATGTAAATGTATACATTTTTTGTTCTTTTTCAAAATTAATGGTAGCTTTCTTATATGTTATGAATTGGGCCATTTAATTAAATGGATCTTAGGATCACTTTATTTTTAATGTTGGCCCATTAAGAGTTAATATGTCACCATTCACTATACAAATAATTTGGAGGTGTCACTTTACTTGGTAAGTTCTAAGAATACTTATTTTATACTTATTTTATTGTATAAGTTAGGAAGTTGAGAATTAAAGGACCCAGATGACTGAGAGCTAAATCACACGTCCATCCTTTATTAATATTCTCAATAGCAAATGACTACATTTGATTGATATATATCAAGCCATGGACAGTGACTACAACCAAAGTATTTACATTACACCAAGCTTTAATTTTCTTCCTCATGGGCAACTAGGGTTCCTCCCGGGCCCACCATAATAAAACCCCGCGGGGTTACCAAACCGCAAGTCATAACACGTTGGACTCTCGACTATGGCCTGCATCCCCCTCACCTTCACGGGAGCTCCATTTTCATCCAGGGTGACAATATTTTTAACGTACGCAGCCTTCTTGGGCCCTTCGCTTGAAAAATGCCCACTTCCCATTTGCGTGGTTGAGCTCCCCTGCGCGGAATTAGAGTTGAACACTTCGCCTCCCCATTCTATTAGATTTGCTCCGCCCTGTAGTTCTCCGAGGAGCGCGTTGGGCCAGTATCCTAGCGCGTGGCCCGATACCGTTACCCACCAGTTGCCTTCGTTTTGGTTGTCCTTCCATATTTACAGATGGGTGTATTAGTTAGAGAAATGATGATATGCTTTGGGTTAGTAAGTAAAAAAAAAAAAACCCTTTTATTGGCTTTGTAAAATCAGAGTTTATTGAAGAACACGATATAAATGATGGGGGCTTCTTTAATTTATGCTTTAAGGAATGAGAAGATATTTTTGTAAGATTTAGTACCTTTAATATTTGGAAAGTGACATGGAATTGTTTGCCGTCGTACGTAGAGAACGGCGCGAATTTTGCATCGAGAGCTATCGCGTTGCTAGTCTGAATGAACCCTTGGCATAGCAGATTGTAACATCCAGTATCCTGATAAGCGTCTGCCTGTTTTAATGATTTATTATTAGTTATTATTATAATTCAAGAAGACCCTCATGAACTTTCAAATTTATTCCTAAATTCCCTTGTTGTGTCTTGTTCAAGGAATTAAGTTCTCATTTTATAAAAATTTTGGGGGGATTTTGAGAAATTCACCTTTATTTTTCATTTAATGTATTAATTCTCTTGAATACAATTGTGATTAAAAATAAAGTTATGTGAAAAGATTTTACAAAACTGACCGTCCAATATGTGAAGAGCCTTGTATGATTGTCTCCATACATTGGTGGATTGACCTGAAATAATATCACAACACAATTTTAGTTATGTGTTGGAAAACCAAATAAAACACTAGATATAAATCTGCAATCAATTTATTGAAGATTGACATATAAGATCTTTTTATCTTTACAAATTATGAAAGTAAGTGTATTTTATTCTTACAATTTGTAATTACTGCCTTAGGTTGAAAATCACTCTAACTTTTATCTATTAATTAAAAAAAATGTACTTCAACATGACTATATGTAGCTTTTAATCAAATTTGTATTGAATATATAAATAGTAACAGTGACTTCCATACTTTGTTTTCTCGATCGTTTCATAAATAATTTATTCTTTACTTTTAATAAACTTTAGGCTCCGGGTTTCCTAAAGAAGGAAAAAAAAAAAAGAACGAGAGGACATTACCATTAGTCCTGCTTCAACGGTATTGTGAAGATCATCATTCGATACGATCCAAATCTGAGCAAGGCTAAAATCAGAAGGTTCTACTCTAGGCTTCCATATGTTTATGTCACACCGAGATCCATAGTGTGGACCGTCATTTATTATATATGCTGAAGCATGCTGCAAGAAAATT
>JBAKGM010000002.1:17743417-17763473 GCA_037177215.1 Asparagus racemosus | reverse complement strand
AGAAATTGACAACTGGGAACCCTGTGGGGGTCCCCTGGAAGAAAAAAAAGTGTTTTTTGTTCCCCCCCCCCCCCCCCCCCCCTCCTTTTCTTCATGGTATTTGATGTTTATAATTTTGGGCACTATTAATCTATGTTACACAATTTCTCAATGGACATGTTTGAATACCATATTGTATGCATTTACAGTTAAGTAGGATTCTCAGAGGACTTGTGATCAATACAGAATTAACAAGCATATATTGTACATCTCAGAATAGTTTAATGAGATTTATTCACCCTACAGCATTAGCAAAGGACTACTAAAGGGTGTTTTCAGCTGAGTTGAGACATATAATTTGAGTAGGGTAATGAATGATCTTTTTTGCAGCGTGCACGAGGATTTTTTTTCCTGGAGGTGTGACAGGGAATTAAAATTATTAGGGTGTAGTTGTCTGTTCAAGTTTTTTTCGGCCTGGCAAATTTGCAGGGGCTGATGTTTCATTTTGTCTCCCCCCTTTATTCTTTTTCTTATTTTTTTAACTTTTTTTAATAGAAATAGTGTACCTTAGTATCGCTCCTAGAAACCATCTATGGTCTGCCCTTTGGCTTGTAACTGATAATTATTTTTGTGAGATATTTTACATTTCTTCTTGCACATTCAAGTGTGCACTTTAACTACCTTTTCACCTCTGTTGTCAGAATCGATTCATTTAGCCTATCTTGAAATTTGGATCAAAATCTTTATTGTTGTACCAAGCAAATATTGATAGACAGCGAGTTGGAATTGGGAGTCATTTTCATTTAATTTTGTGGTTTTCTCCTTATTTGGGTCCTTTTTAATGAGCACCACCTGTGTCCTACTAATTTGAAGGGATGACATAGTGAATTACAGGCTAAATATTCATCGTGAGTTTTACGTTTTCTTTTTATTTCTGTAGCACTGTTCAGTATCTTCTGCCTCTTCTATTTGCTTTATATAATGTATATGTTTCAGGAAGAAAGAGTGAATGTTTTTTCGAAAGATTGATTCACAACTTCCATGAGCTAACGTTCCGTCATTTTCTGAGGTAGGAAGAGGGATCATCGGGTGTTTATATCTTCGTTAAGTATGGCAATCCCGACTGAAGATTTATAAACTTTGAGTAGTGATGTTATGTCTAGATTTCTATGACAATTATTACCCATTGAATACCAGATTTTATTGGAATCCTTTGAGTAGATTAGATGCTATAATTGGAACCAAAATCATGGAACCAAAATCATGTCTTTGTTGCTACATCACACAGCTGCAGGAAAACATAAGAGACATTGAAGCTGGTAAAAGACATGTTAAAAATGGTTTAATGCACTAGATATTTGATAGTCACAAGAGCATTGGAGTGCTGTGGTTTTTTAATGTGCGAGCTACTCTTTAGTCGTCTAAATCCTATGTTACCTGGGTACTTATACCTGACACGCACACATACCCACGCCGACACTTTCTTGGACACTCCTTGAATGTATCTATGCAGTTATTCAGGTATGTACCCAATTACGTAATTTAATGTAGAACACTCATCATACACGCAAGACTTTCTAATTGATTCAAATTGCGACTTGTTAATTTGATTGAAATTGCGACTTGTTAATTTCATTTTAAATTGCGACTTGTTAATTGATTCAAATTGCGACTTGTGAATCGAAACAATGGCATTACTTTGCTATGCAGTTGCATGGCCTGCTAGCTGATGGCTGTGTCAGGAGGCTACTGAAGATGCTTTGTGGACATCATGCTATATTTCAAGTTCCTTTGGTACGTTGAATATAGCTATTTCATTTTGCTTCTGTGCTTAAGTGAGTTCCCAAAAAGCTTTGTCGTGTTTAGGGGTGGAAATGAACCAAATAATTAACAAATGATTCGATAATTGTTCGAGTAACTATTCGGTCATATTCGATGCGGTAGTTCATTTACCACTAAACAAATATTTTTTAGTATTCGAGTTTACTAACGAATAGATTTAACTAGATGTATATTTGATTCGTTTGTCTATCAAATATTCGTTTACAATTTGATCACTTATTATTTGTATTATTGCACATATGGTGCCATATTTTTAATGCACTTGCCATTTCTATGTAAGTTTTATGTACTAATTTTAAGACTTAAATAACCTTAAATCTATTTTCTAATGAAAATTTTGATTTAAATATATATACATCACATATTATAAAGGAATAATTTTTATTTATGAATTTAAATACTATTTAAAAATCAAATTCTTTAGCGGAATAAACATACTTTGATATTCGATAAGTATTCGTGAATATTCATGAATATTTATCAAATACCAAGTATTCGAGTTCGAATTCGTAAACTCCATATATGAATATTAGAGTCCACATTCGAATTCGATAATTTTAAACAAATACAAATATGAACACCTTAGTATTCGATTCGATTCGATCGTTTACCACCCCTACTTACACCCAATCCTCGCTTTAAAGTTAGTTTCAAATGTACCCTTCTCACTCCTTATTCTCTCTCCATCATGTCTCAAATTCTCTTCTCCCAACAAACCCTCGCCGAAAAAATAAGGCAGCAGTATTTTAATAATGATGGCCATCTCCTTCTCTCACCATCGAGCTTTCCTTTTGACTTTCCCTTGCCATCTTCTGCCTCAACCTCCTCACCATTGTCTTGCCCCCACCTCCTCCCCCTCATCAAATTCACCATCGACTCCCCTCGCCTCGATCCCTCCCATTACAAAGTTTCTTTAAATGTATACAAGATTTTGATGGTTAACGGGCTTCCATTCAAAGTATACAAGCCTCGATTCAGCGTATATAACCAAAATCTCAATTGCAACTTGCAAGGTTTTGGCTAATGGGCTTTGTAAAGAAGAGAGATTAGAAATGTGCAAGATTTTTTAGAAGAGAACAACGGTGCCTAATGGGTTTGTTTGCTTTGTGTTAATTAAAGCTTTTGAGGCAGTGGAGGGGCGCGGAGGCGGCAACCTGTGGGATATTGGGCGGTGGTGGCCCGGCGGTGGGGGTGTCCAGCTAGGGTTTGTTAAGGGCGGAAGAGCAAAAAGTTTAGGCAGACGAAGAGAGAGGATTTGAAAGAAGAATGATATGAAATTCAGCTTAAGATGAGGTGTTCATGTAAAATGTTTTAAAGTTTAGAGGGTTTTCGGTCATTGACCAGTCAACTGGCAACAATGCATTGTCGTAAATTCTTAGGGGGCTGGAAATATTTTTCCCAAGTGAACTTCACATAAACCCTTTTGAGTTTGGCCTTTTACGGATGTAGCCCTCTTTTAACTTGTGGACAACCCTCCCTATCGGCATTAGGCCACTATCACATCAAAATCATCTCCAAGAAAAAAATTTAGCCCCCTCCCCCAACGTGAAATAAAGGCTAAATATCAGAAAACTTCAGTCATCTGCTAATACTACTTTTTCCAGTTGATACATCAAATCTAAGTTTCTTTTAATTGCCAAGCGTATCAACTGTCAACATTTTAAAAATAGAATGAATTCATACACTTGAATGAATAAATAAATAAATTATTGACATCTAGAACATACAAAACCAATCAATACATATAATTATAAAGTTGAGTAATATTTATAAAGTTTAACGGGTATCACAATGGCAGCTAAAGTGGGGGGCTCTTATGAATTTCATACTTAAAGTTAACTTTAAGTATATGCAGCGGGTACTTTCTCAGTGGACGAGAACACGTGTGTCCTTAGACGCCAATTACTTGTGTCTCTATGACATAAAGTACATCTAGACTGATTATGTGTCACGTTAATGACACGAACCGTGAACAATCTTTATACGCCGTAATGTCTTCCGATGTTTCTCCGATTAGTTGCAATTAATTGATATTGAATTGCTACGCACTTATCATGTTTCTTATCAGTTCAAAAATATTAGTATTTTGATATAGGTGATTATTTATAGGAAAAATTATGTTAAGGTCTCAAAAGTTCAAAACTCATGTGACTAAACATTTGCACCTCTTTCTCATGTGACTAAGCCCCAAAGACATGGCCAATGCAGCAGAGAGAGAGCGAGAAAAGCGTCATGCTCCTCCCTAAAATACCCATCATAATGCCCCCACGTCACAGTTGCAGTTAACCCCCAATTTTGTAGGGGTTGTTTAAAAATTTTTCAAGGGTTTGTTTAAAAATTTTTTGGAAGTTTTTTGCAAAAACTTTAGGGGGTTATTTATAATTTTTAAAACTTCTACGTGTTCATGTAGAAAATCTTCGAAAGGTTATTTGTAATTTCTAAAACTTATGGGGTATTTTTGTAATTTCAGGGGGTTTTGCAATTTTTGAAACTTTAAAGGTTGTTTGCAATATGTAAGGTGGTTATTTGCAAGTTCTAAAACTTTGAGAGTATTTAGCAAAATGTACAAGGGTTATTTGCAATTCCTCTAACTTTGGGAGTTTTGCAAAATTTTAAGGGTTTTTTCAATTTTTGAAACTTTTTGGGGGTTGTTTACAAAACTTCTAGGTGGTTATTTGAAAGTTCTAAAATTATTAGGTTTTTAATAAATTATAGGGAGTTTTTAGCAATTTTTGAAACTTTTAAGGTTTTTGTAAAGTTTTAGGGGGCTATTTGTATTTGTTTAGCTTTCACGTTGGGTGAAATTTAGTGCAAATGGTTGTTTAGAAAGTTAAAAGAGGCAATTGCTTGTATAGGTTGATTGTGACCATAAAGGATTAATCGTGAAATTTACCTAGTTGATGTTTACTTTACTCATTGTATGTTAAGTTTATATTATAAATGTTAAGTTTATACAATGATATTAATTTTGAACATTGAGTGTTAAGTTTTCATTGCTTGTTAAGTTTGGAGTATAATTGTTAATTTTATAGATTACTAGGTTTTATGCACATGCAATGCACGTGGTAAAATACCAAGCTTAAATATTTTAATTTATTTCCTCATTAAAATTTGTTTCTCGGTTTCACTTTAATATTTTTTGGTCACTTATGTCTCTAAACTTTAGCATTGTGATTATTTATTTTTTTTGATGTTTGTTTGAATGGACTACACCGAATTTAGACTTTCATCTTGATAATTGAATTGACAGGAAATAAATGTAATCCAATGCCAATTTGAATTTTTCATATTATTTAGATCGACATGAAACCAAGCTTACCTTGAGAAAGTATAGTGTTGCAAAAGTGAAACATAGTTGAAAAATAGCGCTATAAAAGCAAGACGAATAATTAAAGCTAATAAGCTAAGATGGTTGATTAAAAGTGGGCTAGAATGAAACTAAAGAGAATATAAAGTTATTCCTAATCATTGATAGACTTTATAAAAAATTCATAAACTAAAGATTAATGATAACTATAGTACACTTTTATATAATTAAAGCATCCACATAAGCATATAAAGTACTAAAAATAGTTTATAAAAATCCATTCTAAGGATTTCTAATTTTTCTCAAAAAAATAAAACTATTCTATATACAATATTCAGAAAATAGATCTTTTATTCCTTCTGTTCCATTTTTCATTGCGTCGAGATTAATCATTCTCCACCTTAATCTTTTTCATGTGCAATTCTAGATTGATTGTGACATTAGGGTAGAGGTGAATTTTTTGTGTTGTTATCTTTTTTTGGGCTCGTTCATTTGTTGTCTTCTCATCTTACTTCACAAAGAAGTTGCATATATTTCCGATGTTCAACATAAACTTCTAAAAAAACAAAATTTGATTATTTTTTTGTTTCATTGAGAATAAAGATTAATTTCATATATATAAAATTTTTATGTTTCTAATTTATTACTTAAATAAGGTTAGGAGTTACCTTATTTTTCTCTGCAATGAATTCTTTTGTTGTGCATCTAATAAGAGTATTTGCTGGGTCAAATAATGTTATCTTTGCTTTGCCCATGTCATTTTTCATAAGGATCTGAACTAAATAACTGTATTTTTATTATCAATTTGCCTTAGATTATAATGTTAATATTTGATTTTGATATGTTTATTTCATGAAGAAGAGATGTTATTTAACTTTGGTACTATGTCATCAACAATTCTATGACATTTATCATTTGGACACACTTATTAACATTTATATCCACCTTCTTGTTGCAGCCTTTGCAAGAAGCACATTGGATATGGTAGTTATCTTAGCATTATAGGTATAACAGTGTGTCTGTATATTGGTAAACTATTTTTAGGTTTACTTATGTGAATTTTAGGGTAGGTCTTGTAAGATCATACCTCTTTCGAATGTTGTGATGATTGCATATATCAGTAATTTGAATTTGTGTTGTATTTGTAAAGGGTCTTGATGAAGGTGCTTTTGTCTTGGTAGCTTGTTCTGACTGCATATTAGCATTAAAATGTAATATATTTTTCTTTATTGTGTTATATGGATGTTTGCTTGGTTAACCCGGAGGAAGGTGAGGATGACCTTACATCATCATGCCCCTTATGCCCTGGGCGACACACATTTTACAATGGGTGGGACAAAGGGTTGTGATCACGCGAGGGTGAGCTAACTCCAAAACTTGTCCTCGGTTTGGATAAAAGATCCATTCATATATAATAATGGAGATATGTTGCAGGAATAGTTTAGTGTTAAAAGTGCGATTTGCTCAATTAATAACTTTAATAGTTAAGGGGACTTTCAATTTTTTCATATTACGATAAAAAAAACTTTATTTCTTAAATCTGATAGTGCTATTACATGCTTATCTTTGATCGTGTCTTCAAGAATTGACCTTTCGTTGGTAGTCATATCCCCAAATAAAGTTACATGCAAAGTCATGCCACTGTACAGGAAAAAGAACAAGGTCGATTTTAAATTATTTTAACTTGCGCTATTGTAAATAAATATCACATTTATACCTTTTGTCCATTATAATGATTTCCCTCCTCTTATCAAGCTTGTTTTATCTTGCAACATAATTGATCATTGGTTTCACTTTAGTTTCTATTGAAAGATTATTTGTATGTAATTTTATATTAAGTTTACGATTCCTTTAGTATTTGAAGAATAAAGTATAAAAATTTATAAATACTTACTAATTTTTCTTGTATTTTTCATGGAGAATACTTCTTTGATTGGGACGAAGTTGTTCAATATGTTCTCCAAGAGGAACTCAGTTGGTGCTTCTTTGCTAGATATGCCTTTTTATCGATGTCAATTCAAGCAATTCATGAATGTTTTTGAAATTTGGGTTTATTTCCTTCACTTCTCCATTTGAAATAAAAACAACTTGATTCTTTTGAAGGTTATCTCTAAACTTCATGATAGTTTCTTCATACATAACTTCTTGTATTTTTTTATCCTATAAATATTATTAACATCAAAGATCAATGTTTACACATTATAATCAATTAATGCTAAGCTATTATATTATAGTCTTTTATCAGTTTTATGTAATTTAGTTTTCTATCAATTAACGTTATTAGTAAAATTATATGCGATTCCTTTAATTTATACAGTGTTGTTAATTTTTAATTTATCATACATTTTTCAAATTTTATTCCTTAACTGGATATTTTTAATCTATTGTTATTGCTATTTTTTACCAGCATCAACTTAGGCTATATTTAGATGCTTAAAAGGGATAGTAAACTTTAAATTAGAAGTTAAATTAAGAACCTACGGCTAAGACTAAGGGGAGGGCAAGAGGTCCATGCCCCCTCCAGGGGTCAGAGGAAGAGCGCTGGTAAATGCAGGCGGAGGAGTTAACTGTGATCCCGACTCAGGCCCTTCGTCCCTTCGGCCGGAAGAGTCCTCGCCACCTTCCTCAGTCCTCTCGGCAGGAGCATCAACTACTACATCATCATCGTTGTCCTCGTCCTCTGCATCGACTGCATCGAGATCGAGTCCTCCACCTAGCCTCTCTATGTCCTCAAGGGCCTCTAAAGAGTTCGCGATGTTTGGAGGGTAGTGAAAGCGGTTGGGAGTGCCTCGCATCTCGGCTGGAAGTTGCGCCTCCAAATAGTCGTATTCAGCCTTACAGGTGAGCGCCACCTCCGCCTTCCCAACAATTCCCTGATGGTACTCCTCGACGACCTCTGTCCGATAGGCCTCGGACTCCAGAAAGTGACCCGACTCTAGGCAACAACCAAGGGCTCCTCATGGCGAATGCCCTCTTGCTGAAGTCTGTTTTGAGCCATCTGCTCCTCCTCGAACATGTCCATGGCACGCTGAGTGGCATGACTTTCAACCGAGACTTGCGCCAGAGCATGGACCTCCGCTGGCGCGCGAATGAGTTCCTCAACTGACAGCCTCGCCTTCTTCTGGCTCTCTTGAAGCTCACACTTGATCCTGTCGATATCCTTGGACTTCTGGGCATCAGAGGCTATCTTTTCTCTCACCTCCATCTCATGACGCCACTCATTTATCTCAGTCTCTTTAGCTGACAGCTCCTTGAGAGCCTCCTCGAGGTCAGCCAACACCTCAGCTCTCGGACCCCTCGCAGCAACCTGAAGTTGAGCATAGGCCTCTCGGACGTGCTCCATGCGGCTGAATATCTCTTGCTCCACCAAAGTCCTATGCATCAAGTAACTTCGGAGGATTGGATGGAAGCCCACATCGAGAACTTCCTCCAAGATCTCCCTGTCTCGGCGAAGCCAAAACTGCTCAACCGCCTTCGATTGAGCTACATGAGATTCGAGGACCGAAGACCTCTTATCAAGATGGCACCCTAGCTCGTGCCTGTTCTCCACGCTCGGCTCCCTCTCATACCGAGGACCAGTTTTAGCAGTCCCTATTAGAAGGGCCCTCAGCCTGTCCCAAGTTGGGGTGTCGATCTCATCAACGTGATGAGGAAATGGCCAATCCAAGTCCTCGGTAGAGGGCTCCCCCTTGGTGACCGGCTCCTTCCCACAGTGACGAGTTGGCTTAGTAGCATTTGAAGCCCTCGCCCCCTTGGTTGAGCACTTGTCTCCACCGGGATGTCCCCTATAGGAAACTCAATTTTGGTCGTGGTCGGCTGCGGTGCCACCCCTCCCTCATGCTCAGTCAACCCCCTATCCAGATGGATGATCTCGGTCTCTAGCGTCTTGACAACTCTCTTTGGTCCTTGGCTGTTAACCTTTCAAAGTCTCTTCCTTTTGTTGGCTTGAACAGCCGAAGGCTTCGATCCCTCTAGTTGAGTCTCCTCTGGGGTCGGTTGAGATTGGGCCACCGCCGCCTCTGACGGGGCCAAGCCTTGGTGAGGACGCTTGGTCAGCCTTGTTGACGAACCTCCTTGAGGCTCGGATAGTGGAGCATTCAACCCCTCAGCACTTTCACCCGAGCCAAGAATCAGCCTGTTTGCCCTCTCCTGATCACTGGCTGAAGGAGCCATGACAGAGACCCCTGCTACCCGCAAGATCGACTAGTCGAACAGGTGTTCCATCTTGCGGGAGCCAGCAAACACCTTGGTCCACTCCAGAGCATCCTTCTCATCAGGCAACAAGTCCTTTGGTGCCGTGGCTTCTTTTATCACTTCTGTCTAGCTTGAGCAGCCTAGCTCCAAGTCGGCACCTTCCATCCATACAAACTTCTCCTTCCAGTCTTTGTTCGAGTCTGAAAGGTCGAGAATGAGCTTGAACCGGCCCACCACTTGGAAATGATAGTGAGCCTCTCTCTGGTATGCCTTGACTCTAATCAAATGCCCCAACACATTTAGAGATGGTTGAATCCCTAGCCAATGACAAATAGCTATGTACCCCACTAGAGCCGCGATGTCGTTCGACTTCAATTGCATGGGCGAGACCCTCAGGGCTGAGCAGATGTGGTCGATGAAGGGATGTGGCGGCAGGCGCAAACCGTACTCCATATGCCCTAGGGATGATCGTAGATCGCCTGAGACCTCATCGGCGCTGTCACTGTATAGGCCCGAGGGATGTCATGCTTATCGTGAAGAATCTTCAATTGCGCCATGGTTGCCTTCGAGTGCATCTCTGACAATAGTTCCTGCCTAGCGTTAAGGTCGGAAGCGTCCATTACTGCAGTTCAAAAAATTGTCGGAGAAGATAATTGATTGGAGTTCTGGAAGAGGTGGAAGAGTTTTGCAGAACAACAATCCCCTTCATCCTCTCCACGATTCTATTTACAGGCACCCATACCCACAGCTGTCAAGATCGCAACGGTCGAGACGGTTCGAAACTGAAGGCCCAGATCAACTTCAGGATCCGAAGCGCCTCACCACGATCAAGGAAAAGCACGCCTACCTTAACTAACCCACAACCAGGCATGGAGCGCGAAGCACCCGCAGTCAAAAAGTAGGTACTGACGTCACCCACGTCACGTTAGAAGAACTGTTCACACACCAGTAATTAATGGACCTCACGATAAAAGTCACAATACCTCTATTTCACTCAGACCTGTCCTCAATCGACTCTAAGTGAAAGGGGCTAACTGTTATAGCACTTCAATTAATAAATTATATTCAACTCAATTAGCAGACAAATTTCCCGCATTAAGATTCTCAGATTGGTCTACCACCTCGAGACACCCCGAACTCCTAGCTTAGACTACTCGATGAGCTGAAGTCTCGCGTGGCAGGTTCAAAAGGCAGTACTAGTCGAACTCCGAGTTGACTCGGGAGACAACCCACATGGCAAGTTGGTCGACTCCTTGCAAAGTCGACCCGAAACGCGAAACATCTCGACGTTCCACCTAGGATAGGAAGATGATGATGATCCTCGGGCTCCCCGCTAACATCACGTCGCCATCGCATTGAATGCGAGATCAGAGCCATCAATTCTTTGTGCTCATAGATCTTTAAGACACGTCAGCCCATGTGTCTCCTATCACTTTGCATTAACGCTGAGATGACTTCTCCACCTCTCAGCGGCTGACACCTGTAAAGCAAGTGCTAACTCAGCTGCCAGCTCCCACTCGGTCGAAGTTACCAATCTACCCCTCTGTTACTACTATAAATAGGGGAATTATTCCTTACACCAAGGTAAGTCTTTTCTAAGCAATTTCTGAGCAATTTGCTATTGACTTAATCTGAAACTTCTTTAGATCATTATTTCCTTCCCCACTCAAGATTACCAACTAACTTGATCGTCGGAGGAATCACCACGGAACCAACCCCAACCTCTTACAATTCGTTACTTATGTAGCATACTTCAGGGATCTGATCTGGACATCAGGAGAAGTTAGCGGCCCCTAATCACTCACAACAAATCATAACTAAATTGACTATGTGATCCGTGACATCAACAGATGCCTTGGGGAAACTAGAGTATTTATGACAAAATATGGAAAGTGGTTGTCCACCTCACCACTTTCCATTTGAGCGTTTACATTGTTTGATTAGGAATCTTTGTGAATCCTAAAATAATAGTATTACATTGTTTAGATAGCATAACGTAAACTTAAAAAGTGATAGTTATGTGTACCCTATTAAAATGTTTATTTTATAATTGATAGGATTACCACCATGATACACAAAACGCTCTAATAATCCAATTTATCTCTCCTAGCTAGTAGCAATCGGAATGAATAATTTAAGACAACTCATAAGAATAGAGGGACCTTATTGTAATTTTAATTATTTGAGGGACTAATTTTGAACATGATTAAGAATAGAACCTAATATTAATTCAAAGATTTGAGGGGCTAATTCAAGGTATGAAAGATTAAGAGACTAAGTTGAAAAGGAAAAAAAATAATTTTATGCTCACTGTAATCTCACGGAGGGCAGTTTTGATTTTTTTTATTCGTTTTTTTTTCACCCACTTGACATTGTGTCAGCTTTCCAACAAAATCACTTCCAAATTGAAGTGATATTCAGTTTTTCATGTCAAAGAAGATTCAAACAAACACAATAAAGTAATAAAAGCTGATTGTGAAGCCCATAAACTGACAGCTTTACATAATTTTCATTGTAAAAAAATACAACCAAGCAGCCCCTTAGTGATTTTTCTCTAACACGGATTTTGCTCGTGGGAAGTGATCCTAATTAAATTAAAATTTTACTTTTTTGGTAGTTAATTATTCATTTATTTAACTTTGGGTATAACCCCCTTAAACTATAGGGTAAGTTACACAAGTATCAACTTTGTTTATTCAACTTAATCCCCCCACAAATTGTCATACTCAATCCCCAATATTAACACCACGAACTTAATTTTACCTTTGTTTGGCAGTTCTATTTAGAAGGATAGAGAAGAGGAATGAGAAGGAAATTTGAACTAAAATTTTACCCCCAAATTAGGGGGTAAAGAAGGGAAAGGGAAGGAAGGGAAATAAATTTCCCGTCCTTCCCTTCCTTAGTCATCTCCCAAACACGCTGTAAAGTCACTGTTAAATTTAAGAGGATATCTGTCTTTTTTTTTTTTTAATTTTGCGTGTTAAAATCTCCACTCACTATTGTTGAATCCTTATTTATACTCAACCTCGGATTGATTCTCCCGACAGATTTTCCCACCATGTTGAATTGAAAACTACACCCTCTTTTGTTAATAGCAACACCCTTCATTTGATAGAGGAGAAAGAAGATGAAGAGAAATTGATGTTTGAAGATATGGAGATGATCGGAGAGGGTGAACTGGGAATTTGTTGGAGACGAGTCTCTAGAGAAATTAATGGGGGAAAATGGGTTGGCTTCGTCTTCTTTGTTGATTGATAATGACGATGACGCTGGGTTTGAATTTTGAAAGGAGGCAGAGACGGAGTTTGAGATTGCCTTGATTTTAAAAGTACTGGTTAATAAGAAAAAAAAAGCCCTTTTTTTTTAGTGGGGGTCTTTTGAGACTGGAGTTGAGATTAGGGATTAGTTTTGAAAAAGGATATTTTGGTCACTTCACTATAATCGGTAATGTCGTTAAAGGGGTCTGCTGAGAAACCTTCAAAGTATTAGGGGGGTTAAGTGAGACACTCTTGAATTTGTGAGGTTAAGTGGAATAAATAAAGTTGAGGGTGGTTATGTGCAATTCACCCCATAGTTCAGTGGGTTAAATGAAATTTACCCTTTAACTTTCGTCCTACTTGTCCTGTTGTCCATGAAGTAACCAGGAAAAGGCGTCAATTAGTAATCTTTATCACAAGAAGATTACATTATCATCTTCCGTATTCCCCCCAGACAACCAGTAGCATTAAAACTAGTTCCACCAAAACTATCATCCACCCCCTTGCAAACAGAAAACAATTTCCACAGTGGAACCCCAGATTTTAGGGGAGGTACAAATGACAAAATTTTGAATTTTTTCTCTCTAGTATTTGCAATATGTAGAGACTATAGAGGTATGATGAACAAATGCTGAAGTTTACCGAGGTTTTGTGAAACACCCAAAAGTTTAAGGGGGCTTGTGCAAGATAAACAAAATTCAAAGAGGGGAATGGAGATAGGAAGAAATGCTTCAATAAAAAATGCAAAGCGTCAAATAATTCAGGCGACGTAGACCAACAATTGTTGGAAACTTAGGTGTATGAACTGTTGCTATACGGGCTGTTTGGTTTATTTCCTAAAATAACAGGAATAGAAAAATGGTGTTAATATAATCTTTCCAATGATTTCCATATAGTTCTAGAAAAAGTTTTTTTTTTTTGGGGTTAGAAATATGGTGGAAACAGCATTGTTTCCTGTTCTTTAGTTTGGTTCAAGTAGAAAACATAGGAACTAAAATATTTAAGAAAAGCATTCTTTTCTCACCTACTCACGTAAAAAAAAAAGGAAAAAAAAGAGAGAAAATATTATCTTATTGTGTTTTGCTAGGTTTCTCCCCAATTTCCATCCAAAACACTAGAAGTTGAATTTCTGTAAAAAAACTCCATGTTTTCTACTTTATGGAGAGGGGTTTTTATATGAAAATCATATTAATTTTTATTCAAATTGCAACTTATCAGCTTAGTTTTTTTAATTATAGAAACAATCTACTTGCTAACATATTCTCAGTGTCACACATTTTTCACTGTTCAGCTAAAAAAAATTTAAAAATACTTATTTTACCCATCTCCTCTCTCCGCCTCCATCCTTCCCTCCCCTCTCCCCCTCACCATCCTCCACCTCCTCCCTTGCCTCATCGCCCCCCACGCCCAACACCCCCTCCCCTTCTCTCTCCTGGTCCTCCTCAACCTCTTCCATTTCATCCCTCTCCCCGTCTTTCTCTACGTCTAGGGTTTTTCCAAACTCTAACTCTTTCGTCCTCTCCTCCCCCTCCACCAATGGCTTCTCTCACCTCCTCCCTTCCATCTCCTCTTTCGCTCTCCATCCTCCTTCACCTCTTCCACCATCTCCTCCATCTCCAGGGTTTCTTCAAATCCTTACATTTTTTCTCCTCTTCTCCCCCTCCTCCTCCCTGCCCCCTCTCCCCACTTCCTCCTCCAATCTCATGTCCGTCACCTCCTTCCGCTCCTGCTCCTCGTCCTTCCCCTCCTCCTCTCTCTCCAATCTTGATGCTGACCTTCTTCCCTCCTCCACTCCGCCACCGACCCTATCACCGCCAACCTCCCTTCCTCTCTCTCCCCTTCTTCTCCTCCTCTTCTTCTCCCTCGTGGGTTAGACTGGGGTATAAAAGAAACTTTAGATTTTTTTAACAGAAAATATCAAGTAGTGTGACGTTGTGAGCATATTTTTAGCAAATGTTAGTGGTTTCTATAAAAAAATATTAAGGTGGTAAGTGTCAATTTCAATAAAAGTTAAGGTGGTTTTCATTTAAAACATATAAGTGAACAAAACTAGGTTTTAAAGCATTAGAAATGTTTACCAAAATACCACTATGAGAGAGGTATACACGCCTTTTCTATAAAAAAAGGGTGAACCAAACATGTGAATTGAGATTCTTACATTTACCTGTCTTTTTTCCAAGTTGCATAATGATGTCAATTTCTATTAATTAGGGTCGGTCTGGTTCGTCTAAATTTTGTTGGAAAACGCGTGGAAAAGATGGAAAAGGAGCACCTTGGGAAAAAAAGTACATTATAGAATTTCTACTCTGTAGTTTGTTTCACAAAAAATAAATTAAAAAAAACAGAAAATGGTATCTATAAAGTGCAGAAAACACCACATTAAAATTTTTTTAAAAAAAACCTAATCCTTACTTTCTAAGAGGAACTGGCCAAAAATCAAATGCAATCCAATTAATTATTTGGCCACTTCGGCTTTTCTGACACAGTTCTATTCATTATCAGTAAGACTTTTTTTTTTCAACTTTAGGATTCCTATTTTTCGTTTTTGAGCCAAGCCGTAGGTCAACTTCTTTCCACCCTACTTGGAAGCCGAAGCAAGAAAGGGCAAAAAAAAGTATTCCAATAAATACATGCAGACCCTCGGAAAAGATTTCTGAACACTAACTTCCTGTTCTTTCAAGAAATGAACAAAACAGGCCCTAAGGATTATCAACGCACCAATGTGATCGCTTCAAGTACTCATGACAACCAACAGAATTACAGGTACTAATTCACATATAAATCCCCTGCTCGCAAACGAAAAAATACTCACATTTAAATAGTTGTACACATTTCAAACCATAACTTGTTATTTGTTCTCCGCATCTATAACAGGTTACGGACCACAATTACAGAACAATCAACAAGCTGTGACAATTCCAGCCACCCCAAAACATAAAAGGAGGAAAATATATCACCAATTTGCATATATAAAGCCAATTAATAATTATCAAGGGAGTAAGAAGACCTATAACAAAGCATGACACATTAAAACAGACTTACCTATCAATTTCTTTGTTATATACATACATGATTATATCAGTTAGAACTCGTGGCCAGTTTAGTATAGTAGTCATGCATTAAACTAAACATTTGCTTCGATGTATTCCGTTACGCGCTCGAGCATTTCCATCACAATGTGGAACAAGCTAGTACACCATAGTTTCACTAGCTCCCTAGTCTGTCACTTTGCATAGAGAGGTTTGAAGCAGGAGTTAAAAATCATCTTAGTAGCTCAGCTTCGCATCTGTCAAGTTATTTAGTTGTCTGCCACCGATCCATCTCCAGAGCTCCCGGGTAAACCAGAAGAGGAAGAAGACCCGCTTGAACTGCTCCTCTCAGTGTTACCACTACTATTTCTATGTGGAGGCCTTTGCTTCCCTTTGCACCCTTCAGAAGACAAGTCCTAGAAAAAATAACGGTAAGTGGTAGGTATTATAAAAAACAAATGATAAGTTCAGCTAAACACACACACACACACACAATGAAATAGGAATTACAGACACTATGAATTTTTATTCAAGATGAACCTGATCTTTTGCTGCTTTTGAGTGGGAAGAAGTGCCCGCTGATCCAGGAGTCTTGAGCTCCAATTCCGTCACAACATCACTAAAGTCGTCACTCTTTTCTGAACCGTTACGATGTTGAAGATCCAAAGGCTTGCTTCTGGAATCTTGTTGACTAGAAGTTTGAGATCTCCTACTTGGTTGAGAATGAGGAAGATTTTGTGAGGATGAGCGGTCAGCTTGAGTATTGCAAGAGGAAGTATAAGGCACATAAGCGCCAGGAGTCTGATTTCTAAAGAAAGGGTATGGCTGCATTGGATGAACTGGGATGGGGGCTGAAGGGATTGGTACTGGCACTGTGTATGGATATGGAGGGGGACCCATAACAACTGAAGGGTCCACTGGAGCCCAAGGGTAGACACACCTAAGTCTTTGCTGATATTGGGAATTTAGATTATCAATTTCAGATTTTAATGTTGCTTTCTCTTCTCTGAGCTCATTCTTTTCCTGTGTCAACTACGGAAAGATAAAGGATGGGGATACTTAGTGAAAATATATAAAATGCTTTTCCGCATTACTACATATAACTATTTGTTTACCTCACGGGATTCTTCGGATAGGGAAAAATATTCAGTTTTCAGTTTGTTCACTTGAGTAGTTAAGTCCTTCAACATTTGGATTGTATCAGAAAGGATGGTTGCTTTGTCATTCTTGGGACGATCTGGGTCTGCAAATACATCACAGGCAAATGTGAAATTGTAGAGTATAAGGAAATTGGTTGACACAAAGAACTCAATTGACTATAATCACATATCACAATGAGCTGAATCCATACAACCACAAGTACAATAAAGAATCTGAAATTTTCAGAGATGAAAAGTTATTTACTGAAACTACTTAGTAATAGAATTCGAATATGACAACGTGATCATTTTTATTTTTAGGATAAAATGATATAGCTTTGGAAACTTAATTGGTAGAGTTCATTTAAAATGGAAAATACTAAACAGTTTATAATAATTGATGTAGCTTCTAGATATGTATTAGTAAAAAGAAAATAATTTGGTACGTCAAGTATAGCAGAAATGTAGAATGCTATTACTATTTTTACTGATCAAATATGTTTAATTTGCCTCGGAAAATATAAGATTGGTGTAAAACAGCGTATTTACTAGAATTAGTTATTTGTAGTTATTAGAGCAAAACTTTCTACAAAAGCTGTTAGTTTGCTATTTTATTTTTTTGGAGATCTTACGAGCAAAAGTATGATTAAGGATATTAAGACACGATTTATTTGTACTAGCAGACTTAATACATGAATGGAACAATTTTCTAAAAGGATAATAAATCATAACTCTAACAGCAAATACATGTTCGCTTCTCATGCACATTAAGAAAGCTCTTATACTCGGCAATTTTAATATGAGTTTACCAAGCGCTTTTCCCAACTCCATAAATTGTTCATTTAGTCGATCTCTCCTCAATTTTTCACGATCAGCTTTCTGAATCTTCCGTGCAGCACTAGGATCCTTTGCACTATTTTCAACCCTTTGACTGCAAAAATGTAGAAAGCAACAACTTATTAAGACTGAGAATATTTATGCACACACACTCTCTCTGACTGCAAAAATGTAGAAAGCAACAACTTACTAAGACTGAGAATCTTTATGCTCTCTCTCTCTCTCTCTCTCTCAAAACTACTTAGGATTCTTCGCACCCCAATGATACACCTAAAGCTGGGTAAGGCACTGCAGGTATAATCAAAGATGTATAGATAACACCATATTTCAAGGACAAACTTGGTTCTTGTGGTATTTAGCATACTAACAGTGCCACTCCACAGGCGGGATGCAACACTGCATATATAACCAAAAATACGCAACCATTCTCAAATATTTGCTACAAGCTTGATGGCTTGGGTTCTTCAGTTCTATATATACAAGCTCAGGGTTTTCTTGTAGAGTGCAGATATGTGCAGTTGTATTCAAGTTAAATAGCCAATATCTCAAGTGAAAGTTCTCCACTATATATTGTTAACCACATAAATTCAGATGCGACTAGTGCATTGTGAACATCATTATTACAATCATTCAAAATAAGGCGGTATTATGTGTACAAGTCTTCTACTCAAGAAAAAT
Source organism: Asparagus racemosus (assembly GCA_037177215.1). Lineage (NCBI taxonomy): Eukaryota > Viridiplantae > Streptophyta > Magnoliopsida > Asparagales > Asparagaceae > Asparagus > Asparagus racemosus. Next base: position 17,745,211 of record JBAKGM010000002.1, on the reverse strand, counting down.
GCTAGCAGACAATAGGTCTATGAACCTTCTCCACATATTGGTTAAAGGAGAAACAGAATCTCCACAGTGTCCATCAACAGCTACCCTGCTAGCCACCAACTAGATAAAATCCTTGGTACTGGTCCGACATGCCCATGGTTTGTCACTCTGATCACAAGCTACTACAGCTCCACGGAGTTTTACTTTTATATTTTCAGTTTCAATTTATGATGCTACTTCAAGTTCTTTTCTCTTTTAAGTTACAGAGCCATATACCTGATTGCACTTCTGTGACATGAATAAAATAGAGGACTTTCAACTAAGAGGGAAAGTTGAAGATTGAATCATGTTGATATGTTAATTCTGGATCTTGCTGAAGAAAGCTAGAATCCAGATGTCAACATCTGAGTACTTCAAAATATACTTGTGCCTTCCAAAAGGAAGCATTAGATGAAGAAACAGGCAACATCAGACTACAGATGCACTGAGTAAAAGATTGACGAGATGCAACACGGACAAACCATAATGAACACTAAGCACAACAGAAGCAGTCAGTCTATAAGGGGGTGTTTGGTTCACAAGTTTTAGGAAAATTTTAAGAGAAAGGGCAAATTCATAAATAAAAATTTTCCTATAATTGAGTTTTTATGTGTTTGGTTCACTCGACATTTATGGAAAACATTTCTTAAAAAGTACAAAATAGTAGAAAAACAACTTCTTACCATTTTGAAAGGAAAATTTAGGTGGAAAACATTTCCTATAAAAATGGGTTGAAAACATTTCCTATAATTTTATTTCTTTGAACCAAACACCCCCTAAGGATAAAATTAAAACAAAGAAGGGCACATTAAAAAATGACGCTGAATAAAAAAGAGAATTAACCATCATTTAGGATTTATGAATATGCTACCACTTTTGAAATAGTAATACCTAGGATATTGCTCATACTGAACATACAAACGTATCATAAGCTAGACCTACAGATGAGAAATGCCATAGCAGGCTAGTAGCATAGACAGAAAGCAGAAATGTGAAAAACCAGAAAAATGACAAATAGATTGGAGCATCAAGAAATTCAAATTTAGGGATTTAGGTTTGCCAGTTTAACCTCTTAAATTGTAGTACGACACTACTAGTGATTCGCCCAGGTTAAAGTCCAGTTGTCTTACCAGCTGAAAGTAAAATGCAAGATACTAGATTTGTTTGGCTAATTACAATTAAAGGGAAATTTTCAAGTTGATTCTACAACTCCTTCATTGGTTTTACATTATACTTCTTTTAGGGCTTGTTTGGATTGGGGGTAATGAGGAGTAGAGGAAGTTATGAAACTCATTATCCTTGTTTGGGAAGTTACTTGTGATAGGTAATGGGGAAGAAGGTAAGGTAAAGGAGGTGAGAAAATCCGGTGAGAAAATCCAAATTTCTGTTCCCCCAAATTTGGGGTGTAACCAAGGTGAAGGGAATTGCTCAAAAAAGACAATTATGGAGAGACAATTTTACCCTCTATCTAATTTCTAACAATAAAATGATTTTGTAAGGTTATTTATGTAATTTCACATATATTCCCTTCACTTTATTAAATTTCCCAAATAGGGTGAAATAAGTTCCCCTACGTTTTCCTTACTAAATTCCCAAACAAGTTTTACATGTTCCTTTAACTTTCCTAAACTTAACTTATTCTATATGCACTTAACTTCCCTTCACTAGGTGCATATCCAAACAAGTTTAGGTTCAAATGGGCAGAAAAAGATTAATTATGAGCAATGTTACAGAAGGCGCTAGGCGGACTAGGCGTTCGAGTAGGGGCCTAGCGCC
>JBAKGM010000002.1:17719224-17733669 GCA_037177215.1 Asparagus racemosus | reverse complement strand
AACAATATTAAACTAAAATTAACTAAATTAACTAAGATTAACTAAAATTGAACAAGATTAAACTAAAATTAACTTAACTAAACTAAATTGAACAAAATTAACTATTTAAATTTAAAAAACTGTTTATAAGTGAATTTTTTTGTGTTCAAAAAGCTAGGCGCCCCGCTTAAACGGGCCGCCTAGCCCTAGGCGCCGCCTAGGCGGAGCGGACGCCTAGGTACGCCGCCTAGGCCAAAATTAGGCGGGCAAGTGTCCGCCTAGGCCGCTTTTTAGAACACTGATTATGAGACACGATCACAGTCTCACTGATCGTTCTTGCATGTCAGTGGTTCATTATCTTGAAGTTGGTAACCTATAAAGATCCGAATGCTCGTACATCACGTATCTGAAAACATAAAAAGATTAAAAAGATATAGTAAATCAATATACCTAAAATTCCAATCTTTTAATGGCTTTGACTGTTGTTTGAACTCCATAGTCCATCCTTAACAAAGTTGATGCCATAAGAAGCCGGTTCAGTAGGTTATTAGCCTAGACTCCAGAGAAATTTGGATTGACAAAGTCTAGATACTGCCAACTTTTATGGAATAGAACTCCCACTCATAATCCGCAAATTTGAACTCATCTGACTGAAAAATACTTTCATAAGTCACAATTCCATGGAAACCAGTCTCGAAAGCTATTGATGTGGTAAAGGTCGGTTATCTATCACTGGAATCACCAAACATCTCGTTCAATCCATCACAATTTTGGCTCAATCATGATCAAATTCCAATTACTATCACAAGGAGACTACTACGAGTGTTGAATTCAACTAATTACATTGAATCGCACCTCTTTATCCACTAGCAGTTTGCAAGACGGGAAAAAAGGCTTCCTTTCACCAAGATAAAAACAAATTTTGATAACAAATCCACAAATTAGGGCTTATCTACAGCGCTAAACTAAAATTTTCTTAAAATTAAGCAAATAGATCAAATTTGCAGAACAAAATCCAGACCAAACAAAAACTATCACATGGAGACTGGTGTGAAGGCTAATTGACAAAATCACAACAAACTTAAACCTAATTTCCCTCTTCAGTGCGAATCTATAATAAAAAAATTTAAAAAAAAATAAAAAAACTTTCCTTTTCACCGAGGGAAAAGGATTTGCAAGCACAAACGCCACAAAATTAGGGTTTAGTTACAGGCCAGGATCAAAATTTCTGGAGAAAAACACAAATTCAAGATCAACAACCAACCTCGAACTTCCGGAGGCGTCGAAGAAGCCCTCGGATGGCTTCCACTGATCCATCGAGCTCTCTCCCTCCTCTCTCTCTCTCTCTCCACGCAGCTAGATCTCTGTAATTTGGTATCTCTTCGATTGAGACGAAACCTCCCAGATTGTCACGAGGCAGAGATCTAGGGCAAGGGCGAGATCGAGAAGGCGAGCGATCGAGAGCTCGGATTCCTTCTCAATTGGACCAAAGGGCGAGTGGCTGCCACGAGTGAAGGCAACAACTAGCGAAAGAGACAGAGAAGAGGAAAAAATATGGTATTTTTATTCTGTCTCCTCTTTTTCGTAACCCTCGAGTGGATAGAGTACCTAGCATCGATGGACACCGGATACCGTTTGATGGTTCGATTCCCACGGATATGGATATTGGTGGATGCATCCCTAAATTTCTAACTCATAGTAAATTTCATTTAAAAAATTTAACATATTTAAACATTACTCATATATTTTATGACCTATAGTGTTTTTCAATCTTAAATGTTTTCCCCGTATACGCATCATATTTCGATTTTCTATTTGCGTGTAATTATTTCTTATTTGTTTTGCGTGTATATATATATTTCTATACGTGTTTATGATCCTACGCGAACTTCCGCGGTTGGGCTGTCTTCTGTCTGGATTAATGGAACTAAGACCACTTCTCCCATATATTTGATTCTATATAGGAACTGTACTTGTACCTACAAAAATACTAATTAAAAAAAACTTATTCTTTTTCTTGACAGCATATTGGTAGTCCTAAGTATAAAATATTAAAAACATAAATTTTTTTTCAAATTGAAACATTAGCCTATCCAAACCGTAGATTGTTCATGTCCTCTCTCTGAGAAATTTGTGAACATTGACATCATGTGATCTAATCATATAAAAATCTTTTAAATTCTATCTACGCGAACTTTCTATTTGAAAGTTTTCTCGTCTTCTTATTTTCTTTATCATGCAAATATTTGTATGCTAAACATTTTTGTTTAATTACATTTAGATTTTATTAATTTTTTTCATTCTAAGCAAATCCAAAAATGATCAATACGTTTTTAATCACAACCGTCTAATTGTTCAGACCATCACTGATTGATCCAGCCGTATCGACCAAGCAGCCCTGAACCGCGCACGGATCAATTACAAGGGAAAGTCGCAACGGCAGTTTGTAAATTTCTAGGAAAAATAGCACTTTAATACCTCGTACTTTCACACACTTTGCAATTATGTACCCCCACTTGTTTTTATAGCATTTATATACTCTTTGTTTTTTTTAAAATTGACATGCTGGCATTTCCTATCATGCAAACGTGAAAATTTACCTGAATGTTCCTCTAGGATACCCATAACCTAATTGTTGTGGAATTTAATGCTAAACCAATCTGAACTGCAACTTAATGTAGAAATAAGATAAGTTAAAAAAATTTAAATATATATTTTTGGTAGGTTAATAATGAATTAAAAAAGTATTAATACATAAAATTCTCCACAAATTCTGATTAAAAGCTCTATTTTGCATGATTGAGGGTACTAATATGCCGGTTCCCGTGAGAAACAAGAGAGGGTATATAAGTGCCAACTGAGTGAAACTAAGAGGCACTTAAGTGCTATTTAGCCAGCTTTCTATAACAGCAAAATTCGGGGCTCATTCTCCTCGCGCTGTCATTTTTTTTGGGCTTGGTTTGTCCTCGAGTCTCCTTTGAGATCTATAAAGTATCTCGTTTTCAACGCCTCCCAGCTTCCCCGTCTGCGCTCGCCATGGGGATTAGGGTTTTGTCCGTCCTCTTCGCGATCCTCCTCCTGGCGTCTCCGCTCATCATCCAAGGTAACTAATTGGACTTCGATCTCTCTCTCTATTTCTATTTACTTGAGGTATGATCCAGATTCATCTTGATCCGCTGGATCGAATGGATCTGTTCGTGATCGATCTTCTAGGGTTTGCTAGAAGATCCACTCTTATTAGCGTTTAGTCGATGAACGAACTTGAAAACTGGGAGTTTGGTTGATTGGACCTCAGATTCCAAAGAACTTTACTTTTTGTTGAGATCGTTATATCGGCTTCATTCATTTCGCAAGTATGGATGTAGGTTAGGTAACTGTAGCATGTGTTTGAATAGGGCTGGATATGGTAACTGTTTAAAGGAAGGGGCCTATTGAGTCTGGGGTAAACTTTGAAGTTACTGAAAACAGTAGAACATGAGCAGCATATGTTCGTTATGAGGGAAATGTGGTCATGCTTTGAATGGCTAACAAACTAGCGGGAAGAGTTTGTGTTGCATTTTATATCGTGAATATTTGTCCAGAAAAGCTCTGGTAACGAGAACCGGTGACCGTAAATATTAGCCAGAGATAGATGTTTGTCTGGGTTGAACACTATGTTTTTCGCAATGGGAAATTAATTTTTCCCCCCTTCTGGTTCGCTGTAGATACGGGACTTTTATGCAAATTAGATGAATAGGAATATTCGGGATGGACCTTCTAGGTATTTGAGTGCGAAGACTTTCCTCAAACATGGACAAACTCTCAGCTATACTTAGATCAAGGACATCCTATGCACTTAATTATATATGTTTTTTTTTGGGGGGGTAAAGGAATTATGTTTTGGACTATCTTTTTGCAGAATCTTATATTAACATTTTTAATATCATTGAATTCTTTTGAATTGTAACGTGGTATACAGAAAAGCATTTGTTCTAAACCTTTGGGGTCGTGTACATGAGTGATTTTTCTTCATTTAGCTCTTTGAGAATTATCTCCTCTGTTAGATTAACCATCACAATGGGAAAATTCCTATGTGTCTTCTGTAGGATTCATACAAGTAATCCTGCTAAAATTTTATATGGTTTCAGCAATCTAATGCGATCCTTTTCTGTCCTAGCTTTGCGTAGGCAGAAAATATTGAGTACAACCTATGTTACCTAGGTACTTCTAATATGAAGCCGTACCCGTACCCAAACTCCTTGGACACTCTTTCCGTATATGTGTATATTTATTTGGGCATATACGCAATTATACAATGCATATTTGAATTTAAAACACTTGTCATACATTCTTTGGACATATATCCTACACTTCAGATCCACTTCATGAAACTAGGTGGACATAGGTCACGTTCCAAATTATGATTTTGAAGGGTTGTTTGGATGTCCAGTTCAAAAAATAATGATTTTCCAATTTATAATCCACATGATAAAAGAAACATGAAAATAGGAATTTTAATTCTCATCCTTGTTCTCATATAAATTAGAAATTCCAATATATAATATATGTATGTATAAATATTTATATAGCCTTGTCCCCATACCCTACCTTTTACAAATTTTCTGTGTCTTGTACCCGTACCCGTACTGGCACCCATACCCGTACCCGTATCCATGCAACGTAGAGCACAACCATACGTTATATTACTGAGCCAAATGAATTAAAGCCAATAACAAAGTGAAAGTTTGGCATTTGTGAAATGCTTGTTGGATATGGGCTTCTTTGCCCATAGTGTACTTCTTTGCCCATTGTGTACTTCTTTTCCAAATTTAGCTTTCTTGCTGAATAATATGAGAAAGTTTGTTGTACAGTCAGGTGTTGATTGATATTGGAGGGTATGACCATGGAACTTCTTCATTCTTTTGCATGAAAAATTATTGTGCTGGCCTTCCATTTTTAAAAACAAGTCATCATTTCAGTGGAAACTATTAAATCTGTGTTAAACTACTCCTGCAGTAGGTGATTCAAATAGCATTAGTTAGACTAGTCATCTAAGCTGGACGGTATTTTCATTGATTAATAAATAATTCCTCCCTCTTTCTCTGGTATAAGGAGCATTTGAACATGATATCCAGTGATGAGGTACGAACCAGACAAGTTTCATAAGGCAATATAACAATATTTGTGATGATTAATTCTTTTGAAGGAACTTCAAGTGCCATTCTGTGATTTTATATGATGCTGATTCTGTTGGATCCATAGTCACGAAATTCTCAGAACCCTTTTTGAAACGCTGTACAGTCACACGTTCTGAATGCTGTAACTATGATTGAATCCAGGTTTTGACAGGTGGTATGTCATGCAATTAGTTTTACTTTTGCATCCAAATTAGTGGATTTTAGGATATTGTAATGTTGTGAGAAATAAGAGAACTATCCATTGTTAACACCTCACAAAAAAGTTCCTGCTTGCTTTTTTGTTTGGGGTTTATCTATTAGTTTGGACAACAATAGTTCTAGTAGACTGCATTTGATGTGTAAGTGGATATAGCCTATGGCCTTGATACTGCTGTAGTCATTAAAAAATACTAAAAGCATATGCATAATGAGTAATAAAATCATGTTAAAGTCTGAAAGCTTAGATTCTAATCAGGTTTTTCGGAGATTTATCTTTGACAATGTTTATATCATTTCCTAATGTTTACTTTGGGCATCTTATGAATTAATATTTCAAGATACACAGACTTTTGAGCTGTTATCTTAAGATAGTTAAATAGTATTCACCTGTTTCTGCATTAAGCTATTATTTGATGCACCAAATCTTGAATGCATCTGCTGGTATTTTTCTTGATAGTTGCTAGATGCGAGGCGGATGCAAGTGAGGTGGTTGCCGAAGATGGAGGTGAACTTGGTATAGTTGGTGATGAGGCACAAGACTTTGGTGATGCCTCCCTTACCTCAGCTTCTGGAGTGAATACTATATGTGTATTCCCCAAAAACCCAAAGCGACGTATGTTACTTTAGCTGCTGTCTCTCTTTTCTTTTTTCTAGAGACCGTTGTGCTATATATCTAACTTTATTCTGCACTGCAGTGATTCCTGCAGGGGAGGAAACTGAATTGCTTGTTGGAATGCATAATGAGGGTACTTTCCTTGCTTCCCTTAATTTTCTCAATGATGTTTCACAATTTATTACCATCAATTCACCTTATTACAAATATCTTGGATGCCTCATTTACTTTTGCCCAAGATTTGTTACTCTTGTTCTTCTCTGGTGTAGTAGTGCTATTGTTTGCCCAACTCAAGATTTGTTACTCCTATATTCTGCTCTGGTGTAGTCGTATGGTAGGTGCAGTAAAGTTTTGTGTTTTGACCCTTGTCATGACACTTAGTATTTATCTATTTGCAGAGAACATCTAAACGAAATATGTTGTGGCTTTGTGTAGAAATAGTTATGTAGAACTTTCTGTTTATTATTAACTTCTTCAGTATCTTTTATATTTTTCTCAATATTAATTTACTTTGTTGCGTATGTCTTTATTCTCAATGGAACATGTCAGGCTTGTTGTCTTCTTGTGTCTAAATGGCAAAACTTTGCTTATCTGATTTTTAACTACTATACTTATAATGATATCACCTTTCTTTTTGCATTTAAATCCTCCAATATCATTGTTTCTTGGGCCTTTAGCCAGTAGGTTGCTTTGCTTTCCTCCTCGTGATATTCGAGCGATTTTGTGTAAGCATAAGATTTCAGCCCTTTAGTTTGAGAAATAATGTGCAACCCACCTAGGTTCCTGTATTGGATAGCATTACTACTGCACCGAGCTCCTCTTGGACATTTATTTTCTTCATGTCCCGTGTGTTTGGATTAACTTCTGGATCTGATGTGATACAAGAAGAAGAGCGCGCCCATGTTTAAAGCCAGAGGACAGAGCTTCACATAAGTAGGCTGCTAATATGAGTCTATTTTCCTTCTATTTTTAGTTGCTTTGTGTAGTTATTTATCTGAATGTTCATTTCTTGGTAGCTTAGTATATTTTGGACATTGTTTAAGTCTCTATTTGAGGAGGTATCGTATAGTATCTTGTGAAAGAAAGTTATATAACGTTGAAGGTGTAGCTCTACCACTTAGATTGTAAAAAGTAAGTAATCTGAGCTCGATTCAAAAACTGGTGGAGAATGAACATGATGCTCCTTTCAAAATTGTGCTATGGCTAACTGGTTTTTCATCTCTTTTAATTGATATCTAACGAAAAAAGTTCTTCCACTGTGTGAGATATGCCTTTCATAATCTTTGGACTTGTGTGTAGTGCACATTTTGAAGAAATGTAAGGTCAATTGTCAGCTGTATTAGAATATGAAGTTACAAAAGTCAACCCTTTTGATACCTTCAAAGTTTTGGTATAGTGGAAGAGGCTTCAGTTTGTACTAGAATAACCTAGGTTCAAGTCCTATTAGACATGAATTTATAACGGCTTTAACAAAAAGGCACCACTGCATAAAAGAGGCCAAGTTTAGGCCCAAGAAAAGGGCATTACTAGAATAGCCTAGGTTCAAGTCCTACTAGATATGCATTTATAACAGATTTAAGAAAGAGTTCCACTGTGTAAAAGTGGTTAAGTCTTGCCCATGCAAAGGGCATATAACTCCCGTGGCACGGTAGAATATAGAATTATAACTGTCAACCTGCATATGGACTTCAAAATTTGAAGTTCTAGTGCAGCGGAAGAGATTTTGAAGATAAATGGAAGATTCATGTAGATCTACATATGCATCACATGCACATTTGCACAGGCAAATGCTGAAAAACCTCTTAAAATCAATTTCAGTTTTGTCTTGTTAGGTTTGCAGTTTGCTTCTTTTTGCCTACATTTACGTTTTATTTCTATGTACGACTATACGTTATTGTTGTAAGAATGAGTTGTATTAGTTAGATAGAGGCTTGAGTCAAAGAGTAGTTATCAGAACATTATCCTTTTGTTATAATTGTTTGTCTGCTTTCGACGAAGCAAGAAGCAGTCGGATCTAATCAGGAGTTCTCAGTTATTGGCTGAAGGGAGACAGCGAAAAAACCAAGCAGAGACGTGATTATGGGCTTAGATTAAGTGCAGAATAAAAAGTGTGGACACTACTGAAACAAATGAATCCTAGACTACATGCAACTGTCATATGTATACACATGTAGATATATGTATATTAATGTATGTGTGTACGCATGTATACATGTATCATGTATGTATGTACATGTAGATGTAATACGTGCTTGCAGCTTGGTGTGTGTCGTGTGTGTGTGAGTTACCCAGAGATAAGAGGTGGTGAGGGAGGGACGGAGGGAATAATATCCACTTAAGCACTTAGCGGACCTGTTAACTGTAGATGACAACTCTATTAGTTTATCCTCCCTTAATGATGACAACCCTTCGCTCATTATATCTTAATACATGAATCCCATCAAACGTTTAAAAGTTGGTTGGACAAAATCTCATATCCACTTCAGTGGATGCTAGGCCAACTCCCACCCTCCCTTAAAAAACACACATGCGACGGGGGGGGGGGGGAGTTCATTGAGCAAAATGAGCGTATAGGCTAGCATTGAGGCCCACTGCTTGTGACAGCAAAGTAGGCGGGCGTCACCACTCCTAAAACCTTCATAGCTTATTGTACTTGTGTGTGTAGACGGAGGGAGAGAGTGAGGGATGGACTCCGTTAAAAGTTGATCTACTTCATTTTGAAGTTGGTCTACAACTGTACATAGATTGAATGCCTTACAATAAAAGATCAAGTGTTTGGAATTTCTTTCAACTAGGCACCGCCGCGCAATCTGAACCCAGCCCATGAATTGATCATGTTTGTTAGATATGTTAGATTGATCCATTTATGACATCCACCTGATTGAGGTTGATTAAAATCAGCTAACTATGGATCGCTCACTGGTTGGCTCAAAATTGCTTTTCCTATTCTATGATCTCCTTCACATGTTTTAGGTATTTAAATCATTCTTTGAACTAGATAAAGAATCCTTTCACTGTTCATTTAGGCTCTTTAGAGATTGGATGATGCTGGCTCCTTTCTTAACAAAACACACTGTTGTTGTGTTTGATAAATGTCAATCAAGTGCGTTTATCCATTTCTGGCACTTGCAACAGATATTGCACTTACATTTGGGCATATGTTTCCTAACTGGTAGAATGAGGATTGCATGTGAGATTATGGGTCTGCAACAGACTGAAAACTGGGCTAGGTCTGAACCTGGCCCAGTTCTATTCTAAACTGGTTCTAGTTTGGACCAAAGAGGGGCTGGTCCAAACTAGAACCAGTTTAAAGGCCAAATTTTGGCTTAAGAAAACAAGGACAACTGTGGCCCAAAACTTGGCCCAAAACTTTGCCAAACACAAAAGCATTCAAAACTGGGCCAGATCTAGGCTAGGTTTGAACCTGGCCTGGTTTTGAAAGATTGCCAAACACAGCATATGAGCTTGAGCTCAAACAAAACAGGAGCATAATATCTTCTGGTTGAGAAGCATTTTGGCTTCTCATGCCTGCGTGGTCCCCTGTTATTCTTGGGCAATCATCCCTATGAATCTAATTTTTCACTGGTAACTGTCAATTTCTTGCAACCAAGCCCTTCATCTCAAAAGAATTAAAGAGTAATCATAGGTATATATTTGAAATTGAATTTCTCCTGATAAAGTCAAAGATGTCACACAACGATTAATTAATTACCCGACATCATTGTCAGATTAAAGATAAACATATTTGACAGTCCCAAACTGAAATTCAAGCATTTAAATAAACTATAATCTTAAACTCGTTAAGTCTAAAATTTATACCCTATTTTGACTCTAACATATTTTCCTATCGTTATGGTTCTTCGATTTGGAATTTTGTTCTTCTATGAGATTATCCCGATCTGGTACGAGCTTCACGGAAATGTGCTCTGGTTGACATATACTATGGATATTCTATATTCTAGTTATTACTATTTTGTAGCGTGGTTTGTTTCACACGTCGTTTGATTATCTTGTAACTCTGTTTGATATATGCAGGCGAGTCTAGTTTAAATGTCCTTGCTATCAAAGCGAGCCTTCACTTTACTTTTGATCACCGCATGTTGGTTCAGAACCTTACTGTGCAGGTGAGACTGCATTTTCTACTTTTACTTATTCCGTTATTTTTTATTTTCACGATTACTAATTCTAAATCAATTACACCACAAAAAAAATCCTAACATAGTTTCAGAAGGCTTAGTTTGCAACAAATGGATAATTTGCTGTCCTTCTGTTAAACCTTTTCGTTCTTTGAAGGAAATATTTTTTTACAGATAATTTTGTGCAATCTATGCTTTGGGTATTTAGTGTTTTGCCAATGGTGCTAAAAAAGTCACTCAAAAATCAAGTAGAAGACAGCATTAAGAGTTCTTTATCTAAATAAGAAGCGATTCTAACTGTGGATTTCTTGAACCTGAATGTGAGTCGGGTATATTTGTTGTGGCAGACAAGTCCCAGTGTATAATTAGTATGAGGGTAAAGTTAGCGGAAGTGTAGGCCTGGCAGTTGATAATTTTACATTTCGCATCATCATCACAAAAAATCTAGGCCTTTTACTTTAATAAATGGCATTGCCATGGAGGGCAAGTCCATATGAGAGGCTTATGAGGTATTGATTATCTTCTGCTAAAATTTAGAATTGGGAAGGTTATTGCACGATTTTCTTTACTGAACAGGTTAAGTGTGGATGCGCTCCCACATGCTAGCTATATTTTCTTGTGTTAAATTTCAGTTTGTTCTTTAATTTCAAGGAATATAAAGCCTGATATTGGTTTTGGTGACTCTGTTAAAGTTTTCATCTTACTGTTAGGTACTTTTCACTCATTTTTAAAGGAAAGCAACCTCATTTTTGATGCAGGAATTTTACAATGCTACAGTGCCACTATCTTCGCAAGCAACCTTCCCCTATACTTTTGCTGTCAGCAAATATCTACAGGTACCTTTTTATTTAAAATTAATCATACTTGCATTTAAAAATTAGATCAGCAAAACCGCTGTTGTCATCAAACTAGCAAAAGTTTCATGTTTACTGCAACTTGCAACCTTTATAAACTTCAACACTCTAATGATTGGTTTAAATTGCAGCCTGGCTCATTTGATTTAGTTGGTATCATAATTTATGAGATAGACCAGCATCCATATCAGAGTGTCTTTTATAATGGTACCATTGAAGTTGTTGAGGGTGGAGGTTTTCTCAGTATGGAATCCATTTTCCTTGTGACACTTGGTGTTGCCCTTCTTGGCTTTCTTGGACTCTGGGCTTATGGGCAGATACAGCAGTTTTCGAAGGTAATTCTTCAGATGTTCGTTAGTATGATTCATTATATGAGATATATTTATGCAGATTTGAACCGCAAACATTGTTTTGATCAACAAAAATATTTTCAAGCTTCTGAATTATGTAAAACAATTCATGTTTCAGTCTTTTAGATTGAATGTCAACTGCATGGTTTCTTTTTCCTCCGAACTCGTTTTTACTCGAGCCCGTGTTAAAACTTAAGACAACCTTAAATTTATGAACTCGTCAACCCAGTGTATATGAAGTGCCCGCATTCCCTCTGGTTCCCTGTTACCGTACCATCTAGGAAACTAATTCCTGAAGATCTAAGTTTGTGTTTTTTTTTTTTTTTTTGGTCTAATGAAATGTTATCATTGGGGACAGCATGATAATTAGGGGATCTCTGCTCTTTTCATAGAGTTAGATCTTATGAGGATGTTGACTATTGAAGTCTACTAGTCTAGGGGATCTCTGCTCTTTGCTCGATGACTTCGTACAAGGAAGTTAGACAAGCTATATACTTTGAACTTTAAGCTTGCTGTTTGATACGTTAACTAAGCACTTTCCTTTTCTTTATACAGGCTGTTGTGGGAATTGCTAGTGATCTTTGGTCAATTGGTTTAGGTTCTATTAGTCCGTGCGATCTCTAGCTAGTCAAATCTGATGGTTCTGGACAATACGGCTGTTAGCATTTTTGAGATTGTAATTACTATATTAACACTTGAACCAAGTATTTATAGTTCATCGACATAACAGATTGTGTTATGCTTGGTAAAAAGGCGGACCCGCGGCTTTTACAAGTTAAAAATTTAAAATTAACGGCACTAGTCATAGACCCATAATGCATCGCTTTTGCTGTTGATGTTAAAAATAACCTCAACGATTCTTACATTTGCATTGATCTCTTTCCAGAAAACAAAGAGGGCCCCGAAGGTGGAAGTAGGCACCAGGACCACAGAAGCTAATATGGATGAGTGGTTAGAGGTAATACCAATAATTATTTGTTTTCATTGAGAACATTTAGTGAAACCTGGTATTCTAATAATGAATCCTGAGAAAGAATGAGAACCTAAATTTGAAATTTTTTTTTTAATAATCTTTGTTTTTATCTTTTATGACAGGGAACTGCATATGCTCAGTCTCTTTCAAGCAAATCGAAGAAGAAGAAGTAAATTCGCATTAGTATTGATGCTGTAGTTTGTAAGCTACAACTTAGTTTTTAGAGCAGACAGATAGTTTGTTGCAAGAGAATGTTCATTTGAGGCTGTACTTGATAGTTCTTTTTGTGTAATAGTAATCCTGGATAGTGAATTTAATGATCCCAAGCTATAGAATTTATCTGAACTCTGGAGAGGTTCGGCATATTCTTATATTAGTGCTACATGTTTTTTCGATGGTTTAGCAATTAAGTATTGGTTGCCAACTTTTTACATTTTTCAGATTGTTACAATATCGAAAGTAGTGATCTCAACATTAGAGTAAAGATTGAGAGAATTGGACTCTCTTCAATTATCACATAATTGGAGGGGATCTCAATCCCGAATTAACAGAAATTTTGACACTTATTACTAAACCGCCCACTAAGCTCAATTTCTTAATAAATGCCCATAAACAATATTAAATTATACCATCCAGAAAGGGTGGGGGAAAAACAACATATATGTATATGATACCTAAACGTAGAATGTTACAAAGATTTATCAAAAGACGTATAGGGAATTTTGGTCTTGAAATGACCAAAGCAAACAAGAAGTTTATTATAAACAACAAAATGCGTACACTCGAAGGAAAACGCAAAGATGTAACAACTAAGAATAAGATAGAAATAAGACCAAGATGTAACAACCCTGTAAATTAAATTCCATGCCGTGCAAATTTACCAACGATATATTTAATTTTGCTAGTAGCATGATTGACCTTCTTAGATATGACGGAAATGAGCTAAAGTAATTTGTTTTACAAGAAGAAAGAGGCAAATTTTTTAAAGATAAATAGTAATAAAAAAAAGTAACATTTTAAAGGTTTTGCTTGGTTAGGTGTACTGCAACAACAGATGTACTAGAAACAAAAACTCATAGTTCATGTTTTTGCACTAAATTGACATGAAAAGGAGTCATTTTTCCTGTAACAGCTTCACCAAATAAAAAAATTCATTGCTCTATACCTTTTTTTTTACGACTATTAAATTTATTGATATCTATGTTTTCTAGAGGCGCACTCCACATTCTACTTTAGCCAATGAGATATTAGAGAAAACTATTGATTTGGCTGATCAATAGGGAAGTAGACCAATCCAATGAATCTGAGTCTACCTCTCAGTGGTTGCGCTGCGTGTGCTGTCGATAATGATATTATTAGTTCGTTTATGTTTTCATGTAGCACTAGATTTGGATAAAGTTGATGTAATGTAAAGAGAGGATCAAGTTTTCCATATATAATAATTATTAATTTTCATATTCTTTTATGAAGAAAACTATTCTTATCAAAGAAAAAAAAAACCAGCACTTGAATGACCCGAGTTCGAGGCCTCAAATTTTCAAAAGTATTCAATCCTTTCAAGAAAAAAAAAAAATCCATGGTTCATACATCTCGATCAAAAGAATCTATAGAAAAAGAAAGTAGATTCACCCAAACATCTTGATAGACCCATGAGATAACTCTCATGACTAAATAAGATCAAATTATCATGTGATTCATCTCTTGCTATGAGAATACTTAATCAATTTGAACGCAATTACATTTTCTCTATTCTTTTTTTTTTTCTCTATGCAACTTTTGTTGTTTGAATCACAAATGAATATTTGAGCGGTAAAAAGAATATTAGGAGGTTTGCAAACTAAACTAGTCAAATGTTGAATTTCCTTGTCACTTCCATATTACGTTTTAACATCATGAGGAGCACAAGTATTTTCTATCATATTAAAATTAAAATAATTCATGTGAATAAAAAGTTAGGCAATGATATGTCTTAGATTTAAGCATGAAAATTTGCAATTTTCACTCGAGGTAGATATTTTGCGCTTAGGGGCTGTTTGGTTGGTCAATTTTATAGATTAGGATTAGGATTTGGCTCTGACAGGGGTAGAATAGTAAATAACAAAATCTAACTAAATCCTAATACAGTGTTTGGATTATCAAAATTTATAGATTTGATTATCTATAAA
>JBAKGM010000002.1:17694801-17719124 GCA_037177215.1 Asparagus racemosus | reverse complement strand
TCGTGAATATTTATCAAATACCAAGTATTCGAGTTCGAATTCGAAAACTCCATATATGAATATTAGAGTCCACATTCAAATTCGATAATTTTAAACAAATAAGGGGTTGTTTGTTTGGTTCAAAAAACATAGAAAGTGAAGGAAAGAAAACTGACAAGAGATTTTTTATTATTTTAATTCACAATCAAGTGTTTGGTTTGTAAACTAAAAATAAGAAAGTGAGAGAAAATGAGGCGCCAACTAGACATTTTCCTTGGAAAATTTTCTGCCCTTTTGAAGTTGATTACGGGAGAAAATGAGAATCAAGTCACACATCAACTATTTCCTTATTTTTTTAATTTGAACCAAGCTAAGGAAAACGATGGAAAGTAATTATACTCTATGTTTCTTTACGAAACAAACACAAAAATTATTCTTCACTCTATGTTTCTTTACGAAACAAACACAAAAATTATTCTTCTGAGGAAAACATCAAAAAGTGAAGGAAAGTGAGTTTTGGAAAGTGAAGGAAAGTAACCAAACAGCCCCTACAACTTAGTATTCGATTTGATTCGATCGTTTACCACCCCTAAAGGAGAATACAAGAATTCAATCATCCACACTTTTCAAGTTGTGTAACTATAATTTTCAAATACAAGTATATATGTAAGATCATTTTGAAGTTTTTTAGATACAATTTGCATATATTTAAAATCACGTTAAAAAATAAGTTTGTGATTTGATCTGATTCGGTTCTAATTAAGTAGTTACTTAAACAAAATATGAAAAAAAAAATTTGCTGAAAATTAATTTTACAAAAAAAATTGATAAAATATTTTTGACTTAATAGCAAACATGACTTAAATTGATTTTAATATTTCTATGCGTAAATCAACCACAAATCTATTTCAAATTTAGATTCAAAACTAACAATATAAGGCAATTAAATTCAAATCTTTGATAACTAATTACTATATTTAGACTATGAAATTTTGTTGCATAAGTTTGGAAATATAGAAAAAAATTAATTTAAAATCTTCACTAATATCCTAAAACATAAACCAACTTCATCCACACATGTTTCATATTTCATATCTAAATCAAAACCCTAACGATTAATTTTTTCTCCATCTCCACATATAATCATTCCCTGCTTCCTCTCTAAAATATTCCACGTCTAATATTTTGAAGCAATCCTTAGTTTTTATCAGTTTTTATCTCATACTCATTTTATGCTCAATTTACTTTTATTTAATTGTTTTCTCTCTTTTTTTATTTTTTTTAATTAACAACAGGAGAAATTGTTTCATGCTGACATGAGGGGATGGTATGTACGACCTAACTTTGAATTATTTGAAGTAATTTCTTAATTCAAGAGAACTAATCACTATTGGAAAAGTTGTGTGTTCTCTTTTATATTAACTAGTATAATGCACGTGCTTTACACGTGAACATGCATGTTTTAAGTTTTGAATTTGTTATTGAATAGTAAAACTATGTGTTAATAAATAAAATTGCATAATAAGATTGCTTAAAAAGAAATGTATGAATTAATTATTATTGTATAGATATTATAATTGAATATTTTTCTTATAATGATCGCCCACTGTTAACATTTTTTTAAAATAAGTTCCCAAATCTAAAATTGTTCTTAAATAAAACTATCAATTCTATAAGTTATATTAAATATGCCCTTCCAACTTAAAAGTTGTTAACTTAACGTTAAATTAACTAAGCTGCATTAGTCTGGCTAGCTTTTTCCTAATATTCCCTAGATAGTTACACTTGATACCTACAACATATTGCAATAGTTACTTCTCATTATAATTATTTAATAGGGTAAATTTCACTAAACCCTTATGAACTTTCAAAATTACACTAAACCCTTAATGACTTTTCTATTTCAAAGAAGACCCCGATAACTTTCTGAATTTTGCAGATAGCCCCTATAGATTACAATCAGAAAATGGCATAAAAAGACATTTTGAAAGTACTTGGGGGTTTGGTATAATTTATCTAAAAGATATTGGGGGCTTTCTACCAAAGTTATTAGGGGTTTAGTGTGATTTCGAAAGTTCATAGGGTCTATTTACTGCAAAATGCTAAAAGTTCATGGGCATTTACTGTAATTTACCTTATTTAATATTATAAATATTAGTTCAAGTAATATTATTAAAATAAATATATTGTCTATATACTATAAAATATTTATGTAATTTAATTTTTTAGTTATGCTCTTAAATAATTTAGTATTATAAATATTTTATAACTTTTTATTATACTATCATTAACAATTAATAGTACTATTATTAATATTAAATAATTTTTTTGTAAAAGACTAGTTTTCAATCATTACCAAGTATAAATTATTCAGTATCAAGTAATAATCTTTGAGAAAATACTCTAAAAATAATACTAAATTATTTATTTAATTTATTTAATAATATAATACTCACTAAATAGTGTAATTCATAATTTATAAGATATTATTAAAATAATTATACTATTTATGCGATTCAAAATTTATTCTATTTATTTTATTGCTCATTGAATTAGAGTATAATTCTTAATAGTATTTAGTAATATATTATTCTATTTATACTATGATTTTAATTATTTTATTATAATTCATAAATAATTATTATAATAATAATTGGTTACTACTAATAATTGTGTATATTTATTTTCTAAATTGTTTTATTTTAATATTATTAAACAATTGATAGTTATAATATTATTGATAACTATAATTATTTAGGAAGGTGAGGAGGAGCATAATTAATAAGAGGTTATGTTTATTTAATGAAAGATTAATTAGAGATAATAGCATAGTTAGAATATTTCAAAATTTGAGAGGGCAAAAACAGGAAATTTAATTATCTTTTGGGTCATGATGCGAAAGCCTTCATCTCTGTGAAAAACCTTTTCCATGTTTCGAATGAATATGAAAAGGTTTAAATGTCAATATTTTTCTCTATTAAAGTTTTATTTTAGTTGGACCTTCAGAGAAAGGAGAAGAGAACGTTTCGAGCTTTGTGGCGTCTTGCAATCTCTTAAGCCGGAACATCAATGAAAAGGGAAGATCTTTGGTTGATCTTAGGCTCAGAGATTTAATCTGCGTGGTTCTAACTTTCTAACAATGACGGTTATTTTTAAGATATTTATGTGAACTATATTTGTAATTTTAATCAGATGGATTAAGTTTTGATTTCTTTGAGTTATGACGCAAAATACTCCTTAATTACATAGCATATACAATGTGAAAGTATCTGAAAGATATGTAAAAAATTTACTTGAAGCATGCTCTAAATTACAAGCAACAAAGGAAAATACACAAAACATAAAAGCAAAAGAAAGCAAAACATGACATCAGGCTCTAAATTATATTTTCTTCAATTATTATATTTGCTTATATTTTTGACTAAATATTGCCCCATATATATTCTAATCAACATTATCAATCAAATTTAATTAAAGGAATTCTTACCTTTTCGAGAGGAAAAAAATTTGTGTGGGATTCAATTCCTCAGCCGAGCTAGGGGTAATGGGTGGGTTTGTTGGGTTTTATAAGGATGACAATAGCAGTGGTACTCATAAATCATGGTAGGTAAGAGATTTTTTTTTTTTTTTTGGTTGAATTTTTCCTTCATTTGTCTCTATCAATGGAATCAAGACAATAATGGTGGTAGATAGGGCAATATTTTAGAATAATTTTTATTATTCATATTCTCAAAAAGCAATAGTATATTTGACATAATGAAAATCTCAATTGCTATATGCGTGTGTGTAGGGGTGCAAACTAGTCTAGATTTATTCGGACCGATCACAACCGTATCTGTTTAGAAAGCGGATATGGTAGGGAAAAATTAAAACCAACCGGATATGGTTTCAAATACGGTTATAGTTTTGATTTTTCATCCGGATACAATTTCAGATATGGTTTTCGGGTCAAAATTGCGGATACGATTTGGATATCCGGAAACAAGTTTTGCACTTTTTTGTTGTTTGGATTAGACTTGAGAATTATATAGGTAAAGTGTATACAAATAATATTAGCTTGCATTGGTGAATGCATATCTTCATAATGCGATATCTGCGGTGAGTTTGTGATCAATGTAATCTTCAGGATGCTCTAAAATAAATATTTTTGCAAAATCTGGCCCCCATAACGGCATGCACTTGGTTGTAAAATGTAGCACTGGATGTGTTGACATTTTCTATTAACCACCCAGATGTAACCACCCAGATGTAACTTGATTTCATGTTGTAAACAACTTGATGGTTTTCAAGGAAATAAATTCTTGGCCGAGTAGAATTACGATTAAGTGCAAGCCAACACTCAGGTTATATCTAGTGATATAGAATTAGGATTCACAGCTCATTCCAGGTTAGTTTATGTAAGGATGCATACCAACACTCGGGAACTTATATTAAGGGGCTGTTTGGTTGGTCAATTTTATAGATTAGGATTAGGATTTAGTTCTGACAGGGGTTAGAATCGTAAATAACGAAATCTAACTAAATCCTAATACAGTGTTTGGATTATCAAAATTTATAGATTTGATTATCTATAAAGGTGCTTTTGGATGTGTATTTTCTGGATTTCAAAATCAGAGATATCAACTCGGATTTAGGTCTCAACTTTATAGATTTGGAATCCATAAAATAAATTCCTAATCCTAATCCTAATCCTTTTTTTTAATAACCAAACAGCCCCTTATCCAACTGGGATTAGGATTCAATACCCTATTAGTAATCGGATCCCCTACGAACCCAACCAACACGCTATAAAAACAATCCCCACCAAAAAAAATAAAAAATAAAAAAAACCAAGCGGTATCGAATCAAAATCCCTTCATCCAAAATCTCGCGATCCAGAGAAAAATCGCAGCAAGAGATCGAATCCAGAGCATCAATGGCTTCGGCTTGGGCCAAACCTGGAGCCTGGGCCCTCGAGTCCGAGGAGCACGAAGCAGCCTCCGCCGCCGCCACGTCAGCCCTAGACAAGGGCTACTCCTCGTCGGACTCCCACCAGTCGTCCACCGCCGACTTCCCCTCCCTCTCCGCCGCGGCCGTCACCAAGATCCCAAAGAAGAAGAAGAAGCAAACCCTAACCCTAGCTGAGTTCACAAGTGGCACTGCCGTCAATCCCGGCGCTGGCAAGTTCCAGCCTCCGTCCAAAACCCTAACCCTAACCCCTGATGAGCTCCTCGCGCTGCCAACTGGGCCCAGAGAGAGATCCGAGGAGGAATTGCAGCGATCTCGAGGGTTCGGGTACCGAGGAGGGCCGTCTAGGGTTTCGGGGGATGAGAACCCTAGGCGAGGACCTCCGAGGGACCCTAGGGATTTGGGGCCGTCTCGGGCTGACGAGGTAGATGATTGGGGATCGATGAAGAAAACTCCTGTTGGGTTCGAGGGGAGGGAGAGGGATCGAGGGTTCTTCGATTTGCAGTCGAGGGCTGATGAATCGGGCAGCTGGATATCAAAGAAGGGGACTTTGCCTCCGGCGAACGAAGCGAGGAGAGAAAGGAGGGGTTTTGATTTTCATAAGGAGAGAAGTAATGGGAACGGAGTTGATTCTGATAGTTGGGGAAAGAAGAGGGAGGAGAATGGAGGAAGTTCGAGGCCAAGGCTTGTGCTTCAGCCGAGGACATTGCCCGTCGTTAATGGGGTTAATGGGGAGGAGGAGAAGGAGGTGGAAGTGAAGAGTAAAGGGTCAAATCCTTTTGGAGCGGCGAGGCCGAGGGAGGAGGTTTTGAAGGAGAAGGGGAAGGATTGGAAGGAGATTGATGAGAAGCTTGAGGCTGTGAAGATTAGGGAACCGAAGCGTAATGCTTGGAGAAAGGAGGTTGCGGTGGGTAATGGGTTGAAGGAGGAGATGACCGAGAGGACTTGGAGGAAGCCGGATGCGAGTGGTGCTACTTCACCAGCACCAAGGTTTGAGTTTTGATTCTTTCATTTATAATTCTTTGCGGTCTATTTTGCAAAACGATAGGATGCAGCTTTTGCTTTGTAGTTTTAGGTGGATTGGTGATTGAGTTACAAGAAGAGAACGTGAATTCTTTGACTTCTGGTTTGCTTGCTCATATGTTATAAGATCATGTGAAATTATGATTTTTGGGTGATGTTCCTGATATTTCAAATATGGGGTGTGTTTTTTCTTCTTTTGTGCTTAAAGTTGCCTTCATTCTTTTAATTCATCATCTTTTGTATATATGTCTGTTAATGTTGGGTTAGTTTTCTTAGTTTTGAAGTAAATTACACGTGAACAATTCAATTCCATGTTAAGAGCTTTGTTTTGCTTACTAACTGCTGCTATTTCCACTATTTATATAATACATTATCTGTTGATCTGTTATAGTTTTGTTTAGACTTGTTTTTCTACTAACACGTTACTTAATATGCTGGTAGCAGCTATCCTAGTATGGTAAATGCCAGGTTCACTACTTATTTATGGTTAAAAGGCTGCTGATGACTAGAGGTGAAAATTGGAAATATCAATGAACCTTACCAGAATTTTCTCTATGTTGAGCAAGAATAAATAGATGAATAGGAACTTATAGGATTGACCCTTGAAAGATGGAAGAATAACTTCCTTAAAATGCAAATAGTTCTAGAATTTGAGGAGACAATATGTTTTAAAGCAAAGTGCAGTCTTCAGTTAATTTTCTGACACCTATGTATCATTGAGACCGCAAATTGTGAAGCCGTGTCTAGTAGGATACTTTTTGGGCATGCTACTTATGTTTTCTATGCATTTTGCTATACTTTCTCTATGTATGTGTGTTTTAGTTGTATCAACATCTTCATGCTTCTTAGCTACCTACCAGCTAAGACACTAGATGCTGCAATACAAACTTCAGAGTTTGAAGTGGATTTTTGAATTTTCTATGTAGCACAGACATGTCTACTGTGAAAGTTGTACCATGCAGGATATTTAGTAGACATGCTACGTTATTTTCTGTTGTTCTTAGCTAACACCCGCTTAGGAGAACTATAATTTGACACAAACTTCAAAGCTCAGAGTTGCTTTCTTAGCTAATTACCATCTAGGACCACTATAACCTCGATCACTTGATGCAAATTTTATAGTTGGTTTTCTGATTACCGATGTAGCAGTGGCATTTCTATCATGAAGCTTGTCATGTGAGACACCTCTTAAACATGAATTCCTGGTTTGTGTACATTTCAGGACTCGTCTGTATGTCATTGAGTCATGTGTGATGTGCTCATGCTCCCTAGCTAATTACCAATTAATTAAAGCTGGCACTCACATGGCACACCCCTTTTGTCATGGTATTAAAACAGGTCTGTGCTTGATAACATGAAGATGAGAGTTCAAGACTAAATATATGTGCTAGGAGACATCCAGGTCATTTTGAAACTGGATGGATCCAGTGGATCTTCATGGGTCCATGATATGCAAATTGAGAGTTGGATCCTATAGTCACACCTACCTAATGTAGCATCTCAGGGGCCATATCAACACTCTCCTTTGTGTGACAGATCAATGATCATGCCCTCACAGTTGATTGTCGTCTTCCTTGGTCTACAAGGGGAAAATGTAGGAAAATACCTTTCATGACCTTTAATAGAAGTAGAACACACAGTGCTTTAATGATTACCCTCCAACCTTCTAAAGTGAGGACCCTGTCCGTTGATCACTAGCTGGCTGATGAAGGAACAATATATGGATTCTTTTGTCACTCAAAATACACTAGCAAACCCCAAAAGAAAGGGGAAAAAATCTTGTACCATTACAAAGTAAAATTCAAAGTTTTCCATGTGTGTCATGTGTCGTGCCAATTGTGTTTCTGTAGTGATAACTGAAACTTCATGGATGTTGCAGTAATTTAATCAGACTGGTATACAGCTGAAATGGCTTTTAGCTCAAGAAGCTGCAGAAAATTGTAGACTTCAACTTGTTCAGAAATAACTAAATATGTTTATTTTCTTCATATTTGCATTTATTTTATAGTTTAAGTGTAGTGGCTTAGGTCTTGTTGTGATCTGATATATAAAGTCCTGGGATGGATTTTCTTACGGCTACCTTTAAGCTTTGCATTCTCTTAAAACAGTAAACGTCCTTTATTCCTTTATATGAAACAACTTTTTTGCTGTTGTTGCTCCAATTATGACATCCTCCTCCTCCTCCTGGAGCGAGTAGTAGTTTTTGCTGCATAATCATCATAGTTGATACCTATGTACAATAGACATATGAATACAATAGTAAAGCTAGAAGGGTAGGAGCCTGATTTCAAAGGATTTGCATCTATTATTTAAGACCAGATCTGATCTAATTGAGATGGGTTGGGGTCAATTTGGATTCATAAACTTTTTGACGTTTGTGTTTAGTTTTTCACTTTTTTTAACAAATTTCTATCAGATCTTGCTAGTCTTGTATGTTATGTTTTGCCAGTTCAAATACAAATTCGCTAGACTTGGACTTTGCCCACTTGGATTTTAGACGCTAGATTATTTTAATCCATACACGAACCATGGATCTAGATTTTGAGTATGGTTCAGGTGTAATTTGGGTTGAGTGTGTGTTAGGTTTAGGAACAAACTGAACCAATTTGCAGTTGGGAAGCTGTCAAATGGTCATTTTCTAAACTCTGTTCAAAAATGGATTTTGGATGACCTTTTCTTCTGCCCTCGTAAAATGTGTCTGGTTAGTCTGTCACTTGCCTTGGCTTCTCATGTTTTGGCTTGCAAGCCAAGTTGCACGTGAGTATTGGATCTTTGTTGACTTGGCATAGGCATAAATTCTCGGGTTTGGGAAGTATCAGTGTGCATGTGTTCTCATCTGGAATGTTATTCTGGACATATCCACAAAAACTTGGGTTTGAGTTTGTATTCGTTAATAATTCTTTATTTTCAGATATCGTAATTCTTGAGATTGAATCCATTAAGTGGTATCCCGTTAAGGTAGTCTGAAAGAGCAGATTGAACACGTGTTTTTGTATGACATTCGTCCAGCAGTTGTGAGGTGCTGGCTAATAAAATATTTGAAATTTGCTAGATTGCTAAAGTACTTTCATTTGATATTGGAATCTACTACGCATTTACAGCCGAACAGTATTTATAGTGTAAAACCACGCAAGTTATTATACTATGCATCTATTTAATTGGTCTCTCACTTGACACTATTATCATTCGGAATTGTTTTCATTGCAGCGTATCATTATCCATGTGACAATATTATTGTTGAAATCTCTTCAAATGACAGTAAGCTTGCTTCTGCAAGTTAATGGCTATTGATGGAGATCTTTATCCGACTAAAACTTAGTAGGAGTTAATTTGCTTCCCTCATCACTTAACTACAGCTAAAAACATCTTTTGTCTGAGAAGCTTTCTGGATGTGTATTTTGACTGAACTTGTCTCTATGATTTGCATTGCAGTGTAGATGCAGTGGAGGATCAATTGCAAGATAACTGAGAGTTTTTGTGACAGCAACAAAAATGAGGAAGATGAGCTTCAAGTGAAGCAAGTGATGGAGGATTCTATTTATTCAGTATCAGTTTTGTTCTCGTGTCAGTTTCAGAAGGATTTTTTGTGGTTTATTTTTTGTGGTTTACTTGTTGAGTTAGTTTTGGTAGTAGGTTAGTCGTAGCGGAAATTGAGTTGTACTTCCCTTTTTTTCATGTGTTTTTCCCCCTCACATTTTGGTCCTGTGCTGCAAATGTGGTGTATTATTTAATTTTTATACTTATACAATAATTATCAGTTTGGAAGGGTAAATTTTGTTTGGTTTTGTGTTAGTTATTTTTTTAGATTCTTCTCAATTTGTTATCTATTGTTATTAAGTTTCTCTGGTTGGCTTAAAGATTAAACAGTATTGGAGCCCAAGTTGAATGTGTACTATGAACAGATGGGCAGTGTTGGTATTTTGGGCAAGCAAATGGTACACTCAGGCTACATGTTTTAGTAAATATTATTCAGATCTTCTCTAATTAGATGGTAATTAAAATGGTTCAATTCTTTCAATCCGTATTGCCTATTTCAATTCTAATAGATGAGATTATTCCACCAAATATTTTCACTATTACAGATTAGTTGTCTTGACTATAGAGGTTTTCAAGTTTACTAGTGATTTTTAAGATAATAACGGAAATCTAATATAGGGTGATGTTATCCGTTAAAATGATATAAACAATAATAACTGAGAGAATTTGACGATTTTTAATTACCATTTAATTGAAGAAGATCCTCATTCTAGAAAATATTAACTGAGAACCAGTTTTGAAATTGTAATATGTTGATCTCTGGACGATATATGGTTTAACTTTATTGTCAAACATTTCATTTGGGCTTCTGCGGGAGTTTATTTGATGAAATAGAGAAATCCGAAAATATTCAACTCATGAAGAAGTTTAGCGTGAAACTATGGGAGTTGAGAATTCAGGACTCTATCCGCAACAATAGAAGTACAAGGGGTCAATCCACAATTTGGCAATAGTAGAGGGGATCTATCAGCAATTAAACCCAAAAAGAAGCTCCTGTGTCTTGTTTGGTCCCCTAGCAGAAATCTCGACAATTAGTCATCATTTATAAAAGTTTACCGTTTGGTGTTAACGTCGTTAGTAAAGTTTAATCAAAATGAAAGATTGATTTTGTTGCAACTATTTCGAGAATTCAGATTGGTGTCGACATCATTTAATTCTTAAGCATGATAAAAAAGAGGAAAACTTCTGATAAAAGTATTGTTAGAAGTTTTATCCAAATTAATACGTGTTAAATGAGAAATAATAGAATGAATGACCTATTAAAAGAGAATAAATTGGCTCTTAATGTGATAATATTCAGGACTGTTAATGGTCATTATTCTGATTAATGGATGAATTAATTTGGTTTAATTTAAGGCTGATTTGGGGTGGAGGTGATTGGGAGAATGAAGCCTCTATAAATGGTATGGTTCTTTGCTGACAAAAATACAGTAAAAAGAAATAGACTTTTTTACCAGAGCACCCAAAATATCTTGTTAATGACAGTTATCATGCATGGGGTTAATTTGTGGATTATGAGAGTGTTAGGGCCCTCAAACTCCTTCGGAGGACTGGTTCTGGGGCTCACTGTTCATCCCTGCACATGAACACTCGTAAAAGGGCAGACTTAGGTTCTCCAGTGGTTCCTTCGACGATCAAATTCGTGTTTTTGCTTGAGTGGATAAGAGAATTTTACTGTTTAAGAGTTTCTAGGGTAGAAATTGCTTACCCTAAGTAGCATACATCTTCTTTTTATAGCAGATCTAAAGGGGCATTAAGGTAACTTTAGTCGAGTCCAAACATACGGCTTCGTCGTCATCTGCTTTACAGGTGTTGGCTACAAGGGGGATGAGTCACCCTGGCGCTAAATGTGAGGGTGACTGAATATGCGTATGCTGAGGAGGTCTGATGAGTCATAAAGGCTATGAGGGATAGGGTAATAATGATTTACAGATTTAGGCAAGGCAGTTAATGCGACAGCAGTCGGCTGGCGAGGGGTTCGAGGTAACTACCGCCTCTTCTACTCGTCTGGTTGAGGGCCGACAATCACCACCTTTTCACTCGGTTACGCAAGTTATCGGCCGGTTGAGTCGGCTGCGAGAATAGTCGGTTAATCGAGTCGGCCGTGAGAGTGGTCGGCTGATAGTCGTCGAGTCGGCAGTGAAGATCCTTTCGACTCGGCCATGTGAGTCGGCTATGGGAGTAGTCTAAGTCGTCTGTGCTCCGAACTCGTCTGATTAGGCGAGGAGCGGGACGTGTTGGTTTCTCAAGAGGATTAGCACTTAGTGACTTTTTGAAGGTCGCAACATGTCCTATATTCTCCTCCTAGTTTAGATATTGATATCAAAGCAGTATAGAGATCCGTTCCCTTCTTTTTACCTGTAAGAAAAAAGCTAATTTTTTTTCTCTTCTTCGATGGAGAAAAGAGTGTACTTGGCTCCACCACAGTTTGCTTCCCAAGTTTTTATATATATTTGGGTAAATGGCACTTAAATGCCCTATTGTTTCACTAACTTTACATTTATATACCATAAGTTGTAAAAAAAATAGCACAAAAATACCCTAAGTTGTCCACCGTTAGAATCATGTTAACAACGTTAAAAACTATATATTTTAACAAAAATACCCTCCATTGAAATGGTGATAATAAATTGAAGGGATAGGTAAATTTGTAATTAAAGCAACAAATGGGGTCAAGTGCTAAGCACATGAGAATATTCTAACATCCAATTAACAGAAGGTAGTAATGTGCTACTTTTGAACAACTTAGAGTATTTTGTGCTACTTTTAAACAACTTAAGGTATTTTTATGTTAGTTTTCAAAACTTAAGATATGTAAGTGAAAAGTTAATGAAACAATATGATATTTAGTTGGCATTTAGCCTATATATTTTTAAAACCTTTTCTCCAAGCGAACCACGTGAAGTTGTTCCCTCGTCTATTTAAAAAAAAAAATTTTTTAATCTGGAGACAGTGCCAAGTGTACCTACCATTTTGACAAAGACTATAAAATTACAGTGGTTGGCTCTTTCAAACAAACTTTCTAAATTGTAATCAATTTGGAACGCACACAATAATCCAGCAATGGTAGGAGAACAACAGAGCATGAATTTGTCAAAAGTTGAAAAAATATATATATATACATATATATTATCACTTCTTGTGGATGACATAATCATTCTATTTTTTTTTGATAATGCAGAGCAGATTATTGATTGATAGAGACATCTGAGCTTAAAAATACGAGGCTGAAATTCTGATTACCTGTTCCAAACTTATCGGCTTTACTCTGTTGAATGCTATCAGAACGCTTCCCATTCCTGAATTATTTACAACCCTCTAATTTTGAAGGCTGGGAATTTAACGCCGTCAAAAAATAACAACGGACAGTTTGAGATTAGACCCCCACACTTTTATCTCTTTTTCTTTTAGTGTTGAAATAGTTTAACACTGCGCCTGTATTTAAACTTATCTTAATTGGACTTTGGTACTCCAAAGTTTCGTCCATTTTCGACTTTGATATCCCCAAGTAATGTTTTCCCCTATTTGCCACCCTATATTAATTATGGAGATTCTACATGGTGTTGTTTTATCCATTGAAATAAAGATCAATAGTGCGGGTTTTAATAGAAAACTGAACGGTAGGGTCCAAAGTGCAACTTCCTGAAACATTGCAGTGTCAAAATGAGCAGGGGAAAAAAACATTTTGAGATGTCAAAGTTCAAAACAGGCAAAAATTTGGGGTAGCAAAGTGCAATTAGGCCTTTCAACTCCTAAAGTGACCGAACACTAAACAAGCTCGTGGTGGATAGACCGTAACTACCGCCTACGTGCCCGCCAAAACCACCTAGTCCTCCTTCCGTGGCCACAAGTTACCATTTGAATTCATTCGCCGGGCTCGTTTGGATTTGGACCTAGTACATGGAAGTTAAGCGAACGTAGAAAAAGTTAAGTTGATGGAAGATAAGGGGACATGTAAAACATGTTTAGGAAATTAGTAAGATGAATCAATAAGAACGTATTTCACACTGTTTGGAAAGTCTAATAACATGAAGGTAAGAAAAGAGAATATATGTAAGATTACGATAACAAACTCCTCACATACTATTATGTCATTTTATTATTAGAAATTAGATACGGGGATCCCACCGCCGCCTCCATTGCGCAGGATATATAAGCCCGATCCAAATCCAAACAAGCCCAGAAAGTCCACGATGTCTCTCCTCGCTCTCCTCCTCCTAATCCTCGCCGGAGAACGATTCACGCTCAGCGAAGATCTCACCATCGACGAAATCCAATCCGCCTTCGAGAAAGGCACGCTCACCTCCCGCCAGCTCGTCATCCGCTACACCGACCAAATCGAGACCCTGAACCCGGTCCTCCGCGCAGTGATCGAGCTCAACCCGGACGCGTTGGCCCAGGCAGACGCGGCCGACCGAGAGAGACGGGAGGCCGGCAAGCGCGGAGGGCTCCTCCACGGGATCCCCGTCCTGCTGAAGGACAGCATCGCGACGAGAGACGGGATGAACACGACGGCGGGGGGCCTGGCTCTGGTGGGGTCCGCGGTGAGGAGGGACGCCGGGGTGGTGGAGAGGCTGAGGAGGGCGGGGGCGGTGCTTCTGGGGAAGGCGAGCATGAGCGAGTGGCTGCACTTTCGCTCGTTCCATATGCCTAACGGGTGGTGCGCGCGCGGCGGCCAAGGACGGGTACGCGCCATCTCCCATTTTGAATTGTACCCGTTCATAATTCGCACTTCAAGTCGAATCACGGTCGTTCACTAAAACCATATTAAAAGTCGTGGTCTCTCCACTAATATTTCTTTTTTATTGCGGTCTCCTACGCGAATTATCCGCCAGAATTTATTCTTGTAAAGATTCCGAATCTGAGGAGACGAGTGACTAATAGTTGAGGGATAATAAGTTCTAATGAAAGTATAGGTGAGGAAATTATCTATAATTTACCCTTCCCTATTCAAACAGTTATCAGTGACGATAGTTTTCTCTAGTAAATTTACTGTTTAGCCATTTTTACCCTCATTTAAGTTTATATAATTTATTGCTTTTAGATGGATTGGCAGTTATAAATAGAGATATTTGAGTCCTTTTACTTGTATGGACGTAAATCTTTACTGAGAGTACGGTACGATAGTTTTCTCTAGTAAATTTACTCAATTAGCAAAATTCAACATTGATTCTCTCTCTCAAAAAAATAAAAATAAAAAAAAAGTTCTTCTAATCTCTCATTCATTTTACCTACCAACAGAATCCTTATGTGCTGTCCGCGGATCCTTGTGGATCGAGCAGCGGGTCCGCGATCGCCGTGGCGGCGAACATGGTGACGGTGTCGCTGGGGACCGAGACCGACGGTTCTATAATTTGTCCGTCCGCGGTGAATTCAGTGGTGGGAATTAAGCCTACGGTTGGACTCACTAGCAGGGCTGGGGTTATCCCTGTATCGCCGAGACAAGATACCGTCGGGTATGAACATTCCCGACCCTTTTACAACAAGGATTATTTAGATATTAGCCCCTCAAATCTTTGAAATTGCTCGTATGTCCCTCAAGGCCTAAGGGGTGTTGCAATTTGGTCCCTCAGTGACCAAAATACCCATCAGCTAAGGTTTTTTCGAACGCAAAGGAGTTTCGGGAGAAACATTAACTTAGGGTATTTTGGTCGTTGAGGGACCAAATTGCAAGTCCCCTTAAAGATTTTATGGACAGTAACCAATTTCAAAATTTTGAGGGACTAACATGAAATTATTGAATATGTAAGGGACAAATATCTAAAAATATGTCCTGACTTGTTTTTTGGATTAATTTTATGGCCACTTATATCCCCCCAAGTTTCCTTTTTGATTGAGACACCATATGGGAATCAAGTGTTTAATTTAAAAGAAACCCTAAAAATGAGAAATGACTACTGAGATTCAGAAGATAAAAAGTGTTAAAACAAAGTTGTTTCAGAAATACAAAAGACTACAGCATCATAATACGGAACGTTTATCTGCAGTCGCTCCTTACTTTTAACAAGGATAGGATATTTTCGATTGCAGGCCAATTTGTCGAACGGTGTCTGACGCAGTGCAAGTATTGGAGGCGATCGTAGGGTTCGACGAGAGGGATGCTGAGGCCACCGGAGCAGCATTGAAGTACATACCTCGAGAAGGATACAGGCAATTCCTGAAGGCGGATGGATTGCGAGGGAAGAGGGTTGGGCTCCTGAGAAGCAAGTTTCTCGAGTTTCCTCATGGATCTATCGAAGGGAAGATTTTCGAGGAGCATTTCGATGTGATGAGGTAAATGCCAATCGCTTAAAAAGGTTATGATGTTCTTTATCAGTAACATGCCTATATTTAAACTTGCTCGATTCGAACAATTTTTAAAGGAAGAAAGGAGCCATTATAGTCGACAATCTCGAAATAGAGAATGTGGACACCATCCTTGATGACAACGTGAGCGGGGAGACGCTCGCATTGGTGGCAGAATTCAAGTTATCACTAAATGCGTACCTCTCCGATCTATCGCAATCACCCGTGAGATCTCTCCTCGACGTTATACTCTTCAATAACAAACACGGTGTCGAGGTACCATCATCAATCCAAAACAAAAACACACACACATCTTGTAACATCAATTTGAAAGCTAGCGATTGCACATTTCGTACGCTATTTGCACTAATTTGAAATTGGAATTGGAACGCGTATAACCTTCTTCTTCCTCCCTATATGATCTTTTCTGTCGCTCTATTCTCCAAAGATAACCTTTATCCTCTCATACATGTGAAAACTCACAACATTGCGAACTCATTCTAGGAAAGGATGGAGGAATTTGGCCAACCCGTATTCCTGGAAGCTCAAAATACGAACGGGGTGGGTCCCGCCGAACGACGAGCCATAGCCAAAATGGCACGCCTATCGAAGCTAGGATTGGAGAGGTTGATGATAGAGAAGCAGTTGGATGCGGTGGTGACAGCCAATTCGACGTTCACTAGCGTTCTGGCAATTGGTGGATATCCTGGGATCAGCGTTCCTGCAGGATACGGGGAAAACGGGGTTCCCTTCGGTATTTGCTTCGGCGGGCTGAAGGGTTTTGAACCAAAGTTGATTGAGATTGCTTATGCTTTTGAGCAAGCAACCAAAGTTCGAAAGCCGCCGATGTTCAAACCTTAAGAATTGTGCTTAGAGAAGACAAGAATAATGTGTATCGGGACTTCATTAGATAATATGATCTCTGAAAAAATTGCACTCTCTTGAAAAGGACCTGTCATCAGCAAAATCAAAACTAACCAAACCCTTGGGCTAAAACAAGATTTTATCGATTCCACTACAAGGTAATCTTCAAGCTACAGAACGGGGACTACCAAAATTTCTCGCATCATAACTTGCCTATTCTTTCATTTGACTTCTATTTGATTTGATAATTTGATCATCATTCCCACAACAAACATAAGAAAGGAATAATCCTACAAGACACATACCGAGAAGTAAATAGAGACGGAAAAGTATGCCCCTTACCTAAATCCTAAGTATGTTTAGTAAAATATGACCTTGGTGAGAATGACTCATTTTGACAATAATCAAATTCATGAATTGGGTTTTGGCACCAGAGTGAGTCTTGCATGTTGATGAATACACTGAGCACTGGCTCAGAAACCTAGTTATGCGTTATTCCTCTATTTCCTAACAAACACTTCATTCAATTCTTATCTTCCCACTAAAACTGGACCCAATATCTAATCCCAGAGATATTCTGGGAAAACTAACTCTTATTCATTTCCGCAAAAGTCAGAACCCTAATTTACTGTATTTACATATCTCATTATTTGGTAGTCTGCACCTATATAAGCTTTTCTTTGAATATCTCATCATTCAGTAGCCTGCAGTTATATTATGAACATATCTCATATAACAAGGCTTCATAAATATTCCACTAGCAAAAATTCTCCATGATACGTCAAGATCATAGTAATAACATAGCGTGCAATAAAAAAATGTAAAGGTCCATGTATGCGAGCATCAAGCAACTCAGATTGAAGAAAAATATAATTTCCAGGTCATAAAAGACATGCATTCAACATTGAGATAAAGGATATTAAGTTGTCCGGAGCTCGATAAACTATAGGCAGGAGCAACATTGCGGCTAATCATAACAATTGTTTATCAGTCATACAAATCAGAACAGAAATAACCCCCAAAGGCATCAAATGAACCCCAAATGAAACCTGCAAACTAAAGAGATTGGGGACTGCCAAAACTCCTTATCTCATGACTTTCCGATCGTTTCCTTTTGACTTCTGTTTCACTGGGTAACTTGCTCATCATTCCAACAGTAAGCATAAAAAGAAATAATCCTACAAAACATATACCGACTACTAAATAGAGATGAGAAAAGGATGCCCTTTTCATCTTAATCCTTAGAATGTAGTAAAACATGCCTTAAGTGAGAGAATGTATCATTTGGACAAATGAACCCCAAATGACTTAAGCATGAATCAGAGTTTCATGGTACTTCCTAACAAACACTTCATATAATTCCATTTCCATCAAAACTGGACCCAATATCTAATCCCAATGATATTCTGGGAAAACTAACCCTTTTCATTTCCACAAATGGCAGAAACTTATGATTTTCCTCGGGCAAAACGATGTCGAACATGCACTAGTTATCATTGAGTATAACCGAAGCCTAATTTACTGTATTTACATATCTCATCATTTGGTAGTCTGCACCTATATCAGCTTTTCGTTGAATATCTCATCATTCAGTAGCCTACAGTTACATCATGGCATAAACCAAAATGGCAAGATTGTGTTCATGTAGCGGTGCACTAATCGCTATCGCTCTAATCAACCGCAAAAGATATTATACCTATGTTTTGAGTATATGCTTAATGAAGGACAATCTTCAAAAGGGAGATTCCTCCAATAAGAACTTGTGTATGTGAATAAAGCAAATATAATCAGAAAGGAAGGAAATTCTTTTAACGCAGCATGTGCTCAACTCCTAACTGCCTAATTTTAAATATGCTATAATCTCACATAACAAAAGGCTTCGTAAGTATTCCACTAGCATTCTGCATGATATTATAAGATCATACTAATAGTATAGCGCGTAATAAAGAAGCACAAAGGTTCGCGTAATAAAGAAGCACAAAGGTTCGTGTATGCGAATATCAAGTAAATCAGATTGAAGAAATAGATAATTTCCACATAAAAGAGATGTATTCAACATTAAGATAAAGGATATTAAGTTCTCCGGAGCTTAAAAAACTATACGCAAGAGCAACATTGCGGCTAATCATAATAACTACTTATCAGTAGTACAAATCAGAACAAAAATACCCGCAAAGGCATCAAATGAACATCAAACTTTCCCTCTTCTAACTAAGATCTAGTGTAGAAAACACCATCTGAAAGCTTATACTACTTAGAAAAGAGAAACATGTATCAAAAACTTACAAAGAAACAAAGAAATAGCATCCAGCTGCTTACAGCAGGCTTTTAGCATAAGTTCAAGTACTTCCAGCAGCTGATTATTGCCTCCAACCTAATCAAAAGTCTGAGAAGAACCGAAAAGCACTCGCTTGACATGTCTAAATAAGGGTACGAGAGCAAGTAGAGCGATCTGGAGTTGTTCTGAGCTATTTAACCGAATCCCAACTTGCCCAGTCCCCTTGTTATTCAAATTTGCATGGACAACAACATTAGTTCCTCTTCCCAAAGGAATCTGGGACTGGACATTGCATCCAATTGCTAGATCCCCATGCCAATCCACAACTGATAATGCAAGAGTAGACAAAGCTCGACAAATTGGATAATCTTTATCTCTCAATGTACCCTCAAGCCGACCTCCATAAGCTACATCTCCACGACCAGCCATAACACCACCGCTCATGAGTAATTTCAACCTTTTATTAACTACTAGATTGTCTTCTATCTTAGCACCAGCTGATACTGAATCCCCAAGAACAGTTACTGAACCCGCAACTGCTGTGTTATTTCTTCTAAAGTTTTTAATTCTTGATTCACCCCGAAAAGTATAAGCCATGTCTTTTCCAACAGTTTGCATATCCAAACCCAAAGAGGTGGCTCCTGCATCACTATGCTTAATCGAACTGGCGAGCTCCATTTGAAACGTGCAGTCTTTTTTATCCTTTGTGAGTTGACCCGAAACAGATACTGGGATCTTATCCTTGATTACAAGTAATCTTTCAACGTTCAGACCATCATAACCAACATCATGATCCCATACATGGTTCTCAAGCACAGGCCTAACGATCCATTGGTTGGAAGTGTCTAAGAACCGATAACGATGAGTAGGATTGTCAGAATCAAAAGAGGTGGGCAATACTAAATCGGGCATTGGAACTGGCACAGATGCTGGACCATTGTTTTCCTCCTCTACGTTCTCATTTTGGTCGACTGGCAGAACCTTGGTAGCTTCTGCCATTTTCTTCATTAACTTTCGACGCCTCTTTTCCTCCTTCAACTGTTTCCTGAAAAAGAGCTTCTCTCTATAATCAAGTTCCTCAAAGTATGCTTTTTTCTGTGCTCTACTCAGCTTGGCCAACTGTGATTTATTGAGAGTCCTGAATGGCGGCAACTCATCATAATCATCAGACCCATCATCAGAATCAGATGCCTCATCCAAACCCTCCTCTTCATTAAAACTATCACCAAGCTGCTCCTCTGGTAATTTTAGCGGTGGCCTCGACTGAAGGAGAGAAGACAAAAAGAAAGGCAATGGAGGAGCTCTTGAACGAGCAGCAAACGGCCTTCCAGCCGGAGCATCTTGCAATTGAAGAAGCGTGTTTGCTTCTGCCAATATCTTCGAAGCAAACGAGAGCAGAAGCAAGTGGGGTTTCCAAACCTGCCCATTTGGCAAAACCCTCTGACCTGCTCTATTCATCCTGCAAGCTGAGTGGTTCTCAACTAAAGATACAGGATTCATGAGCCTCAAATCCTGAGCAGCTTGCCTTATTGCTTGCTGAACAACATGAGATCGCTGAGTCACAAACATCTCATAACTCATAGGGGTATTATTTGGACCATCAGGTGGAGCCGAAGCAGCATGAGTCAGAACAATAATGGCATTAAACCAAATAGACGACCCAAAAACATCAGTAATCGATCTCAAAAGGGGTACATCACCATAATCCCTACTCTGCATATCCATCCGATCAAAATACAGAACAATATCTGGAGGGCTCTTACTGATAAACCTCTTCACAGAATGAAGAATTTTCTCATTGCGCCATTGGTCAGAAAAGGAAGGATAAAGCCCAGGAGTATCAATAATCCTAACCTTGATGCCCTGAACTGTGCCCACAATTTCCTGGACCTTCTTAGTGGCAGATTGGAATGCATCTGTGTGAAGCTTGACTTCATCAAGGATTGAATTGATGGTTGCACTCTTGCCCACTCCAGTTTTCCCAATGACCATGATCGTGCACGAGAAATCAAGAGGCTCCCTGCCCGATGACTCGAGCTGCTCTGCCATAACACTGGCTCGATCAAAACTGAACACACCCGGGCGGTTTGTGTTTCTTCTCAGCTGTTCGGCTAAACCAAGCCTGTAGAGGACCTGAGCAACAACTACATTGTGTGGTGTTTGCCCAAGCCTGTGAGTGAGTCGCAAGAACTTGACTCTAATCTTTTGAAGCTTCTCATGGGTCTCATCATTATCTTCCGGATCGTCATTAGCAGGTTCTTCAGAAGCCTGGGATTGTCTCTGAGGAGCAACTCCATTAGCCCTTGGCTGCTGAAGAGCACGAGGACCTGGCTCTAGTAAGGGAGCAGAAGTTCCAAGGCCAGCAGGACGAGATGGCAATGATGGGCCTCCAGAACCTTCTGGAAGCACAGGAGCAGTAGAAGATGACGCTTTACTCATACTCTTTTTGTCATCATCATCCTTATCAGAAGTTTCTTTCACTTCAGACTTGCCGTCACAACTAGATCCATCTTCCTTAGCTTGTTTCAGGTTTCCTTCAGGTGTACCCCCCTTAACAACTGAAGCATATGACCTTGTTGTAATCCCATTATTGGTTACAGAAAGAGGTGATGGTGAATGGACAACTGCTCGCTGCATATATGTTGTCTGAACATCACAAGTGGAATCCAATTTAACTGAATCATTAACCACATGCTTAACACTTTCATTAGGAAGTTGCTCCTCAGATTTTACATCAGTATCAACACCCATATCATCTACATGAGTTTGTTCCTTAGATTTTGTACCAGTATCAACACCCATCTCATCTACATGAGTTTGCTCCTCAGATTGTGAAACAGTCTCCACACAAATCTCATCAGCAGGAGCTTGTTCCTTATATTCGGATGCAGTGTCCACATAAATCTCGTCTGAACTAGCCACAAGAGAGACACCATTTTCAACTTCCTCATGAAGAACATTATGCCCTTGATCTGAAACTGTACCATTGCACTCCCCATTGTCAAGCTTATCCTCAGTTAACTCCTTATCACCATTTTCGAAAACTTTCTCTCCAACATCCTTCAACCCAAAAGAACCTTCTTCAGCAACAACATCAGCCTCTAAACCATTCAATTTGGTAACAAAAACTTCTTCTTTCTCTCCAGAAACAACACCTTCTCGATCTTCACCATTCTGATCACTTATTTGTACATCAATCTTATCAGAAATAACCTGCTCTTGCTCAACAGCACACAAATTATCTACCATTTCTTTTTCTTCCTGATCTTCGGCAACACGATCAGCCTCCACGCCATTTAATTTGGTATCAAAAACCTCTTCTTTATCTCCAGAACCAAGTTCTTCAACATTCGAACTATCCACTACCTCTTTTCCTTCTCGATCTCGATTATCCCCATCCTCACCATCGAAACCATCAGCACTCTCCACCGAATCAAAATCAGCTTCCTGCATATCTTGCGAATCCGAACCCATATGTCGATAAGCCGGCATGTAGAAGCTCTCTCGATCGAGCTCCGCCTTCTCAAACT
Source organism: Asparagus racemosus (assembly GCA_037177215.1). NCBI lineage: Eukaryota > Viridiplantae > Streptophyta > Magnoliopsida > Asparagales > Asparagaceae > Asparagus > Asparagus racemosus. Next base: position 17,696,681 of record JBAKGM010000002.1, on the reverse strand, counting down.
CATCATTCTCTTCCGAATCCCTAACCGACCCCTTCGATTGCTCCACCAAATCCTCCTCTAAGCCATTCAACCCATTATCCGTTGGCTCCAATTTCAAATTCTCTACTGAATCCCTAACCGAACCCTTCGACTCCTCCACCAAGTCCGTTGACTCAAATTTCAAAGCCCTATCGTCTCCGTTGACAACCTCAACCCCGTTCTCCATCACCAAACCCTGTTACACGGTTAAAAACCTAATCTTTCACCATAAAAACTAAATAAAATGATCTAAGAGACCTAATTGATAGTTACACAGGCTTCAATTCGATGATTGGACAGAGATTTCAATGAAAAGAACTGACCTTTGGAATCGGCGAGGGGAGATCAAAACCCTAGCTCTGCAGAAAATGATGGAGGAGATCTATTCAACTACTTTCTCTCTCTCGATTTTGACAGCGGAGATTATATTGGATAAAGAGGTGCGAGAGAAATCGAGCGGACGAGATCGGAGAGAGATGGGATCGGACGGCGGAGATGAGCTTCGATTCTTCGTTGCTTCAAGAGAGAGAGAGGGAGAGAAGAGAAGAAATGTGGGGGGGATTTGGTTGCTTTATTGAATCATATACAGTTCTTTTTGTTTTATGGTGCAAAAGGAGAATAAATAAATGGGTAAATTTGATAAAACCCCCTAAACTTGAGGCCAGTGGCACAAAGTATTTATGCACGTTGGGAATAGAGGCTGTTTTGGTACGCGACTAATGTAATTGCATATAATGTTGCAAGCAAAAAAATGTTACGTATAATTTTTATTATTGGAAATGGACATCAAATTTGTCGTTTGGGTATCTATATGTTTAGTCTGTCATATGTAATTCTAAATCAAAATATTGTGTTTGGTTAGTTGCGGAAGATGTTATATTTTTCGCTTTAAAGAGTTGTTAGATTTGCATATTTATTGTTAGTTAGAATACATTAACTTGATGATGTAGTTTAGTTTTTAGTTCATGTGTAGATTTTATTTGTTACGGTAAACTTTGGCCAAAAAAAGTGATGCAGCTTTTTTTACAAAAGGAAAATACGGTTATCATCCATGAAGATATTGTTGCAAATCAAATGACAGAAATAGAAATTTGATTGCGACATATGTCATTGTAGATATATATTATGTCAACAAAATAACCCTTGGAGAAATGTCACCAACTTTAAGGAGTTCCACAGAACCGTTATGAATATTTGAAAATTTTTACTAAGCTTTGAACCAAAAATTTCATTCTACGATTCGTCGAAAAAGAAAGAACGGAGGAAAAACAATTTAAAAAAAAACGTGCTAGTTATTTTTAAGATTTTAGTGAGATTGGGGTTAGTTTGGAAAAAAAACAAAATTTTATCTCGTAAAACTAGGAAGGTCATTAGATTTTGTGCACTTCTCAAAAGTTAGAGGTGCTTAATTTATCTAGCTTTTTAAGTTCGGGTACTGCGCAAAATACGCAAAATCAGGGTGTCCGGTGATAGTTACCCAAACGAATAAAGATATGAACACGTGGTGGTGCACGTGATCTGCGAGGATCATGATTAAATGGACTTTTAGACCAAAACTTTGTTTAAGGATATTATTGACGCATCAGATGTGCAAAAAAAAAAAAAAAAATTTTTTTTTTGGGGCCCCCTTTTCCGATATTGTAAACATTATTGTATTCGCAAGTTGAGGCATGGATTTGGATGCCTAGGGGTGTGTTTGTTTTCTTATTAGATACAAGCTGTTGATGCTCAAACTGGTGTTCGGATCAAACAGTCGCTGATTGCTGAAGAATCAGTGTTTAGGGGAGCGAGGCCCGTTTCTCCTCCTAATACGCCGCCAAACAGCTGGTCTCAACGCCGTGGAAAACCTGTGGAAGGGTCGG
>JBAKGM010000002.1:17669176-17689864 GCA_037177215.1 Asparagus racemosus | reverse complement strand
GGGAACCATAAATAGAATAGTACAATGTACTTAAAAATCCTGGACGTCCTCACGTATATTCTTTAAAATGACAAATGTTACTTTTTCCTTTATTTATTCTTTTCAAAGTTTTACTGATAGGCTTAATTCCTTAATAGTTGAAATTAATCTCTCAAATCACTGAAATTGCTAATAGGTTCCCAATTATTGTAAGTTATTTAAAAAGTAATCCCAACCATTAACATTGCTAATGTGTCCTCCAATTCTGTAAGTTGTTTCAAGTTAACCTCTCCATTCAAGAGTAGTATCACAAGATTTAGCAATTTGGTTGCCTAGTAGCAATTTCACTAACTTGAGGGACTATTTTGAAAATATTAAAGATTTTAAAGGTCTAATACACAAAGCAATACAATATATAATATGTCTAAGGGCTTTTATGGGAACAGACATGTTAACATGTTCATACCAAATCATGACCTGTGGTATGGGTCCCATTTTTTGAAGCTGATGTTCACATGGATTCAGCGATTTAGGAAGCCAGAGAAGTTACCATTATAACCTCAATCAATTGAATGACTAATAGCCTAGTTGTTTCATTTTGTCAGTTATTTTAGTAAGTAGCATGGCCTATGTATACATATTACCTTTAAAAAGCTCTTCCATCAGATTGCTTATCCATGAACATAACCAGCTGAAACACAAATCAAGCCATAATACCAAATTATATCGATTTGATCCATTGAACTCATCGATGATTCTATAGATTTCTCAGCTTGGAAGAGGTTATCTGACGTTTAGCACAAATCAATCTGGTATTAAGCATGGAAAGGTCCATGACAATATTCATCATGTTACAGTGATCTTGATCTGCATGTTTAAGGGTGCGATCATGATCAAACATGATTGTGATTTCTGGTGTGAATCGTGTGATAAGAATCAAGGTCGTAGATACACTGTCTGCTATGATTCAATGTATTTGTATCGTAAGATTCATCACTAAAGAAGGAAGTTGTAGCTTTGTAGGCATTGGAATTTGAAATTTAAGGTATCACTAATTATGTACAAGGTTTTGACAATATTGTTGACTTACGTGGGAGAACATGGAATCTCAATACACTGCTCAAATTTTCACGCAATCAGATGATGAAAGACATTTAGAATTAACTATATTTATATCAGAACTTGCATTAATATTTTAAGTTAGGTAACTTACTGTTCCAGCTGAGCAGAGAATTGTGCAACTTTCTGCTTGCATTGATTTGCAGACGTTGTAACCTCCTCACTTTGAAAAAGATCAGCAGCTCTCTCAAAATAGTCCATTGACTTCTCAATGTCTTGTTCTTGCTCATATAAATCACCAAGTTCCTAATGACAAATAAATTCTCAGCAAAAAATACATATGCTTTTCAAAAATCTCATAACAGAGGACTCATCTAATTCTAGATGGGACCATTAAAATCAGTACCAAATAAATCAAAAGTTAGTAATAGTAAACCAAAAGTAATAAAAAGTATAGACTAATAATAGTTCTCGAGTTGAAATAAAGTACATAAATGTGTCATAATCCACAACTCAAATGAATGAGGTCCGCCACCTAATGCGTAGGGAAACTAGTACACAAAATATTTCCACTTGTTTTCAGGTCCACCAAGTATCCGATCTGTTACCTTGCAGTATCTTGCAGCCATATTTAATCTGCCGATATCCAAGAAAAGATTCACAGCTTGGTTGAGGGAGTTGGCAGCATCTGCAGCAATAGATGAGATGTACAATCAACAGAAAGATTAAAAACTTGGTTTTTATGGTGCTTGCCGTATATTAACACAAGATATAACTAAGAATTTGAAATATAAGCAATCTCAACTCATCCTGCGACAGAGAAAAAGATAACATAATCTTGTAATAATTAGAAGAATCATCAAGTGAGGCTACATATATACAATTCAGAGGCAGTTAAGAAATTTTTTTACACAAATATATTAATATTCTTGAATGCATTTTACATCCATTCGACTCAAAAACTGTGATCCGACAATCGTATGTGCATACAGTGGCGTACTTTTTGACTCGAACAGTTAAATTATTATTCGTCATCTTCTTACAAAAATAATTGGACAAGGGTTAATTTTCAAGAAATAAATTGCATGTCATCAAGTAATTTGTTACAACACCATATGTTAGTAAAAAGACATCTGCACAGTCAGCAGCCTAAGCCTTATACGTGCCATATCACTTCATTTTAGTATTTCTTACCTCTCGACAACAATTATAACCAGACAGGTACCCATGCATTATTCCAAGCTAACCGCTGCCTTCAACATCATCGCTTAATCTCTTCTAATTAAAACAGAGACCAACCCCAGCCCCCCCCCCCCCCTCAACAAAAACACCCCCCTCCCCCAACAAAAAAAAACCAACCTTCCCACAGTTATAAAGCTCCACAAGAACCAAGCAAATCTTTATAGTCAGATATGAACCTCTTTAAGCTGCCAATTTCCTAGAAAATGCCCATGGCCTAAAACCTTTAGGGTCATTGGCCTAGAGTTCTTTTTGCCAAAGATCTTCATTTCTTAGATATCTGTAGCAAATATGTCTATGTACTAATTCATTTAACCTAATGACCTTTATACTGCTTTATCATCTTTCAACCATCCCTACTCTTTCATTTCTCTCTGCATGTGCATCCCTTATTTATCACATTTATGGCTTTGGCTGGGCAGACTTTGGTAAAGGACAATCATCTATATATAGACAATATTCAAAGGTAAGAGATGAATGTTGTATTAAAAAAAATCCTACCACACGAGTGCCTTAAAAATGCAGGAGATGAATATTGTATAAGAAAATCCTATCACATGAGTTCCTTATAAATGCTGGTCATTTATCTATTTTCAATACTACAAAGGTGAAAAGTGGGTGTTATAAATCTAACGCAATTGTCATACACAAGATATTCACCTCTGTATAAATAATTTCAAAAGTATATAGTGATATTATTTAGGTCTATACATCCAACCATATTACATTAACAAATAATTGAGGGGGATTGCGTGGGTTGGGGGGTGGGGGCAGATGATAACAATTAACAAACACCCTAGTCACATATGAATGTTGGTCGTGTTTCATAAAAGGTACAAATCTCAAATCCAAATAGGTAGTCTTCAATCGTAACATAAGAACCATAAGAAAATTATGAAACCAATATTTACAATGATCAGAGTGAGAATATTTACATACATGGCACAAGAATGACACTACAGGCAGAAATGCGCGTACCGATTTATTCACCCTTATGACACAATTTATGCACAAAATGATTATTTACCCATATAAATAGAGTACCTTGAATTGAAAACTTCTTGTAAGAGTTTGCTGCATCTACATAAGCTGACGCTGCTTCATGCCTACTATCCAACTGCACCAGTAAAATAAACACGCCTAAAATCATAGCATCTTAAGTGATTCCATTAAAGTATTTCAAGTATATGAACCAAAGAATTAACCTTTAAGTGACAATTCGCCAGTTTGATGTATACAGCGCCAGCTCTCTCCCCTGAGACAAAAATATATTAAACAAAATAATAATACTTCGGAAACGGTAGACCTCCCTTTTTTTTTTCAACGAGAAAATAATATTGATCAGCATATGCCACTGTAAAATTAGCTTAATTCAATGGAGTGGTCGATCTAAAAATTCAATTTTTCACAACGAACCCTAAAAATCGCAAAAAGATAAAATGGGGCGATCGCGATCCAAATCGATCGAAACGAGAGGACTCTTACAGTTCTTGCCGAGCTTGAAGCAATTAGCCGCCTTCTCGTACAAATCGACGGCCTCATCGGTCTTCGATCCGAAGAAGGACCATCCGCTGAGCTTCTTCTCTGCTTTCTTCTCGAAATCTTCGCCTCTCGCCGTCTGATCCGCCATCGCTGGCTCCGATCGGATTCAGAGAGAGCGATACAAAACTGAAATCGAGATCGCTATCGAGATCGAGCTTGAAATCTAGGGCTTTGTGTGAGGGCGAGAATGAGAATGGAGGTGGGAGGAGAAAAATGGGAGGCGGTTGTTGGAAAAGTATTCGGAGAGATTCGAATTCGGGTGCGGGTCGATATCTGTTGTCGAATATTGGATACTGATTTTGGATTCGGAGTTCCCCACTAATAACCAATTTCCGTACTTCACACGTACGACATGCGTTACGTGTGCGCCTATTTTCATGTTTATGTTTAGGCTCATGTTTATATTTAGGCCCGAAGTGCACATTGCAATGATAATTTTATACGCGTGATTTATATTTAATTAATTGTGTAAAATTGTATCATGCTCGCTTTAAAAGTGGGAGTCGAGAAAAAACAACTTTTATTTTTCGAAATTGCCCTTCATATTTCATTAAATTCACTAAATTAGCTGCCCAACTTTACAGGTGGGCGCTGGGGCGGGCACTGGACCGAGTTAGCCCACAAACCCGCTTGCCTGGCTAGCTTTTTGGCTCGGCTCGACTCAGCCCAGTGCGGGAGCGGGCCCAACTCGCCCCGCTACATAGTGAGCCGTGGGATGAGCTGGGTCAGCCCCCAGCCATATGCGGAACGGTAACACGCTCCGCCCCTAATGAGTGAGTTGGGTCTGTAGGTGGGCTAGCTAGCCTGCTCCTCTCGGCCTGTGGATCTATATTTTAATGTCATTATTATATTTTTTTTTAAAGAAATTGTTCTAATTTCTTCCCTTCGCATATGTTTTTAAACTAGTGGAACAATTATTTGTTGCTCGGTGACGTAGAATTCGCTCTAAACCACGTCAATCTTTGTGTTTGTGATGTTTTCTCTCAATTAGTTGTACAAATATACAATTTTACATATTAAATTTTTTTTTTTCAATTCTTATAGCTGTTGCTTTGTTAGTTTGTTATTTATATATAATTTTTAATTGTTGAACAATGCTAACAATATTAAAAATAATTAAAAATTAGAAAAAATAACAACAAATAATTAAGTGAGTTGTGCAAGTAGACCCATGCCATAGCCCGTCTCGTTCATTCCCACAACCATGAGTGGGTTGGACTGAGCTTTAGGCCTAAAAACAAACTGCGAAAAATGTTTCGCTTGACTCGTTGTGAACCATGAGCTAGCTCGTCCCGCTAGTGGGCCCGCGCGGGATAGTTCGCGGGATGAGCCAACATGACTCGCTGCCCACCCCTACCTAACTTCTATCATACACACACACATACAAAACATACACACACACACACACATACATACACACATATATACATACATATAAGCGATAGGATGAGATGGTGAGATGTTTTACTTAACTGAGATGGACATTCTACACCGTTAGATTCAAATTAATGGTTAGATTAAAACTAATATGTTAATTAGTTAAAGATATGTGGCCCTCACCTTTATTTGATTTCCCTGCCAAATCTTCTCTAAGATTTCTCATATCCTCCCTTCTACCTCCTCTCTTTCTTATTTGGGTTCGAGTTAGGGTTAGTGTTCGGGTTCGGGTTAGGGTTAGGGTTAGTGGGCTCGGGTTTGGGTTTGGGTTCGGGTTTAGGGTTAGTGTTCGGGTTAGTAGGTTCGGGTTCGAGTTAGGGTTAGGGTTAGGGTTAGTGGGTTCAGTTTAAGCTTAGGGTTAGGGTTCGGGTTTGGGTTTGGGTTCAGGTTCAAATTAGGGTCAGGGTTTGGCAGGGAAATCAAATAAATGTGGGAGCTACATATCTTTAATTAATTAATCTGTTAGTTTAACTCTAACCCTTAATTTGAAGCTAATGGTGTAGATTGTCCATCTCACATTAAGCAAATCATCTCACCATATCGCTTCTACACACACACACACAAGAAACAGGATACAATGACGAGAGCTATCTTATTATTTCACAATATACTTGGTCTATTTAATTTAAATCGCTAAAATGATTTATACAAAATTCAAATTAAACTTAAATTATAATACAACGACTACATAAATACATTACATAGACCTTCAAAAGTTAATACTTTAGTTTATTTATCATGCACTTTATTTTTTTGTTGGTTTTTTTTATAATTCACTTGATGAATATATTGTTTATCTATACTATTTTTAGGAGAAATATTTCTTTTACAGCGCTCAAATCATAGGAATTGAGGAGATGTCAGGTTGGCGATATCCTTCTCATGCTAATTGTAAATAACAAGTTGAAAGAGATCAATAGAGTTCTTTACTTTAGTTGTCACAAAAAAATCAAACATGTAGAAGAAAAGTAAATGGGATATTATAAATTTTATAAATATCAATAATTTATAGTTGAAAAAAATTAAATTGAATAAACAATATATGACGAGAATATGTTATTTAATGCTAGGTACAAATTTACCTTACAAGTGACTGAAGAAACATGCATCACTACATTTGTAATATTCCATCACGATGTTTTTCGTTTGATAAAAATTGATCCTTCAGAATTAGCAACTTCACTGGATTTTGGTAAATTATACTGAAATTAAATTAAAGTTTTAATACATTTTTTAATTTAATAGATGAAGTTGAAAATTATTTTTGTATTTGCTTAAACAGGATGTAGAAAATAAGGATATTCAACTTTCTATCAAGAGATTAATTGGTAGTAATATATGTTTCCATATTAATTATAGAGTTTAACACAAGTAAATGCATTGAAGACTATATAGTTATTAAAATTGTTGATGATGATGTGGACGATGAAAAACTTAACGGACTGTTACTACTAACTGATGGAAATGTAAGATTTCAATAATCTAATTAATAACATTATATTCTACAATTTTATGCAATGTATTCATTGTTCTAATACTAAATTTATTTTTATCAAAAGATGACAAATCACTCGATATGACATTGGTTAATGGCGATGACAGGTAATCCATTGAATATACTCCAAACTTATCGACACCTAGAAATACTTCTGATAAAAACTCTAAGAAGAAGGTTTTTGCTAAATTTAATATTATTTTCTTTATTTCAAAAATTAAATCATATTTATGTTATTCTAAGACTAATGTATTACTATCACAGGACGAGAATTAAATTGAATTGAATTAGGATGGTACCATTATAGATATATCTATAATATATATACATGTCTAACAAATAAATAATAATTATGCTATAGTACATTCAAATTGGCTTTAGATATGTTACACTTTATTTTAGTGCAAGTAATATAATATAGTCAAAAAATAGTACATAATTGATATGGAAAATTTTTTCTAACGGTAGTTGATTTAATTTCAGAGGTGTACTTATTACATTTAATTAAATAGGGGGTTATTATGAGAGGGATATCAAGGAGTGTGGAGGGTATGACTTATATATGCATGTATGTGTTTATGTGTGCAGGCATGTGTTTAATAGATACATGTATGTGTTTTGGAGGGCATTTTGGAAAGAAAATATTTTAACATCTTACACACTTGTGTAATAGTATAAGATAAGATATAAAATAGGATGTAAGATATATGTTCTATTGTTAACACTTATGTACCTTGAAGGTTTTAGAATTTATATTTTAATACATTTTGTTAAAATTAACATATGAGTATCACGTATAATTTTCGAAAAATATTCTAACGTTTGCATAATAGAATGTATTAAAGCTTAAATTTTAAAACAAATTTCAGGATATATAAGTGTTACCAACAATAAGTGCAGGCATATAAGTACAAAGTATGAAAAAAAATATTTAAGTGCTTATCAGTCAATAACTTAAGAGTCAGGAGACCTAATCGCAATTTCATGAGGGACTAGTATTGAAATAAACTTTTTAAAGATTAATTTCACAAAACCCTCTGAGATTTTGTGGTTATACACATGACAGCCTTGAATATTCTTATCTCACAGTCCCCGAAAATTCCGATATCTCACAAAACCTCCCCGAACTTGCAACCTTTCTAAGCGGACCCCTGCATGAAATTAGCAAATAACTTAGTTTCTTCAAGAAAAAAAAAATCCAAGTTTAGTTAAGTCCGGTATTGCTAGAGTTTATAGTAAGTTGCTCATAGAAACAACTTATATAAGCTGCTGAAAATAACAATTTGACAATCAAATATAAAAAAACTACTTAAAAATAGTTAAGATATTTGGTAAAACTGTGCTCAGTGATCATTATTAAAAGATATGAGGAATAGATGGTATATAAACTAAGAAAAGCAGTCCTGCTTTTAAAAGCATTCTCAGATTGTTTCTAAAAGCAACGCTTTAAAAACAAAAACATTTTCAATAAGTATGCTAAATTTTTTTTTTTCACCGAACACCATTATTGATTGCTTCTTAAAACAAACTGAAGCACCCTTAAAAAATAATACCAAACTTACCCTTAGTTGCTATTTTTTTAATAGCCTAATAGCTATTGAATGTTCTTTTTTCTCTAAAGAAAGTTTACTTATTTACCAATTCCACGTAAGGGGTTCGGTGAGGGGGAAAAAAGCTGAGGGGTTTTATTGAAACGCCCCGAACTTCAGTGACCTGCTGGACGAAATGTTGAATTGGGTATAACCGGCATTTGATTTATGGGCTTTTTATTGCTTGTGTCTGGTTCCGAGATCTTAAGCTTACCCACTTGGTACATTGGCAGATGATTGATGCTTATGCAAAGAATGGATGTTTGGACGAAGCGAGGATTTTGATGAAATGTGGGCGAGGGGTGCGCAATGTTGGACTAGTTAAAAAGAGTGGGGATTTAGTGTATGCAAGGAGAGCGTTCGATGAAATGCCCTGCAGAGGAATCATGTTGCTTCGATGAAAGGACCCGGTTTAGACCAATGCTGTTGTTCTGAGCTTGCTTGTTGATATGCACTCAAAATGTTAAATTGGGGTATAATTTGCATATGATTTCTGGGCTTTTTACTGCTTGTGTTCACTTTCGAGATATTAAGCTTACCCGTTGGCAGATGGGTATGCAGAGAAAATGGGTGCTTGGATGATGCGAATAAGGTTTCTGATGAAAATGTGGGTGAGGGGCGAGCTACGTTGGCCTGGTTTGGTGTATGGGTATAAAAAGACTAGGGACTTATGTTTAGCAAGACTGATCCAATGCCGCAGAAGAAGCAGGTTTCTTGTATGGTTTTGATTTAAGGTTATGCAAGATTTGGGTTTGCAGTTGAAGTGTTTGATTTGTAAAGCAAATTCATGCTCGTTTACTAAGACCGATGATATTGTTCAGAGCTTGCTTGTTGATATGTACTCAAAGTGTTGGGATTTGGAGAGAGGGCAATGGATTTTTGAGACAACTGATAGTGAGAGAGACACAGCAATGTGGAATACCATGACGTAGAGAGAGGTGATTCAATTGTTTGTGGAAATGGTTGAGGAGTAGAAATGAGGCAAGATATTAGTACCTTTGTCGTTCTCCTCTCCGTATAAAGTCATTCAGGTTTATTGGCATAAAGTGCAGTTTTTGGTTGTATGGCTGAGTTGGATTGAAATTGATAATACAGTCTAATTTTTTCGGGCATCAGAACAGTTGCACCCTCCGAAAGAAGTCATAAATAGTGTATTACTCAAGTGGAGGGTAATTATTTGTCACGCGAGTTCAACTTTTCGTTAAGTAACTTAAGTGAAAACTGAATCCTTGGGGATTCACACCCGTAACACAGATGCCTGCTGGAAGTGGCATCTTTCAACTGTGCAGATGATTAGTTCAATTTTCCGAGACTGTTGTTTGAGCAAATCTCTGCTGGTGCCATGCCTTAAAACTGATCCAGTGTTGTTTGCATCAGGTACATCTTCGACCCTTCAAGATATAGGTTTTTGTTATTTATTATCTATATGTAGTTCTTACTGGTTCATCACATTATACATGTTTGGTCAAAATATCCACAATTTTCGGTCGAAACAAGACAATTTCCTAAAAAAGAGTTTTAATATGTGAGACAAGGAATTTTTTTTATTATTTTCCGTGTGTTTTCAGTACCATCAAATGTTCAATACATTCGTTCATGATATTGTCAGATAATGAAACTAGATTCATAACTAATGCTCTATACTTGCAAATTGTGAATTAGGTACTACAATCCTACTTAGTTCTGGGCTTATGGAATGTCCCTGCCTGTTTGATTACTTTGCAGCTGTAAGCACATTGACAAAGTCACAACCATGTAGCCAACAACCTCAGGATTTGGGGTTTGCGATTCCTTATTACCTTCTGTAGGAGATAACTAGCACAAACAGGTTGTTTGGTCTGTCCACCAGGAAATTGAAAGACCTTATGAGATTTTAAATTAGTTATCTTACGGGGATCAACTCGATAATATTGTCCATGAGTAAGATGATTTAAACTGACATTGAACAACAGCAACAACAAGAAAGCCTCTTTCCCAAATTTTTAGGGTCGGCTACGTAAATCATATATTTCCATTCAGTTCTGTTAAGGTCATCTGCTCCATTAACTCTTATTCTATCCTTCTTATTTTTCTTCCATCGAAGTTATATTTGGCCTACCTCTAGTCCTTTTTGTCCTAATTAACCATAAACTTATCACTTCTTCTAACTAATGCATTTGAACTTACATGAAATCGTTACTGAAATAAATGTTGGACGTCACTGACAAGAGTAGGTGGAGTCATTTTCTTACTCTTTTCTTTCCGCCAATTGTTGCTTATCTTTCTTACCTGCACTCAACTTTGGCAAGCACTCAGAAGCTATGAAAGCTATAGGTGCCTTGATGGCAGAGCACACCTTTTACTTAAAGAAATGTACCTAGTAGGCGGTGCAAAAAGGTTGGACACAGATCATATACATTTATCACGTCTATATTTCTTCACTAATTATGAATACAGATACATACACATATATGCTTCAGTAAGAAAACATCGTATCTGTATCCACCATAATTGGAAATAGATACTGATTTGTTATGAGAGGAACAAATACAGATATTGCTCAAATATAAGCATAAACCTAATATGAGCCAATTAAACATCTATTGACTCTTTCATTTTGCATTAAACAGATAAAATCATAAATCAAACCGTGCAAGATATTCCCTTCTAACAAAATTATAAATAAATAATGCATAACTGTGCTAATACTGGGAACTGAATTCATTTATAAAATAGGCGTGGATGTAAAATTTAAGTACTTGCATTTCTAAAATAGCCACTGTCCAAGAATCCAAGGCGTAAGCATGTTAGCATTTCATGTCATTCAATCTTGTTACGATTACACCCATCTGAAAAGTAGCATAACACTAAATATAAAGGATTCACAAAAACCTTCTGACGAAACAAACCAACAGTTACTGCAGTACCTGAGAATACCATTCTTCAAAGTTCATAACATTAAATATAAAGGATCTTATACTTCTATTTTAGGTTTCACTAGAGAATTTGACCCGTAATTGCTAGGAATCGTGCATGTATATGGTCAGATAAACAAGGAAATGATCAACTAAATACAGAGTAAAAGTTACCATAATGTATATTGTTTGATTTCTACCATATTTGTTATCTTTTTGTTGGATTGTATTAAACTTGCCTGTGTCCACACACGCGCGCGCGCGCACACACATATTACGAATATCCCATAGAAACAGTTCTTGAAATCAAAATGAAATTTAAATGAATATCTTTTGGTAAATCTAACATTTTCACTCTTATACTATAGCTTTTGTACTGTTTGAATCATCTAGCATCATATATTTTCTGTCCAAATCAATTCTGTTACTCAGGAATCTGCTTAATTTCAATATCAATGTTTCTATGCAGCTTCAATCCCAGGCTGAGTAAATGCATAAGACTTGGTTGATGTCTTGTAAGGAGAAGATAATACTGCCATCTTCCTATTTGAGTTTGTCATCCCAAAGGTGCATTTTCTGTCGTAGGCTTATAGCATTTTATAACATTTAAAATAACTTTCTTTTTACTCTCTCATTCTTTACTCCAATCTATATTAGCAACCCGTTATACCGACCTATCGGCCGCTGGCATCGCATATTTATCATATTTAAATAAATGATTTGATGCTTTAGTTTCTCAGGTTTCAATTCAATTACTTCAGGGTAGTTCTGGAATCATCGAGTTTCTCAAACATTTTAGGACCAATTTCTACATGACTGTAACCTACCTACTGGCTGTTTGGAAGTATAAATCACTTTACATCCAATAGTACATGATATAGGTATTGTTCTATTTTAATAATATTCAATTATTAAAAAAATAAGCATAACATACTAATTCGGTTGTAAGCAGTTATATGTGTACTGATTGCACGAGGGATTCAAATAAATAGCTTGAATTAGATAGTTAGAGGAAGATGGCAGGTATCATCAGCAAAATGAAGACGAGTTTTTGTAGTAGACGTGCAAATTTTAAAACTCACTCCTAGGAATTCCAAAAAAGAAGCATCAAAACTCACTCCTAGGAATTCAAATAGCTATGAATGAATTTTCTCCAAAAATAAATAAATAAATATGGATGAATCAAGGGACCCGTGATCCATGAATTTTCCCCCCCATAGTAGTTTAGGATGTCTAGTATTCAGGAAACTGCATATTCTTCCGTTACTATAAATCATTTGATGAAATTTTAAATTCAAACACTATAAAGTATGAATTAACTTCCACTAGATTGAAGCTCCAAACTCATGGACGTCAATGCCAAGTGTAGTCTCAGGAGGATGGAGTGGGATCAGGGAAATATTTGGTACGTTTTAATAGGGTTCAAAATGAACAGTGAAACATCTGAAATATTTGAAGTGAAGAAAAGTGAGGAACACATGAACACTTTTTTCCTTTCTTTTATGTTTCTGATAGGTTGATAACTTACAATTTTCCTTTTTATAAAACCAAATAACACTTAACTACCCCATAGTTTCACTCACTTGGCACTTAATATGCCCTCACTTGTTTTTCACAGCATTTATATTCCCTAAGTTGTTTAAATTTGGCACGTTGATACCCTCGATCATGCAAACGTGAAAATTTTCACCCGAATATTTCTCTATTATATTTACATGCTAATTTTAGAGCTTTCTAGTCAAAGTATTTGTTAAATTTACCTTTAAACATGTTCCAACTCTATTTTTAATATTAATTGTTAGAAAGTTATAAAATTAGCATGTGAGTGTCAAATTAGAACATTCAGGTAAAAAAATTTCACGTTTGCATGATAGAGATACTAACGTGCTAATTTTAAACAACTTAGGTATATAAATGTTGTGAATAACAAGTGAGGGTTTATAAGTGCCAATTCAAGTGCTATTTAGCCTCTTTTTTTTAATCTCAAATAAAATTGAGTTACTTCAATAAAAAAAATTATCATTTGTCTTCTTTAGATTTTCATTTTTTTTTCTAAAGATCTTCTAAATGAAAGAAAAAGGATAGTTTCGATTAGGATAAAGTTTTCGATCTTTCAGCTTCCTCTTCTCCAAGGTCTCTCTTGACAACAGAAATGGCTCGTAGCTCATTTCCCTTGACCTCTACAAATAATGTTGCCAACAAATCAATCATCAGCTCGTTTCCCTCTTGTAAAGTTGGTTAACTCCCAAACTCTATCTTTATAGGTTTTAACTTCAGGCTCTCGCTATAAGTTGGCTTCATACAGAGGTCGCAAACTAACCTTTCAAGCTTTTCAGGGCCAAAACTGATATTCAAATGTACTACAATCACAAACTTTGTAGTAAGCACTTGGCCTGTAAATTAGAAAATTTTGGTTCAATACATATTTAGATCGATCTCTCTCTTGAAAAACATACATTCGGTCGGCAAAAGTTATGTGAAACTGGAATAGACCCACAATGAACAATGTCACGTGCACCATGATGGGGGTGAAAAAACCATTTGTTAGTTAGGAAATACTTTTTTGATTTGTTGGATCCTAATAAACTTTGCTTTTTTGCATCCTGTTCTTCCATTATCTTATCTTTGTCGTTACGTTACAAAACATCCCATGTGCCTCTGCAGCTGGTTTCCGCAGGAAAGGGTTAATCAGGGAGGAGCTTAACATAAAGAAGTCTAATCAACAAAATATCTCCAAAATCTCTGTTTGTTAACTCTACAAAGTCAATAGCAAGTAGTGGATGCATCAGCTACAAACAGATTTCCTGTGCAAGGGTCCAAAGGCATCTCCAGCAGTCTGATTGTGACAAATCTAGGTGATATTATTAACTCCATGTCTTCTAGAAGCTCAAGTGAATCAAGTAGTGGATGGCCAAAGTTTCTCAATTGCACAGTTCCCGTCTTAAAACTACAGGGTTGTTTGCATATATACCCCTCACATCATTGGTATTTGTGAAACTACCCCTCAGATCTCAGTATTTGCAGAACTGTCCCTGAAATTATCAAATTTTTTTTTAAAAATACACTCAAATAAATCAATTGTCAGCTTTGATAGGCTAATTTGTAACTGAAATGTTAAAATTATCAAGAAAATAGTCAAATTTTTACTCATTGAGTTGATGTTTTGAGAGGTAGTTTTGCAAATACTAAGATTTGGAGGGTAGTTTTGCAAATAGACATGATTTAAGGGGTATATATATGCAAGTAACCCTAAAATATTTCTTCGTTAGTGAACTACATCCTAAGGCCTTCTTGAGTATGTTTTGTATTTTGCGGTTTAAAACTCTCTATTTTATACAAGAGACCACTTTTTCTTTGAAGGGAATAATTAGGCCGCTTAAAGAAGAGAACATATCTGCACAACTTAATGAAAGAATCCATGTTCAACTGATCTTATGAATTAGGCTGATATCATATTCTTAATATCTTTTTGCATTTCATCTACATGTGAACTGTCTCTGATATCATATTCTTAAGATAAGGGTTTTCTGCAATGACAGATCACTGACACAGATGGACTGCTTATCCTACCACGTTTGTGCTTTAAAGTTGTGCAGCATCTCCAACTGTTCAGTTCAACCACACAAGGAATCAAGTAAAATAGCTGATTGCATAGATCAACAAATTATTTTAAAAGTCTTTTACAATTTGGAAATTGCTGGTTTTAGGAGTCGCAGTCAGGCTAATCTACTTAGATCCAAATTGGCCGGAAAGGATTACTCCTTTTTGAGTCATGACTCGTGAGTCCTAAGGAAGTTTAACCATATATCTGTTTAGCTGTTTTATTCAGTATGGCACTAAATCTCATCTTATGCCTTTTACTAGACCAAAATGTTCAACTGTGATGCATGAATGCTAGACACCAGTAACAATATCTTTTACTGGACCAAACCCACGTATGAACTGAAGGTATGCGAGACACTACTAAAAGTTCAATCATATGTAGTTCATAAAGCTTACTCAAATACTTCTCGTTCAATTTTGATATGTTGTCTCTTTTATTTCATGATGCAGTGAAACTAGCGGTTGACGAAGAAAACGAAATTTGTGATCTTTGGACTGTTTGCTTAGAGCACTACTCGCCGTAGGAGAGCTTACATGTTAAAAGCATTGGTAGGATTGTCAAAATTGTGAGAGCATATAATGGCTACATTGTGCTCGATCTCATCGGTGATAGAGGTTAATATTTCCCATTTGAGGATTTGTAACTTGAAACTTGATCTTTTCTTTTGCTTATGCTTATTTCCTCATTAACTAGTTGTTGCAGTTGAGCAGAATTGACTGAAGAACATACTTTGTAACAACCAAATTCTTTGTGTAGAAGATTTAGCATGTGAGATTGATTCATGGTCCAAGTTTTTGCTTGCCTGCCAATTTAGTAATGCTGTAATTGGACGCAGCAATTTGATGAATACAACAGGCCACCAGCTTCTTTTGGTGGTTTCCAAAGAATCCCTTTATTTCTATGCAACACTTTGCATCACGGTGTAGGTCTTTTCTGTAAAGGGTTAATTGCACATAAACATAGGTCTTGTATTATTTATTATCTCTTAAGTTGAATATTTCTTCCTAGAAGGGGGAGGGGGTTTCGATTAAAAAAATATGTTTCCATATCTTTCCTTAATTTCAATCAGTAATCTTGAATGTAAGATATTGGCTTGGGCATCAGAGGAGAGATATGGGGAAATAACCCTCAATGCTCATTTTTTTTCTTGTTTACGATGTGCATGTATGTTGTTAATAATAATAATAATTATTATTATTATTATCCATAAATTTTTTATTTTTTTGAATTATTATAATACAAGGCTAAAAATTATCTATTCCCTTCTTTTTCTACCTCCCCATTCTCTTTCTCTCGTATCTCAATTTCAATTATTTTTTAATAAATTATAGTTATATAAATTTTCAATTTAAAATAGTTATATAAATATAATATTCGATAAAAATAAAAATAGCATATAAAAAGAGGAGTAAAAGGAGGTGCGGTCTAATCTGATAGCGTGGTCAGATGATGGCGATGGCCATCTGAGGAAGAGATGATGGAGGAAAGAAAATAAATATGAAGAATAAGAAATAAATATGAGAGTTCTAGTTTTTTTTACCAAGTTGTTCTAACCTAAAACTTGGGATAATTTGAGAGACTAGACCTTTTATTTTTATATAAAAAAAAGTAGGATAATTTTTTACCATTATCCCAGTTCTAATATTATTCTAGTTCTAAGCGACTAACAGTATAAAATTTTACCCTAGCTCTGGTCCTAATTGACTAACACCATAAAATTTTATCTCACTAATTATCCTAATTCTAGTTTTGAGTTTTACATGACTAACACCCTCTTTGATCACTAACACTCCTTGAACGTATCCCTTCTAATTTTGATGGATGATTACCTCTCAAAAAAAAAAGTGACGTTTTCCCCTCCACTTAATCATAATCCTTGCCCAAATTACGCGCAAAGTTTCCTCAACCAATGAGGCGTTAATTAACTTTGTCACACGCTATCAACTCGTTCAACTTGCGTTCATCTTATCCATTTTCACCGCCTACATCTTTTATCCAATCTCGATATCCTCCACTTTTTCTAAATTAGAGTACAAAATCCATTAACCTCTCCTTTCTATTCTTTTTTAAATCTACTACCATCTCCCTTCTCCACATAAATTCCATCAGAAAAACCAAGACTTAATAAAGAGCCTCAATTATTTCTCTAGATTTTTTTTATTCCAACGTCCAACTCCCAGCGCTTTGCCGACTCACTCCGAGGCCAAAAATCATTTTAAGAGAATAAAAAGCCATTAAAATAGCACCAACTTAATTTATTACCTTCTAGAATATGGCCCCACCACTGGGTGCAACTACGACCAACCAACACCGCCGACTTCAAAAAAATGCTACGAAGAAAAGTATTATTTTGGACTCATTCATGGTATCAGACACCAGTGGTAGGGTTGGAAAGAAATCAAGTTGACAGGTTGCTCACAATTGTATTGTTTAAAATTTCCGAATTTGAATACATTTTTCATGAATTTCTTAGAAATTGAATTTAAACTCAAAAACTTTTTGAATATTGAAGAATATCTGTCAAATATTGAAGTATGCATATTTAATTAATACTCCATAGTTTGTAAATTTAGTTAAGGATATATTTATTTGGTTAAAAAGAACTTTTTTCACTTTAAATGACTTGATCTTTTAAATAACATTAAGATTTGTAATTGATAATTATGTACTTGAATATTTGTTAAAAATTGATTAGAGACCCTTTAAATCTCTTAAAATAGTATCAAACTTACAGTAAAATATGTAAGTGGGTCAAAAATATGTTCTATATAATAATACAAGTTATAACTGATCAAATTTTAAACGAATACTTTTGTTATGGTCCTGGACATTTTTCCACTGTTAACCCTTGAATTTCGGGAGGAATGCAAGCACTTAAGATAAGAGAGCGAACTTAGGCCGCATTAACCGGAATCCCTTAGACGACTCGAAAGTCGATACCGCCTGTCCCCCCAGTCGACTACCTTCGTGGACGACGCGAATGGCGGTACTAGCCATTCTCCTCGACTCTTTAGTCGTTCGCCCCCCCATAGAGCGACTCGGAAGACGAGACCAGTCATTCCCCCAACTGACTACCTTCGTGGGCGACGCGAATGGCGGTACTAGCCGTCCTCCTCGACTCTTCAGTCGACCGCCCCCCATAGACCGACTTAGAAGACGAGATCAGTCGTCCCCCCAGTCGACTACCCTAATGGACGATGCGAATGGCGGTGTTAGCCTGTCTCTTCGACGGCATAACATTCCCCACTCGACCGACTTAAGCTCTCGTCTCTAGACGACGGTTGTATGAAGTTTGGGCCCGACAGCGCGTCGGCATCGCATTAATTGAATTATCAGTGCATTGATTCTTCCATCTCACACGATAATTAAGGCACCTCGAACTTTTCTGGCTGTGTTTATAACTAATCCCATCCCCATTAATGCCGAGGGAATAGTGCTAATTCCCACGCCAATCTCCAATCAACACCTGTCAAGGCTGTCCGGCGCAACCCCCACTACCTGTTTCTGTCCAATCATCGAGTTAGCACACGTAAGAATAGGGCTGATTCACATTTTAGCTCAACACCAGCCAAAATGACCAAAGTACCATCCGAATCCCATACAAATAGAGAACTGGACAATGAACAAGGTAAGCAACCCTAACCCAGAGAGCTTCCTCTCAAATAATATTTTTACTTTCTCTCTTTTCTCAAAGAGCCCATACTAATTTGATTGTCGGAGGGACCACCGGAAGTCCTAACTCCGCCCATTTTTCATAGGTTCTCTTATGGAGCGGGAGAGACTACCGACGAACAGAACCACCAGGCATTGGGAGAGAAAGCGGACCCCACTCTCCTGAACTCTAATCCAATGAAGATTAGTGACTGTGTGGTCCGAACATCAACAACTTTATAAGCAAGTGAATACATCTAGTTGAAATTTATTCTTTTATATAATAAAAAGTATTTATTTAATGTTAAATAAATTAAAGAACAATAACGTAATAACTAGATTAACAATTAACTGACTATTTGTTAATTATTTGGTTCATTTTCACATCTAGCCTGGGTAGTTCCTAAGGGAATATCATATATTGGAATATAAGAACTAGAAATCTGTACACTAATTTGAGGATTGATATTGTGCGGAAGCACCATTAACCAAGCAAATCATGATTATATAGCACACATGGGAAAAAAAAATCACACATTATCAATTTATAAGTCATTCTAAACAGTAAAATATTATTACAAATAGTAATATACCAAATCAATTAAAAAAATAGTCCCAATGAATAACTTTATGTCCAATAACAATAATCAGCAAGTGTGGTGTTGTGGGAGATTTTTTTATAGAATCTTCCATAATAATTTTCCATTTTATTACTTACAAGTGGACCCCACTCCCCCCCACGCTATAAAAAAACCTCCTCCCCCAAACTTGGGACTCGCTCTCCGACCATCACCCCATCTCTTTAATGATCACCACGCTCAAATCTCCCCAATTCCTCGGCGCCCCAATCGCCGATCTCCACCGCCAGAATCGCCGCCGCTCCACGCCCATCTCCGCCGTACAAACCGATCCCCGCTCGCCCGCACGCGCGGGATCGCTCTACGACACGCTCGGCGTCTCGACGACCGCCACGAGCCAGGAAATCAAGGCCGCGTACAGGCGCCTGGCGCGCACGTGCCACCCCGACGCCGGCGCGTCCGCGGACGAATTTATAAGGATACACACGGCGTATTCTACGTTATCGGATCCTGGTAAGCGGGCGGAGTATAATCGGACGGTTTTGGGCCCGGCCCGGCCCGTTTCTCCGTTTTCTCGGCGGCGGACTTGGGAAACCGATCAGTGTTGGTAAGAGCGGGCATTCTCTAAGAAAGCGGAATGTTCTGATCTATACAACACAGGAAAAATTTAAATTGGTTCCAATTGAATAAGAATAGCTCGCCCCTACACAAGTGTGTAACTTTTGGGTTTGGTTCGGGTTTGGTTTCGATCGGACTGGTTCGATGAGTTGGATGATTGCGAACAGACTGTTCTAATCCTTCTTATCTGCAAAACGTCCAAACTGCTTTCTTCAGATTGGGTTAGAATATTCAGATTTTATACAAATTTGTAATTGGGTTTGGTTTTAGTTTGACCAGTCCATCTTAGGTTCGGGTTGCCGCTAGTTGAAAAAGTCATGATTTTGTAATTAGTACATGCGTATATGATACATATAATTGATAAAAACATGATGATAATAGTAAATGTTTTCTTCGTCTTTATTTGATTTGGTGGAGATTTGTTTTGAAGGTAATTTTTCTGAAGATTGTTGTCTAGTGTTTAGTCTTAGAAGTTTGGTTTGAGTTAAGTAGCAAGTGAAAGGGTTCTTAGACTTGTGCATGAGATGCACGCAACTTATGACTTAATTTTATTTTAATCTCTCCACCGCCTAGCTATGTTTGTTTCCATGAGTTTTCTTTTGGAAATCCTTCCTTCTATAATAGGAATTGCTTGGTAGAGGTAGATAGATGATAAAAATTTATTCGAGGATTACCGAGAGATATAGAACTATAAAGCTAAAAGAATAAAATTGAAATGAATTGATAAAACATATGATTTGTTATGAAGATATTTTATGAATAAAGTGAAATATACACATAGAAATAAGTGGCAGAGACCACGATAAATAAAAAGGATAACAAAATTAGTATAGTGTGGTCTAATAATAACCTCTTTTTTTTTTCCAAATTAGTTAACATTTTACCTAAAAGTGAAAGTTTCCTTTACTTTAGTCATTTATCTATTTTAATTTAGTCATTTGTCTATTTCAATATATCTGTTGAGTTTTGAACCAATAGGGACAACATGAGAATGCATCATTTG
>JBAKGM010000002.1:17645826-17669166 GCA_037177215.1 Asparagus racemosus | reverse complement strand
CCCCCCCCCCCCCCCCCCCCCCCCCCCCCCCCCCCCCCCCTCCCCCCCCCCCCCCCCCCCCCCCCCCCCCACACACAACCTTATAAAATTGAAGTATAACAAATAGATTTTCAAAAAATGGTTCATTGTGAATCTTTAAATGATTTTTCTTCCCACATCTAAATCTAAGCCATCCCTAGTCTCTGGTTGATATTAAATAGGTTCACATCACAAGCCATGGATGCTTTGAACAGGCTAACTAAAGATGTACTTACGAATTCCCAATCTCCCAGCAAGTGGAAAGAGACTGGAATCAATAAGGCTTAATTGCAATTAAATGTCATATAGTTTTTCTTACTTTACAGTTATATATATTCTTACTTGTTTTCAGCAGCATTTATATATCCTAAAGTTTTAAAACTGTATTTATACACACATTTGTTTTGACAGCTCTTATATACTTAAAAGTTTTTAAAACTTGCACTTAAGTACTGTCAGTTATGCATACTTAAGAGTATTTAAATGCAGGATTTAAAAACTTTAGGATTTTTAAGTGTAAGCTTTAACCACTTTGGATTATATAAGTGTTGTTATAGACAAATGAGGATATATAAGTGAAAATTTTAAAAACTTTAGAGCATATAAGTGCTACCAAAAACAAATAAGAGTAAATAATTGCAACGTAGTTGAAATTATAGGGTATTTAAGTACAATTAAGTCAATCAGTTAAACACAATTTATACTGTTTAAACTAAGCTCATTTAATAATTGATAGATTCTTACTTGATTATACTAGTATAATGTACGTGCTTTACATGTGAACGTACACGTTTTAAGTTTTGAATTTTTTTTATTGAACAGTAAAACTATGTGTTAATAAATAAAATTGTATAATAAGATTACTTAAAAAGAAATGTATGAATTAATTATTATTGTGTAGTTATTGTAATTGAATGTTTTTTTATAAAGATCGCCTAGTGTTAACTTTTTTTAAATAAGTCCCCAAATCTAAAATTGTTCTTAAATAAAACTGTCAATTCTATAAGTTTTCTTAAATATGCCTATCCAACTAACTCTAAATTAACTAAGTTGCATTAATCTTGCTAGCTTTCTCCTGATGTTCTCTAGATAGTTACACTTGATACTTGCAACATATTGCAATAGTTATTTCTCATTATAATTATTTAATAGGATAAATGACACTAAACCCTTATGAACTTTCAGCTCATATGAACTTTTAAAATTATACTAATCCCCTAATGATTTTTCTGTTTCAAAGAAGACCCCAATAACTTTCTAAATTTTGCAAATAACCCCTATAAATTAGAACCAGAAAATGGCATAAAAAGACATTTTGAAAGTTATTTGGGGGTTGGTGTAATTTATCTAAAAGATATTGGAGGCTTTCTACAAAAGTTATTAGGGGTTTAATGTGATTTTAAAAATTCACAGGGTCTATTTACTGCATAATGCTGAAAGTTCATGTGGGTCTACTATAATTTACATTATTTAATATTATAATTCTTAGTTCAAATAATACTATTAAAATAATTATACTGTCTATATACTATAAAAGATTTACCTAATTTATTTTTTTAATTATTCTCTTAAATAATTTAGTACTATAAATATTTTATAAAATTTTCTTATATTATCATTAATAATTAATAGTACTATTATACATATTAATTTTTTGTAAAAAGATTAGTTTTCAATCATTACCAATTATAGATTATTCAGTATCATGTAATAATCTTTGAGAAAATGCTCTAAAAATAATATTAAATTATTTATTTAATTTTTTTAATAATATAATACTAAATAAATAGTGTAATTCGCAATTTATGTGATATTATTAAAATAAGTATACTATTTATGAGATTCAAAATTTATTCTATTAATTTTATTGCTCATTGAATTGTAGTATAATTCTTAATAGTATTTAGTAATATTATTCTATTTATACTATTATTTTAATAATTTTATTATTATTCATAAATAATTATTATAATATTTAGTTGGTTACTACTATTAATTGTGCATACTTATTTTTATAAATTATTTTATTTAAACAATTAATAGTTATGATTATTTAGGAAGGTAAGGAGGTGCATAATTAATAAGAGGTTATATTTATTTAATAAAATATTAATTAGAGATAATGGCATAGTTAGAATTTATCAAAATTTGAGAGGTCAAAAAAAGAAATTAAAAGCTTTAACACCCCAATCCTCTTTTTATAGTAGTATAGATATAGATATAGATATAGATAGATAAAGATAAAATAATTTTGTGATTTATTAAGTAGATTTTATAAAAATGTATGACTTTAATGAGATGCCGATTAATTTGAATGGAAACATAATGTATTTTGATAGATGATCATAAACTGCTTATTGTCATAAGTATTGAAAGTATCTCAATAAATAAGTATAGTTTATTGTTTTCTTTATCATATAATTTATCATTTATTCATTATGAAATAATTTAAAGTGTGATATCCATGTATGCTATCAGATATACTTGGAGTTGTCAAGACTTGGTGGAATAAGAGAACATAAGGATTTCGATGAAACAAACACTTTTTCCACTTTAGAAGTAGCAGAATTGGTCTCTACTTCCTCTATTTTAAATACTTCAGAGCTACTCCTATGCAAACAAACAAGCTCTAAGAACACATACAAGACCAATTAAGAAAATCATAGAAAATAAAGGTTAATATACTTATTTAGAAAACTATTTAAATCTATTAACCCATGAAAAAAGATTTTGGGCTCATGTTTGAAATGAGAAAGAAAGATGGGATATATCATATATGTATCATTTTTTTTTTTGAATTCTATTGCAATTAAAAAAATTATTCTGTGTAAAATATTTTTTTTGTCCAATTTTTCAAGTGCTATGAAGGCTGGCCTAACTTGTGGGCGTTGTGGCCTTGGTCTTTTGTATGCACAAGGACAAAAGATGACAATGATTGGTTGGTCATTTTCTAAGAATTTTGAGGCTGGTAACGTATTTCCCATTATATCAACATTTTCTTAAATTATCTAGACAAACAACCACCAAAATACAAATGGTAGAAAATCCAGAGCCCACGTCTCTGAGTGAACTTTGTCTCGTTTATCAATGAAATTGACACCAATTGTATTGTTTGTCTTAAAATTTTAAGAGTGTGAAAAAGAAAAAGAAAGAAGAAAACTAAACTATACTGTATTTATATATCTACATATTTTCTTCTAATTATTTTCAACGTTAATATCATAATTTTTCATTACCACATAATTTAATAAAAATATTTTCATTATCCCTCCTTTATATATAACTAGTATAATGCACGTGTTTTACACGTGGATATTTTTTATTTAATATTATATTATTTAATAAATTATATATAGATATTGTACAAAGTTATTTTATTACACTACGATTAAAAATTTTAAGTTATACTGTTATTAGTACTTGTACTATTATTAACATACATTTAATAGTTATTTTAATTTACTTATTATTATGTTATTAAACAATTTATTTAAGAGTATAATTATTAAATAATCCTGTAATCATTAGTTTAAGTAACACTATTGAAATAATTAAACCATTTATATTATTAAATATTTATGTTATGTACATATTTTACTACAATATCTATTAAATAATGGAAATGATTTTAAATATTATATGACTTTATGTTGTAAAGAATATTACATTGTTCGATAATTAATATCGTCTTAGTAATAAAAAACTTTGGATGGTATGAAATAAAAATACTATTATTTAGGAAAATACTTTATATAAAAATATTGGATCCTTTAAATGTATGAGACATTTACTTCCTACAAAAAGGTGCATGTCTCATAAATTTTAAGGATTCAATATTTTTATATAAAGTTATTTTCCTAAAATAAAAGTATTTTTCATTCATAACGTCTAATTTTTATTACTAAGACGATATTATAATGTCAAAAAAGGTAATATTCATTACAATATAAAGAATCAATCTCTATTTATTCTATTAGTAATAATTCTAATTATGTACAATACTTTATTAAATAAATAATTTTGCTATTTCATTACAATTAATAGTTCTTTATAATGAATTTTAATATGTTTATTAATTTTATTATCGTTATAAATTATTAATATATTATAATGAATGACCAATTATTTTGGGAAAACGAAGCGAAAAGTATATGTCTCATAAATTTCAAGGATCAAAATATTTTTATATAAATTAATTTTCCAAAATAAAAATATTTTTAATTTATAACGTCTAAATTTTTATTACTAAGACGATATTAATTATCGAACAAGATAATTTTCTTTACAATATAAAGAAATAACCCCTATTTATACTATTAATAATAATTATTATTATGTAAAATAATATATTAAATAAATAAATTTTACTATTTTATATAATTAATAATTCTTTATAATAAACTATCATATATTTATGAATTTTGTTATCATTATAAATTATTAATATATTCTAGTGAATGACCAAATAATTTGAGAAAATGAAGAGGTGTATAGTTAATGAAGTTATGGATCATTAGCTTTATAAATAATGGTATAATTGTGAGTTATAAAAAAATTTGAGAGAGTAAGAAAGGAAATTAAAAGTTTTGACATGGGTATTCTCTTTTATAAGTAGAATAGATATAGATAAGAAATTGGTGGTTCCCTTAAAGTTATAAAAAAAACTGACATGTGTCATCTAAATGCATGACATGTGTCATATCAAAAAGTAAACATATGTCTTTTTATCCTATCAAAAGATGACATGTGGACACCTAATCTTATATTCTCCTAATTAAGAATCCTCATCAAATTAAAACTATCAATAATTAGAAAATTTTAATAATCAAATTATAACTTTCTCCATAAAAAAATCACATAATCATATCCCTCATTTATATACAAACAAGTATTATGCACGTGCTCTCACGAATATTTTTTTTATGTAGAAAAGGGAATATGAAGCAACTAGCGGAGATCGAACACACGTAATTAGTTCGGATGGCTAGATATCTATTTTTTGATATTATCCCTTGTAGTTAGTTTGTAAGGATATTTTTGTAATTTTTAGATTACTCAAGGGATTGTTGCAATTTTAAAATTTTTAAAGGGTTGTTTGTATTTTTTAGATTTTAACGGGGTTGTTTGCAATTTCCATACTTTTACGGAGATGTATTTAATTTTCGTATTTTTGGTGGAATGTTCAAATTTTTTTCTACTTTTGAGTTTTAAGGGAGTTGTTTATAATTTTTTGATTCTTCAAGGGATTGGTGATAAATCTTTAAGGTTTTAGGAGGTTGTTTTTAGTTTTTGATTTCAAGAGTTCGTTTGCAATTTTCAAAATTTTTAGGGGTTTTTGCAATTCCAAAGTTTTTTAATATTTGTTTGCACTTTTCTAATCTTTTAGTGGTTGTTTATAAATTTCTTATCTTTTATGTGGTTGTTTGTAATTTTCATATTTTTTGAGGGTCTATCCATATTTTTCAGATTTTTTAAAACATCATATTTTCTGGAAGCGTTTATCAATTTACATAATTTTTAGGACTATTTTAACTTTTTGATTTTTCTAGGAGAGTTTTGTAATTTTCATATTTTAAGAGCTTATTTGTAATTATTTGTTTTAGATGTTTATTTATAATTTTTTAATTTTAAGTGGCTTTGCAAATTCAAGTTTTTTTAGGATGCTGTCTGTATTTATTTATGCGGATATTTGTATTTTGAATTTTTTAGGAGAAGCTTTGTAGTTCTTTGTTTCTAATGGATTTTTAAGTAATTGTTTGATTTGTTTGTTTAAATATAATTTGACACGTGCACAATTATTCATATATGATTTTAGATATAGAGATTCTCTACATGAGTTATTTCTTTAATTTCTTATTTTGACTACAATATATGAATTACCAAAATTTTATATTTTATTTTTCAAGGGGTTGTTTACAATTTATTTATGGGGTTGTTTATAATTTTTAATTTTTTATATGTTGCAAAAAAATAGAAATTACAAACTACCTTCTAGAAAAAAATAGAAAATTGCATACAAACCCCTAAAAATTATAAACAACCATCGTGGAGGGTTTTCAGCCAAAATTTCTTGGAGATTATTTTAGTTATTTGACCGCACATGAATTAACGGTGTTAATTTAAGAGTTTCATGCTAAAATATTTTTGGGAGTTTGGTAAGAATTTCAAAGGTATTGGGGGTTTATTATAATTTAATTTTTAGAAGTATGAGCATAGCCAAAAAGCCCATAGACAAAGAAATCATATATTCAAACTAAAGAAACCAAACTCACCCGTGTGAGCACGGGCATAACACTTGTTAATTGTTATTTCATATATCTTCAAGACTATCCCAAAAATGATCACATGTTTTTACATGTAAACATAAGGGTTAATTTTAGAAAAGCTCTCTCAACTATGACAGTCGTCTCAGAAAACCCCTCTCAACTATTTTATTTTTAATTCTAGAATACCCCCTCAATTTTGGGATTGTAGATTACACCCTCAACTTTCAAAATATGACTTACCCCCTCAACTTTTCTCACTTAACCACCTAAACTAAAATTAAATCTAAAGGAACACATGATTTAAAATGACCATACTATCCCTAAGACATAAATGTTTACCATGGTGTTCCTTTTAAGTTTTTTGGTTAAAAATATATCCTAGTTTGTTTTCCCTCTCTTTTTCTTTCTCCATCTTTGCTGCGAGGTCCATTATAAACTCAAAAATATTTTTTGAAATGCCGAACTTCTTTTATTTTGTACTTATTCATACTTCTAATGTTTTGGAACAACTAAAAATTTTATTTTTATTTTTGAAAGTTGGTTTCCTCATCAAAACCCTTTGAAGTGAAGTCTAATATTTTAACTAGGTTAGTTTTATGAACTCACATGAGTTTTTTTTCAACCAAGGATAATTTAGTCATTGCAGCTTTGAATTAACAAAGTGCGTTTGGGGGGTGGGGGGTTATTTGGGAAAACAATAAAGATAAGGGGAGTTTTATGAGACACTCCATAGTTGAGGGAGGTTCGCTTGTAATTTAAAAGTTTAGGAGGTTATCTACAACATCCTCAAAGTTGAGGGGGTTTCTACAGTTAAAATAGTTGAGTTAAGTTTTTTAAGACGACCCTCATAATTGAGGGGGTTTCTAAAATTAACCATAAAAATAATTAAAAATATTATAATGATAAACTAATTGAAGATGCCAAATTAGCTAAAGGCTAAATATTAATAATAAAAAACCCTTAAATTTTAGATGATTAACAGACAACCCCACATAACTTTCAAAATATCAAAAAACCTCTTTAAGTTTAGGGATTATCAGAAAATCCCTTTTAACTTTAGATTTTATAAAAACTTTCCATGGTTTTATCACAATTTTTCACATGAGTAGATAAAAAAAATTCATGTGGATATTTTTTCAAAGGAAATTATAATTCACACTTTTTAGAGTAGGTTTTTGATAAAATCTTAAAGTTAAAGTAAGTTTAATTTTCTGATATTTTGAAAATTTTTTCTTTTTTGTCGCAATATTTTGAAAGTTATGAGAGGTAATCTCATATTTACTATTAAAAATTATTTAACATTGCCGTGAAAAGAAATATTACAGCGAAACACAATCCAAGAATATAAGGTTGTCCTTTACTTTCTATTTAATTTTTTCCCCCTCACTCCTCAAAATCTGTTCTCTTCCACAAATCCACTGCTTGTGGCTGTAGACACTCCCTTTCTTTTTTTGGGCTCTGATCAAAAACCCATCTCCCAATTTCTTACTCTCTCTCTTCTCTCTTAAGTTCTCTGCCACATCGAGGTAATTAATTCTTGATTAATTTGTTTGCTCTTTTATTCTGTCTTGGGTTTGGGTTCTTTGAAATGGTATTTTCGGTTCTTTGAAATGGTATTTTCTTTTGTTATTTTCAAGTATTTTCAAGAAAATTTTGCCCCCTTTTCTGGTTATGGTACACAATGTGAACATCTGATGATTGTTTATCAATCTTTCAGTCTGAGTATTTACAAATTTGTTTGCCTTTACCTTTCTATTTTAGTGTTTCTTGCCTTGCAATTGGGGAGGGGGGGTGAGTATAAATGAAAGTTCAGACAATGAGTAAGTGTTGTATGCAGACTCTGAGCGAAGTGGGTTTTGTATATCCAAG
This sequence comes from Asparagus racemosus, assembly GCA_037177215.1. Lineage (NCBI taxonomy): Eukaryota > Viridiplantae > Streptophyta > Magnoliopsida > Asparagales > Asparagaceae > Asparagus > Asparagus racemosus. The sequence continues at coordinate 17,661,013 of JBAKGM010000002.1, read as the reverse complement.
ATCGCTTATGAATTACCTGTGCTGGGTTGCTCTAATTATTTTAGATTTTCCATTGGAGATGGTGGCATTGAGCCTACCATCATGATATATTAATTACAAACGCGGAGTTGTTTAGTGTAATGAAACTCTTGTACTGTTCATATTAATTATTAGGACATGTACCGGCACTTGAAAGTTAATCTTTTGCATTTTTTTAATGACAAATGGTTATGCAATCACATGGCAAGCAGAAGCATGTATTCGTTGCATACTGTTTCTATTAGGATTAGGAGATTTTTTTTCTTTTAGTTGTTGAGGAAGAATCACTTCTCATTTTTTAAGATAGCTTTCAACATGTCAACTAGGAGCGATTGATGAGGATAGAAACTATAATTTATATTCAATACTGACTTTTGAGCTGTACCTGCATAGCAATGCACACATAAATTCGATCTCTGATCATTGTATTATATGCATATAAGCTCATTGAGTTTAGAAGACTGTGAATACTATTAGGTAGAATTCAGGCCCTTTGTTACTGATTTCTTGATGATGGGGCTTATGCGGGTTTTGGATCAGTTGGATAATTGTTCATTCTATCATTATAGAAGGGTAAAGGGACAAATGCGAGTTCTCTGGATAAAGATGTATGCTAAATCTTTCCAAGGGAATCTTAGTATTAAGATTATAATAGTCCATTTTCCATTACCAACTTCGATGATAATAATGTATCTAGCTTGTTGGGTCATCTGTCAAACCTTTATGACAACTTCTGCAATATCATCGGTTTTACTACGTATTAGCAGTGGAAATTAATCTGATTTGAAAAGCAAACTTGTTTGAGTTCTTTTCCCCCTCTATCGCAGACCAAACGGTTTACGAAGCCAGGTAGTTCAGAACCTATGGGAGAATATGATATGCAGACAGTCCCCTTCGACTCTGCTACCGAAGATTTAGGAAGACAGAGAATGCAGAAGAAGAAATTGGTTAATGGTTGGTCTTCCAAGGTAAAAAACATTTTATAAAGCATCATCAGATTAAAATCCCACATTGGAACTAGCTTTGTTTTTTAAACTCACATATCATACTTGAACGACATAGTTTATAAAATGTTGCTGTTGTCAAACTTTCTTCTTGTCTCTACACGCAAAAGGAGTCATTTTGTAGATTTAGGACCTAAATTAATCTTTGGAATCTCTATTTATATTTGAGATTTGATATTCATGCTGCAACTCCTAAAGTTAAACTCAGGTACACATTTAAACAGATATTCTATGTTTTAACACTATGATACCACTAGAAAAACAATTTATTTTCAATCATCTGCTACTCTTCATAGTTCTTTTTTCTATTTAACAGGAGCGATCTCAAAGTGAAGAAATTTTTCGACCAGCTTCAAAATCTTTAGTCTCCCAAGCCAAACCTAGCTGCCCTATCTGCTTGCAGGGTCGTAGCTGTCAAATAGTTCGTGCAAGAACAAAGCGAATGGGTACTTTGATTGATGATAAAAAGCCTCATGAAGCACAGTCTATTTTCAATGGCCTAGTGGAAGATGGACATAAGCCATCTTTAGTAACATATACTACTCTATTAACTGCCCTCACCAATCAAAAGCAGTTCAATTCAATTCCATCCCTCCTATCTCAAGTCAAAGAAAATGGGTTGAAGCCGGACTCAATCTTCTTCAATGCTATAATAAATGCTTTTTCTGAAGCTGGAAAGATCGATGAAGCCATGGAAATTTTCTGGAAAATGGCTGAAAGTGGTTGTAAACCAACAACCAGTACTTTCAACACTCTCATTAAAGGATACGGTATCGCGGGTAAGCCTGAAGAATCGCAGAAGCTACTTGATATGATGTCTCGTGAAGCAAAGGCAAGGCCAAATCAGAAAACATACAATATATTGATCAAAACATGGTGCGATCAGAAAAACTTTAGTGAAGCTTGGAATGCAGTGTATAAGATGTGTGCTTCTGGCATGAGACCTGATGTTGTCACTTATAATACTATAGCAAGAGCTTATGCTGAAAATGGAGAAACAAAGAGAGCTGAGGATATGGTTCTTGAGATGGAGAATGAACTAAGGCCAAATGAACGCACTTTGGCTATTATAGTCAGAGGTTATTGCAAAGAAGGTAAAATAGAAAATGCATTGAGGTGTGTGAATCATATGAAAGATATGGGCGTGCGACCAAATGTCATTGTCTTCAATACTTTGATCAAGGGATTTCTAGACGTTGAAGATATGGGAGGAGTTGATGAAGTAAGTCAAATATTTAATTTAATCCTTTGATAGTCTGATGCTGCTTTTTTACTGCTTTTTTTTAAAAAAACTTTTCACCATATAGTACTGTTTTGTTTGTAGAGAGAATGATAGGAAGAAAAGAATAAAATAAACAAAGGGAGGTGCATAATTGTTTCTTTGTTATCAGTGACTTGGAGGAAAAGTTTTGCTTATTTCCCTCATTTTTTTTCTTCTCTTGCACTTTCCTCTGGTAGCCAAACTCACAAAAGAAATCAATTGATTTTCATTCCTTTTCTTTTTTGAATGCGTATATTGTCTTGGGCAACTTGCAGATAACCCCCTCATATATACCTTCTATAGCGCTTATCTCCCCTCAACTCATTTTTTAACACTTTATAACCTCTCAATTCATGAAGGAATGGAGGTTTCTGCAATTTATCCTCCTCAAAATGTCAATCCAAAGATGACAAGTGCTAATACAGTACTTGAGGGGTTGTAAGTGTTACTGTAGTTATAGATGGAGGGTTTTCCACAATTTACCTTATTGTCTTTGGTTGTTCAAAAGTAATAGGAGAGAAGAAAACTTGGAAGAGAGGGAGAAATGGTTCTTTATACTTAATCGGGATTCAACTAATCTGAAAGAAAGAGTACCTTGAAAATGTTTCATCAATTTCTTCTCTGATTCAAATTCTAACTACAATAAAGAAATAAGTTTCTTCAATTAATTTCTTCTTTCTCTGCTGGAAAGCACCTTAGAATATAAACTGCTATTGAACAAAGAGCTGATGGTATTGTACGCTGTGTTAGGTTTTGGCATTGATGAAAAAGCTAGGAGTAAAGCCAGACGTTGTGACATACAGCCATCAAATGAATGCATGGAGTGCAATGGGTCTAATGACAAGATGCATGGAGATATTCGACACCATGCTTGAATCTGGCATTAAACCTGATGCTCAAGTATTCAGCATTCTTGCAAAAGGCTACGTACGAGCTCGAGAACCAGACAAAGCGGAAGCTCTTTTAACAACCATGGAAGAATCTAGAATCCCCCCAAATGTTGTGACATTCACAACTCTAATCAGTGGATGGTGCAGTGCTACCAACATGGAAAATGCAATGAGAGTCTACGACAAAATGAAAGCATGTGGGATTTCGCCGAACATAAAGACATTTGAGACTCTTATATGGGGTTATGGAGAAGTTAAGCAACCATGGAAAGCTGAAGAGATGCTTGAAACAATGAAGGAAGCTGGAGTTACACCAAAGAATAATTGCATTCATCTTGTTGCTGATGCCTGGAGAGCTGTTGGGCTTGAGCATGAGGCTCAACGAGTTCTTGGAATTGTAGTTGATGAGGAGGAAGATTATGAAAAGGATATTCATAACGGTAGTCCAGTTGAAAGCTTGGAGTTTAATCCAGGATGGAACTCGAGGCTTCAGGTTCCGAGCTCTCTTACTGACTCACCACCTGATAATCTTAGAGCTGTTAATAAATCATCCGCTAGTATTATTGGCTCGTTGAGGTTCAAAGCAAAGCCCCCTTTTATTTGTTGGAAGCAATGTAAGATGCAATATGGGATATATGGGCAGGTTGTGAACTCATGCAAGGTTGTATTTCTCAGCTGAGAGAAAAACTCAGCTTCAAATTGTACCTTTTTTTGCATTATAGTTCCTGTACAAAATACTCAATTTCTTTGAGAGTCCGCTGAGATGTCTCAAATGTACAGGTCGCTTAAAATCAATTTACCGATGAATTGCTATCTCCATACTAATATTTTTTGCGAATTTTTAGATTGTTAAAAATACTGTTGTTTGATAATTTGGAAGGAAGGTTATGCATGATTTTTGCATATATTGCCAGTAGAAATTTCTGCAACCGCTCTTGGTTCTCTCACAATGCAAGCAATGTTGATGGGTTTTGAGATATATCCTCAGGCAACAAATGCACCTTTTAGGCTCATATTTTTTCCTGGACATAAACCCAAAAGTGGTAAATTTCCACTACTCTCTTAAGGAATTATAATCTCCGACCATCAAAACAAACCACTCACATTTCTGAAAGAACATCCTTGACTAGACAACTGGCACTGCAGAAAAAGATGACAACTACTTTCTGCCTTCCTGTCAGAAGAAAATGCGCAAGAATTGCTTTTCTCTATGTACAGTGAATGATTAGTCGAGATAACAACATACGACTAGTGAATCAATGTCTATAAATACAAAATATTCCCATGAATCAGGGGAACCTTAAAATGTTTTCTTTCGATGTTTGCAAAGATCATTTTCTTGTATCCTTTTCTCTCCTTGTCTTCAAATCTTCTCCAGCGCTTGGAGAAGGAATTCTATTGATGAGGAGTACTAGGGCAACACCGATAAGAGCACCAGAGAGATGAGCAATGTGATTCACATTCTGCAAAGTGGAGCTCCTCGTCAAAGGACCAGCAAGCCCAGTTGATGCTTGTGCAGCTTCCATAACCTGTTAACAGTGCGGCAGTCAGATCAGCCCTTTCCAGAGTTGAGAACCAAAAAATTACAAATCTACTTCAAATTTCAAATTGTAGTGAAAACGTGCGCAGAGACTTTGTGCAGTTAGCAAAGAGAAATACTTGAAGTTAATAGGAACAGGTGATTCATTTTCCCTCGTCATCTAAACATACTTAAAAGTATTTTCCTAGCCTCAAGAATTTAATAATATTTTCCATGAGGAATGATTCATCACCGACATACAAACTAAGCCAAAAACGAAATTGGGACACACTTTACAACATATATTACACCTTTTGTCTCACATATTTGCTCAACCAAACTCAATTTCTAAAACATAATTGTATCAAATTGTAATGGAACGAATCACAAACCGCAAATATTGTGTAGACTGCGTAAGACATTCCATATAGTTCACATTCGATATTCTTTAGAAATGGATATCAATATCCATTGTGAATGTTAGAGTGGTATTATTTTTTAAATCCTCCTTAGAAATTCGTGGCCCGTAAGATTTGAACCTGGGTTGCTCGGATATCATGTTATGATGGAAAAGATGAAGTGACCCCAAAGAGGGTCAGTCTTCTTTATTATTATGTAGATGGACAAATAGTTAAGAATTACAAAGTACTCCCATTGTGGGACTAAACACAACTCTAAACTAAATACCACTCTAATAGCAAACAATATTGATTCACTAGCAAATTTAAAGAGGGATACCTTATCAATGACAAATTGACCAAGGATAAGAACCTCAAGGATCTTTCTCCAATCCCACGACATCTACAAAATATACATACCAATGCATTATTTATATACTGAAACCATCCATTACTTTGGCAGACATACAGGTTTACCATACCTTAACAAGGACACTTATTGCAAAGAGTCCAAAAACAGCACCGGAGGCTCCTACAGATACTGCTGCCCTTGGAAGGACTAACCACGAGACAAGGTTTGCTCCAGCACCCGTTAAAATGTAAGAGATCCACAATGCAAAATTACCTTCCTCCTCTTCAACAAGCTTTCCTGGTTATAAACAAACAACACTTGAAAAATGAGTAGAAGTTTAAATTCAAAGACTAAGGATAACTATGACATAAAGGAGAATAAGAGATCTTACCAAAGATATATAAAAAGAAAAGGTTGCTTGAGAGATGGTTCCTGCAATTATATTGACAACAAAGTTTAAAAAAAACTGTCATCAAACAATTTATGGAAATGGTATTCAACCAGAAACAAGAACTGAACTATCATTGGAAAAAAAGGCTGCTTATGTTTTCTTTTGCATATTAGTTCCTCAAATCTTTAATATTTTGAAATTAGTTCCTCAAATCATTTAAATTGCTATTCGGTTACTCAATTCTAAAATTTCTCAAAATTAGTCCCTCAAATCATTGAACTGTAATTAGGTCTGCTGATTCCTATAAGTTGTCTCAAAATCAGTCCCTTAATCATTGAATTGCTATTACGTCTCCCAATTCTTATAAGTTGTTTCAAATTAATCCCACCAATCAAGAGTCGAATCAATAAGATATAAGCTTCGGGGATCTAATAGCAGTTCCAATGCTTTAAAGAACTTATTTTAAAATATTAAAGATTTAGGGGACTAATGTCAAAGAAAACCCTTGTTGCTCATGACAAACTCTGAAAACTTAAAAAGAGCTCACCAGTTTGCATGGCAGAAGGTTGCGGTCACAAACTGATACCAAGATGGCCAACTGTGGTACAAGTATAGAGCTTTGATTTCTCTCATCTAGACAAGAAAACAAGCACATACAGACAACCACAAAATCAATGATGAGAAAATTATTTTGATATACAAGGTCTTGATGAAATGATCTCCTTTTTTAAAATTATCTTTCTTAAGGAATTAAAAGGAGAGGAATATGAGATATGAGATATTTTCTCGTTAGCTTGGTTCGACTCTCTTATAGGCATAAAGTTTATAAAGGTAGTAAAAATTTGAAATTTGCGATTAAAACCATCTAGCTAGAAAAAAAGAGAAAATTTCAGATGAATTTGGGGAAAAAAGAATGTGAAATTGTACCTGGAACAGGTGATCCGCCACATAAATCCCAAGGTTAAGTAAAAGAATCCAAAATATCCCATTTACACGTCTATGGCCCCTCCTTTCTTCAGGCCTCCCAAGTTCCAACTCCGATATCATGTCTGAAGAATGCAACATGTTTCTTTAATTGAATAAATTTGAATCCTAATGACAATTAAAGAGTAACGGACAAACAGTTCTCATTTACTGATTAGAAGACAGTTTACTACTAAATCTGATGACTCTTCCGCTGCATTCACCATCTTCTTGTCAAGAAAGTATCTAGTGGCCTCGGTTCATAGCATCAATGATGTACCAAAGTGATATCAATCCTTAGATAACTGAACTTAGACATTTACGCACCAATTCAAAGTTTGATATACCTTTGGTGCCCCATTACAAGGTTGCAGTACATCGCGACCTAGCCATGCACATAGAGAACTCCTCATTTTCTCCAAAATTTCTTAAAAAACAGTCACCCGTCATTTTTTTCAAACTAGAAAATAAATATTCATTCATCAGAGAGGAGCATGGGTTCAACACAAGTTCACTAGAAATAAGCAATGTTCAAAAGTGCAAATGTTTTTGTCTACATAGATGTGTCGAAGAAAGCATTGCATTTAATGTTCAGTTTCTCATTCCCTATGTATTGCATGTTTCATAGTTCCCCTCATTACACTTTCTCTGTAGTAGTAGGGCTCCAATCAAATTGTCCATGAAAGAAATTGAGTACCTCCAGGTCTAAAAATTAAATAGGTGAAATGGGTCGACTGTAATCACATCAATTTAGACCTAAAACACTCAAGTTGATTCTCCCAAGTCAGAATTGTTACTCAAAAACAAATAACAAACAAACCCATTTAATTTAATAAAGTAATTAAGAATACTGAAGAGACGCACACGTAGCTGAAATAGAAACAAAACCTGATCTTTTGTTCATCCTACAGAGGAAAGCTCCATGTGGGCCCAGCGAAAGAGGAGAAATGATGTTGAGACTGTTGAGTTTGGGGAAGATGAAGCTCCTCGTTCGAGTTAGGCCCATGGGCCGCAGAGAAAGAGCCGGGCCCTGTGAAGGCGGGCCCAGAGAGGAGGAAGAAGGAGGGGAAATGACGGAGGAGCAGCAGAAGCTGACCCTGGTTGCAGCCGCTACTGCCATTGGGGTTTTTCTGGGCAAATTGTTCCCAGTTTAGCTTTTTTAAATAATGAAAAACATTCGCTGTCTATAAGAAATTTAAACTAAATTACAGAAATGCCCTTAACATATTTCTTGAAAAATACATAAATTCTGTTTTTCGGACTAATGGGCGAAGACTAGAAAAATGCGCCATTGTTTTTATTTTAAGATTTTAAAAAATTGGACAAAAGAGTTTTTTCTAAATTCAGCAACAACCCATACTTTGATTACATATTTAAGAAAACAAGTTAATTAGAATGTAATATATTTAAAATTTATTAAATTAGAGACGATCAAACTTCTGTTTCTATTTTCTTCATTTAACTTCAAATCTTAAATTCTATTATATCAGTAAATTAGAATTAAATGTCTTGAATGCGGTTTCTACATAGGAAAAAAAAATAAAACGAATAAAATTTTTATTGTGGTGTGTTTAAAAGTTGGTTGTTTTTTAAAATAAATTTAATTTTTAGTTAAATAAGAAATATTTTCTGAATTTCTATCAAAAAATGTTTTCTGAAAAGTTTTTCCTTTTCCCTCCTATAACAAAAAGGCTATAAGCGTAAATCCACCAAAATCCTCCCCATCCTAACCTCTCTGTTCTTCTTCCACCTGTCTCCTTGCTTCTCAGTAAATGGAGGGAGTGGAACTGAAGCCCAAAGCTCAAGCTGCTAAACTCCAAACGCTGCTCTCAGTAGAAAAGCCCCATTAACCAATCAATGGCTTCTTCAATCCTCTCACCTCTCAGTGCCTTCAAACTCCATAGCTTCTTCTCTCCCTTCTCTCTTCTGCTATGCCCCCATGCAATCAACCTAGTTGACAAAATTCCCCAGAGGGACCCAATCCCTTTGCATTCTTCTCTGAACTCTCCCCAGTTGGTCTCTAATGAGAGAAACCCACCTCATAGAAAGCAGAGGAAGAATGGGTCTCCTCAAATGGGTCACTCTGGATTATCTTCTTCAGAGTCTAGAAATGGAAGCAAAAGGGTAGATTCTGTGGCTGTTGACAGTTATGAGAGAAACCCATCTCATTATAAAGCTAGGAAGCGGAGGAATGGCTCTCCACAAATGGGTCTCTATGGGTTCTCTTCTTCTTCAAAGTATAGAAATGAAAACAAAAGGGTAGAGTCTGATATGAAGAAGAGTAGTAAGAAATCTAAGAAGACTAAGGTTGGTTCTGAGGAGGTTGGGTTTAGAGTTAAGCTTGATATGTGCTCAAAGGGTGGAGATGTGATGGGTGCTATTTCACTGTATGATTCAGCATTGAAGGAAGGTATCAAGCTTGGGCAGTATCATTATAATGTACTACTTTATCTCTGTTCTTCAGCTGCCATTGGAGTCATCCACCCTGCAAAGAGTGGAAGCAGTGCAAGTGGAAGTAATGATTCTGATAGAGATTACTCGAGCGATGAGGATTCGGATAATGGGCTGAGTTCAAAATCTCAGCTTTCAGCTCCAATGAATGGTAGTATTAGTTCTTCTATCCATGTAAGTGATGATGTTCGAGTCTATGCGAGAACTAGAGGGTTTGAGATCTACGAACATATGCGATCACAGAATATCCCGATGAGTGAAGCAGCATTAACCTCCGTTGCTCGAATTGCAATGTCTATGGGTAATGGAGACATGGCTTTTGAAATGGTAAAACAAATGAAGGAATTGGGTATAACCCCGAGATTGAGATCTTATGGTCCTTCTATATTTGCCTTTTGCAATAATGGTGATGTTGATAAAGCATTTGAGGTGGAAAAGGACATGTTAGAGTCTGGAGTCTCTATCGAAGAGCCTGAATTGAGAGCACTTCTAAAAGCAAGTTCAAATGCTCGTAAAGGAGAAAAGGTTTACTATATAATGCATAAGCTAAGGACTAATGTGAGACAAGTGTCTCCATTGACTGCAGATTTGATTGAGGATTGGTTTAAGAGCTCAACTGCTTCAAGAGTAGGAAAGAGGAAATTTGATGAAAACATGGTAAAAAAAGCTATGGAGAATGGTGGAGGGGGGTGGCATGGACTGGGTTGGTTGGGTAAAGGAAAATGGGAAGTTTTACGTATTAATGTTGATGACCATGGTGTTTGTATGGGTTGTGGTGAGAAATTGGTTACTATAGATCTTGATCCAATTGAGACCGAGAACTTTGCTAGGTCGGTAGCATCTATAGCCAGTAAGAGGGAAAGAAACTCAAGCTTTCAGAAATTCCAAGTAGATTATCTGAACTCTTAAATATTTCAATTTGTTTTGTTGGCTTTATTTCTTAACTCCTGTTAATCAATGTAGAGATGGTTGGACTACTATGGCCCGTTTGAAGCTGTTGTTGATGCTGCAAATGTCGGTCTTTTTAGCCAGAGGCAATTTTCATTAATTAAGGTTTGATAATGGGATCATAAAATTTTGTTAGCCTTTTAATTTATTTGTTGAAGTTTAAGATGTATCTTTTATTCTTATTATAGGTTAATGCAGTAGTAAATGCCATTAGACAGAAACTTCCAACAAGGAAATGGCCTCTGATCATAGTGCATAATAGGCGATTGCTAGGACGCAAGATGGGTCAACCTTTAAATGAGAAACTAATTGAGAAATGGAAAAATGCAGATGCTATTTATGCAACTCCAACGGGATCAAATGATGACTGGTGAGCTTTTTTTGTTTCAGAAAATTCTATTAATCTTGACTCTTGAGTTAGTGCATTTCTTGCCACAAAGTACCTGTTCCATAGAGCTAAGTGATCAAAGTTTTCATCTAGTTGTTGATTTGTCGATAATATACATGAATTTGTTTGGAAGGTTAGTGTCATAAAGGACAAGAAAGAAGAAGGAAGTCCTACCCTCTTGTGTATGTTAGTTAAAAACCCTACCCTCTAGTGTGTATTCATTACAAACCAGCAATAGTAAATTAAGAAATTTCAATGCCAAGAAACTTACAAAGAGAATTCAAAAAAGTCGAATTTACATAGGAATTTTTTAAGGGTAAACCACACTACAAAAGTATAAAACCACTTGGTCAACCAAAAGTACAGTATGCATGTGGACTACTAGAGCTATGGTTAAGGTTTAGGCATACTCATATGTCCTGTAATCTTCATATAACTATGGGGAAAAATCAAGATAGGGAATGTCAACTTTCCTGAAATACTTGCTGTCGAAACTGGTTCGAGTCGCTGTGCGTCCTAAAATGCTAAACTTAAAGTAAGACTCGGCTTACTCTAGTGCAAGGATCCCAAAGCCGAATTGCTCCCATGAGCCCGAACTCGAGCCCGAGCCCCTTGCACCATCATAGCACCTCAGCTCGATTAGCCCCGATCCACGATCCGAACCCGAACCCGAGTCTGAGCCCGAGTCCAAGTTTAAACTTGTAGAGAATTATAAGATTAAATGAGTTGACGCGCCCGAGTCCAAGTTTAAACTTGTAGAGAATTATAAGATTAAATGAGTTGATGCTTGTTCAAAAAAGATTTTAACGACTCAGTTAAAGTGTATTTTTGTTATAAAAATATATGCTATAATATATATGTAGTTTGAAACTTAGCCCGGGTTTTTGGAAAACTTTTTACAAAAATTCTAACAATATAAAGAGTATATTGCTGGTATATTAGTAATCTTCAGGGTAAATTAAACTGAAACCCCATGAACATTTAGCGTTTGTGCAGTAAACCCCTCTGAACTTTCAAAAATCACTCTAAAACCCCAATAACTTTCGCAGAAAACCCCTAATAAATTTTGGCTAAATTACACTAAACCCCCAAAAACTTTCAAAATGCCTTTTTATGTTGTTTTCTGGTTCTAAGTTATGGGGGTGATCTGCAAAATGCAGAAAGTTATTGGGGGCTTTTTGCAAAACAGAAAAGTTATTGGGGGTTTAGTGTGATTTTGAAAGTTCACAGGGGTTCACTGCAAAATACTGAAAGTTCATGGGGGTTTAGTGTAATTTACGCTAATTTTAAATAATTCTTCTCATTTTCCATGCATCGCATTAATTCTTGTAAAATTGATTGAGTTTGGCATGTAAATTATGAAACATAGCTCACTGAAATTTTTTTATTGATGTTATCAAAATAAGTTAGAGAACAACTACAGGATTAGTCACAATATAAAGCAGAACTTGAAGGAAAACAAATACTGATATATGCTTATGATATTTTTTGTCGATATAAGTCATCAGAAGCATGTAATTTTTCTCCAGTTGTATTCTATTGCTTCTTTAAATTTTATATTATCTATGCCTTGCAGCATCCATCACTTTAGATAATAACATATGGTCCAGGTACTGGTTGTATGCAGCTATAAAATGCAAAAGCTTGATAGTTACCAACGATGAGATGAGAGACCATGTGTTCCAGATCTTAGGAAATGATTTCTTCCCCAAATGGAAAGAAAGACATCAGGTAAGTGCACATTGTCCAGCATATGTTTCTTTATAGGTTTTTCTTGTATATATACCCTTTAAGTCATGCATATTTGCAAACTACTTCTAAGTCTCAGTATTTACAAAAATATTCCACAAATCATCGACTTTGGAAGAAACCTAACGAATCATCAACTTTGATAGGCTAATTTAGTAATTTGTAGCTGCAATGTAAAAAAGTCAACAAAGTAGTCAAATATTTACTCACCATATCCAATAACATTGATGATTTGTTGATTTGGTTTTTTTTTCTTTTCAAAGTTGATGATTTAGGGGTTAGTTTTGCAAATATTGAGATTTGGTGGGTATTTTTGCAAATATGGATGATTTAAAAAACCCTTCCTTATATTAGATGAGTGGACAAAAAACTATATTTACTTAAAGTAGCCAATGAGAATAAAACACCAATAAATTTTCCTACATGTCTTTACTAATTTGTACTCTGAAAAATTACCAATATTCAAACTTGCACCTCTCTTCTTTTTAATTGGTCTCCTGTATGTGCATCCCTGTGAATGTATGGATGTTTTAGATAACATGCAGACAAGTTAATCAAGATTAGAATTTTCATTTATAGGAATGTGAGAATAATTATCATTCTCTGTTCTTTTACAAACAAAAGTTTTGGCCTAAACTTTTGGGAGTGGCTAGTAAAGACCTGACTAGGTTTTACGCTAGCGACCCTCTGCATAATGCAACCCTACTCCTGTATCCTTTTCTATCTTAAAAATATGTTAGCAACTGTTCCTGGCAAGTCTTGTAGTGCTTCTAGTTTGAACTTAACAATCTTACTGTTTGCAATTTCTAGTGTAGAGCTCTAATACTTAATGGACAATGTTATTTTTTATAATCCTTTTATTTTCTGGTGAAATCACATTGAATACATGAATGGAACACTCTTTTATCCTTTTCAGGTGCATTTCAACTTCCGTGATGGCAAATTTGAGTTTCATATGCCCCCTCCCTGCTCTGTTGTGATTCAGGTGTGCTTTGTATCTGTATTACACTTTTGTTAGCATAATCTGTATCTTTTCTCCTTTAGAAAAAACTATAACTTCTACATCACCTAGTAGAAGTCCTCTAGAAAAAACTATAATGTTTTCTATTGTTGCAGATAGGAAAAAATATGAATTAAATTTTTTTTGACTCTTTTACCATCAGAGAAAGTAAAAACTGTTTTTTTAATACAAATAGACATCCTGAAAGGTAAATAAAAAAAAAGGGAAAAACTAAAATACTCATGGGGTCTATCTGCAACAATAGAATTATTGGGGGTCTATCTACAATTGGGCGACAGCAAAGGGGGTCTATCTGCAAGTAACAATACAAAATATGTTGTTATTTTACGATGAGTCAATAGGAGCATCTGATAAATATCCATCAAGTAGTGTCAATATATCTCACACATATCTGATATGGATATATATCCTTTACAGTATCCATGCTAAGAATGAAATATTCAAAAATCAAATCAGCATGTCTAAAATTTTTGCTATTTTCAGCAATTTATTTACTCTTATCATTTATGCAATTTTTGGTTGTTTGCTTCAAATTTTCCATTATAATTCAGGAATCAGAGAAAGGCCATTGGCACATTCCTATTTCTGAAGAACATGGATCAAGTCAAGAGAGGACCTGGTTATGTGTCACACGTGCGAGATCACATGTGGCCTCCCAAGATTCATCAATTCCTCTTGAAGGTGAATAAATCTTTAGCTCTTTTCAAGAACTTCCAGTCTCATGTTTTCTAATCATAATGAGGTTGGCTCTTGAGCACGACTCTAATTAAGTTGAAATGATCCAATAAATAACTAACCAAACCTTTGTAAATGATCATTGATTTTAGATCAACCATCAATATGTTGGTGCAATATGCAGAAGAGACTAAATGGCTGAGAGGTCCACCCTTTGCATTATAGTAGAAATTGAACTCAATGGCCTTCCAAATCATAAAGATAAGACTATTATTCTTGGTATAGTGGCAGGGACTTTAAGAGTTATAATGTGAACTTTTTGTATGTGGTTGACTGTAACAGCTCTCATTGTGGGTAACTGCTAAAAGTTTCTATGTTATTGACTTGCATTAGTGTAAAAGTCTACTTTAAGATTGGAAATCACATAAATCATGTAGTAGTAGATGCTAAAACGGTATAGAGTAAATTCACATCTTTTTTTGTTTATAGCGAGTAAATTCACATCTTATTTTAAATGATGTCTTCTAGATATCTTTAAGTAAGGAAACCACCTACTCATTTCTTTTCCTTTTCTGAACAGAAGCACATCAAGAGAAAGAGACGAAGAGAAGTGCTTCAGATGCCCAATATAGCAGCGGTCGGAGACGAATATCCCACTCTTCGAAGCCCCGAAGTAAGAGATTCATTAGAGAATGTCACAAGCCTCCAGCCTACGTCAAATCTCCAAAATTTCATACAATTCTTAGCGATATTGAGGCTGCAGAGAAGATTGCGGGCTGTGTTATAGACTTCCAAATTTAACAGAGACCAGACAAATAAAATTCCAAGGGAAAAATAATGGACATGTTTCATGTGATAATTTCTTCCTCTGTTTTTGTTTCTTTTATTGTTCTTCCTACAATGGTTCTATTTAGATACAACTTCAGAAGAAGAGTTTATTCATCTTGAACTAGAAATGATACATAACTTGTGATAACTTTGTGCAGAAACTCTTTTACCCTTAAAAATTTCGGACAAGAGAATTAGTTATCATTACAAGATAATTCTATGTAACAAGCAGACTTCAATTCACGAACATAAATCTCAGACCACAAAACTAGGAGCGCACATCTCCCTAGAACGACCCACATGCGAGCGAGCCGTCTGAACTGCTCATGTG
>JBAKGM010000002.1:17610954-17630074 GCA_037177215.1 Asparagus racemosus | reverse complement strand
TTTCATATACATGTGGCTGGTATATTTTATGTGATATCAACAATTATTTTCAAATGATTTTTTAGTCATAAAGTTCACTCATATTTAAACATGCACATTATAGCAAAGTGGTACATGATAATAGCAAAGTAGTACATGTCATTGTTTTCATTTTAGCGATTGTAAATAGATTTCTAGTCCACGATGCTCTCCAATACAATCCTTACTCACATTGGCCAGGGTTTCATTGTAACCAACTTCATGCGCGTGTGTTAGGAGAGTATTTTTATTCCAGTTCATGTTGGGTGTATCTTTGCAGTAGGGACACTTCCAATTACCATTGTGGTCTCTAACTTTTACAGCATTAGCACGTAGCATAATTTTTGCTAATTCCATGATATCCCACATCTCATCTTGCTCTCGATCTGCGTCAGTGTAGGCAATCCATTCTTCGAAGGTGGTTGGATGTTTAGGTTTAGTAATCCTTCCACGCTGAGAAAAAACCAGAGTAAATTGACATTCAAATAAGTAAAATACAAGTTTCAAATATTCTTACCTTTGATGATGGTGCACTGGAAGATTCACCAATATCTTTATTTTTCTTATTCATTTCTTCCTGGTGAGCGTTTGGTATACAAACATTGCGTTTTATAGATGTATATGGACTGACACTTTTAGTTGGTGGTTGGATCATTAAATTTACTGCTGATGTTGCCAATAGTTTTGAAGCGCTCATGGTTTTGAAACATAACTAGTTTTGCCTGTGTCATATAGGTATTTATGACTAATCAGTTTATTTACAGGTATTAATGACTAATCAGGTTATTTATGGGTTTTTGAATAATCATGTTATATGTGTTATTGTGGTGAATCAGGTACTTTTCATGCCAAATCAAGTATGTGTTTAATATCAGTAACGATAATAAAGATATTACAGGTTTCGTATGTTTTTTTAATGTGAATCAGGTATTTTTCTTGTCAAATCAGGTACGTAGTTCACATCAGGTTCCAAAATGATGTTATTACAGATTTTTTATGAATTTTTTCATGTCAAACATGTATTTTTCTTATCAAATCAGGTACGTAGTTCATATCAAGTTCCACAAATTATGTTATTACAGGTTTGGTATGAATTTTTTCATGTCAAACAGATATTTTTCTTATCAAATCAGGTACGTAGTTCATATCAAGTTCCACAAATTATGTTATTACAGTTTCGTATGAATTTTTTCATGTCAAACATGTATTTTTCTTGCCAAAAAAGGTACGTAGTTCATATCAGATGCCAAACTCATGTTATTATAGGTTTCTTATAATTTTTATTGTCAAACAGATATATATGATGGATTCGGTTATTTACTGATTTTTAATGTTATATTCCCACTTTTATTTTGGTAAGACTACCCCCCATAACAAACACAAATAAAATTGATATCAATGAGGGGTAAACTTACCATGGTGACCATATATACTTTTCCCTACAAGCTACAATACCAACCAAACACAAGAAAAGTGGGGAATGTCAAATCAATAAAAGTTTCCTAACTTTTACATACCAACCAAACACAAGAAAAGTGTGTGCATTGATTTCTCATCATGTTTTATGTGTGAAACAAACACAAACAATCTATTTCTTAGAAAAGTTTGGAAAACCCAAAACTGACATTTCTACTCTATGGAATGGTGTTTTTCAATAATGGGAAACGAACCAAACAACCCCTTTGTGTAACTTACCGTAAAGTTCATGCATAGAGTACCACATAGTAAGAGAGCTAATTATACCAATCTGTCAAACAAAGAGAATTACAAAATAGTTACGATAACTTGTCTAGATGGGTTCAAAGATGTCATTCACTAAATATTTTCTGTTTATAAAGAAAAATATTTTCTGTTTTGAGGGGTTAAAGAAAAATATTTTCATGTTTATAAAGAAATTTTCATAATACTTCCTCTTTCCAACCCCGAAAAGATTTCAAAAAGTAATATACATGGAATATCATGGATTAATCAATTTAGCTTTTCGCTATTCGAAATGGATTAACTAGTTTAATTGTTTTTGTGACCATGAGTCTATTGTGCTAGCGCCGCATCAAACACTGCAATCGTTGGATTAACGGACTAAGTCATTTGTGCACTGAAATGACAAGTAACATCCATCTAGCAACCATTATTTAATGAATTCTAATAATTAGATTTTTTCCCCTCAAATTTCACCAACTGCGGATTGAATAAAAGTTCTCTCAAAACCGCTCGCATGAGAGAGCATGACTATCATCCCGACAATGGGGGAGTAAATTACCATTTTGCTTTCTATTTACTCCATGTTAGGATAATAATCATCTGTTCACATGTGCATGTAGTTCTGAGAGAATTTAGACTCTAAAAATTGGGCTAAATACATCGACAAGCCTAAAATTGAAGCTTCTAACAATGCTTGGAAAGAGCAACAATACAATTAATATTGGTCAATCTCGATTAGAAGGGAAAACAAATGGAGTGCAAAACTTGAGAAAGGAAAGCAAGAAGGTTAATTAAGATAATAATACTACTTTCTTAAGAGAAGAGTGGGGTGTTAGTCTTATCCTCCCAACTAATTTCACTCCTTTTTTTAAAAAATAATTTTGGAAGAAAGACCAGAATCTTTTATTATTAATGGGGAGAAGAGGAAGCTCTACGCGGCGACACGCCATCACAATTTTGAGTACACAACGTTTTCCGTGCTCTTCGATTATTGTTCCTTCGATACTTAGACAAGTCTTATCATTTTAGGGTTTTTGTAGATATACACCTCACATTTTACTATTTGCAATTTTGCCCTTCAAAGCTTAGTATTTAAAGTAGTACCAACTCTAACTTAAGAATGTTGCTTTTTAAATAAGGCATTGTCAAAATTCCCAACAATTTTTAATAGATTTGTAAAGATTTCATGTTTAAAAACTAAAATTGTTAAGTAGAAGGGATAGAAAAAAAATCAATGCACGAGAATTAGGGGGTAAGTTTGCAAACACCAAGCTTTAGGGGGTAAGTTTGTAAATACCGAGATTTAGGGGATACCTTTGCAAATATGGAAGATGCAAGTGGTATATATGCAAACAATGTTGTGAAGTGAAAATCGTTTACTAAAAAATGCTGAAACTTCTTGGGGGTTTAGTGTAATTTACCCCAATTTTTTTTTTGGAAAGAAAGCCTACGGTGTTAACTGACACGTCCTGGCCCAATTATAATACTGGACTATGCAGAAATAACCAGGCTAGTGAAAAGCTATCTCATTGTTGATTTCGGCTGGGCCAAGTAAAAACCCGGCCCATTTAACAAAAAATCACTGTTTGCTTCCATTACTATCCACTCACTCTCTCCTCACGCCACAAAAACCTCCCCCTCAATTTTCTAAAATCTTCAAAGAATCGAAGTCTAGGGTTTCGTTCTTCTGATTGCTGCTTCCTCCATGGCCACCGCGGTCCTCGAATCCCTCTCGGCTCCGCGGCTCCGCCCCACCTCCGTCGCCGCCTCCTCGCCGCGCGCGGCCGCGAGATCGCCGGCCTCCGCCGCCTCCGGTGGCCTGGGGCTCGGGTTTTCGACGCAGTGCAGCGGCCTGAGGATCTCGAGGCGCCGCCAGGGGGTGGCGTCGGCTGTGGGGCCCGCGAGCAGGCGCCTCGTCGGTCGACGTGGCGGCGGCGTGGTCTGCGAGGCTCAGGACACAGCCACTGAAGGTAAAAATTACAAAATTTTGCCTGCTTTTTGTTGAGAAAATTGCAACTTACTTGTTGCTTCAAGGGGGGCGAATAGCTAAATTATGGCGTATTATAATCTTTATCGAATTTTGTTCACTAAGGTTTGGTTATGTTTAAATTTCCTTGTACCTAATGACTGCCTATGATTGTTATATATCCTTTGCATTTAACGTATGTTAATGCAGAGTGCTAGTCAATGAACTGTAAGAGATGTTAATCTATCATTTTAGTGTAAAAGATTTGCTAACTACAACTATATTTAGTGATATGCTAGTGTTTTTTTCCCTGCCATAACTTACTCTTTCTCGAACCTTGTCTAGTTGTTCGAATGTGATATTGTCAAAAGCCGATACTTCAAAACTGACACAGTTGTGTAGCCCTTGCAGTTCCCTGAGGGAACAATTGATTCGTGATTTACACGAGGAAGGTTTAGCTGCACATGAGGATATTGGTGAAACTATTGATTTGTTCGGTGAGGGATATATTACTGTCAAGACAAAGTATAATCTAGAGACTATTGATTTGTTTGTGAAGTGGAACTCTTGTCTGTCAGACTTCTAGGTTCTGTTCTTAGATCACAGGTTTATACACCCTGCTTTCTAGTATTCAAAATATTTGGGAAGATGTTTCTATGGATTTCATTCTTGGTTTACCAATTTCCACACACCCGGAGAGGTATGGATTCCGTTTTTATTGTAGTTCACACGTTCTGTGAGATGGTGCACTTGCAGCTATGTAGACTCGGATGTGTCACATGCGGAAAAATTGTTTTCAAGGAGATAGTCAGGTTACCTGGGGTTTTCAAAATATTTAGTCAGGTTACATGGGGTTCCCAAAATAATTTGAAGTTTAGGTGTGCAAACAGGCCTCCCAATCCTGATCTGCATAAAAATTACGACTGCTAGCTGATTTGAAACATTGCAATTCATATTAGAAAATTTGGAAGTTGCAAATAGTTTCATTTGTTGTATGTTTATGTTTGTTATTGGCTAAATATCAGAAAACCCCCTTTAACTTTGGATGATTATCAAATAACCCCCCATAACTTTCAAAATATTAGAAATCCATCTTAAGTTTAGGGGTTATAAGAAAACCCCTTCAACATTCAACGTTTTTCTCAGTACCCCTAAAACGTGAACCATAAGTTTTCATGGCAAAAGTGTCTATGCTGTTAAGAAGGTTTTTTGAAAAAATGTTGAAACTTGAAGGAAGTTTTCTGATAAATCCTAAACTAATGGCGGGGTTTTTTGATAGTTTGAAAGTTATGGGGGGTTATTTGATAATCGTCCAAAGTTAAGAGCGTTTTTAGAAATTTAGCCTTGCATTTCCAGCAAAATCAACAATTAAGTAACTATTTTTTTGGAGTGTCTGAGCAAATTCCTAGCCTTTGGAAGAGGATTTCTTATAATTAATTTTGCTGAGGTGGAAAACACTTTCTTATAACTCATATTCTTTACAAACAAATAGAAACAATTGAGTTGAATAGGAAATCTGACACACAATCATTTTGGGGCTCCACATTTCTACGGGTTTCTGACAAAATCCATTGAAACAAACACCGGAAAATACATGCTTCCGCTATTTTTCTTTGTTTTGCACTTAAAGGTCTAAACAAAGCTAGGGATTCCTATCCTTAACTGCTATTCATGTTTTGATTCATTCTTAAATTGAAATGAATTTATTTTTTTGAATTGCTTAACTAAATTCAATATTGCTACATTTTATCTTTATGGTGAGATTGAGGATGATGTTGTCAGTCAAATCAAATAGGGATGGTTAAAATGGAGGAGTGCTTCGGGAGTCTTGTATGATCGTAGAATATCTGTTAGATTTAAAGGAAAATTCTATAGGACAGTTATACGACCAACAATGCTTTATGGATCAGAATGTTGGGCAATTAAAAAATAACATATGTAAAAAATGAGTGTAGCGGAAATGAGAATGTTGAGATGGTCTTATGGGTATACATTAAAAGATAAGATAAGAAATGAGTGCATCCGTAGTAAATTAGAGGTTGTTTCTATAGAGGATAAAATCAGAGAATCGATTAAGGTGGTATGACCGTGTACAATGTAGACATCTTAGTGCACCGGTTAGAAAAATGATAATATTATAGTTAATGGAGCAAAGAGATCTAGAGGTAGACGTAGAAGTACTTGGTTGGAAGTAATTAAGAAGAATATGGTTATGGTTAGCTTAATAGAGGAGATGACCCATAAAAAAACGGAATGGAAATAAAACGGAATGGAAGAATATGATTCATGTAGCTGACCTCAAACACTTGGGATAGAGGCTTTATTGTTGTTGTTGTATCTTTCATGGGTTTGTATGTTTACCTTTCAACTCTGCTTTTCTAAAATCAAGTTCATAAATGAACTTAACTTCATTTTCATCATCTGATTTCCATCATTCTGCCCTGATGCACATTTATGGCTTTGTGCTATCATTTTAATGTGATGCACATTCATTAGTGGCACTAATTAATGGCTAAGCAATTCTTGGATATACCTAAATTTAGGCTTGAGTAAATATACATTTTAAACAATGGGAAGCCTTTTTCATTAATTTGAGGGGTTTCCAGGTTGGCTACATGAATTCTACTCGTCTATTCAGTTTTATTGAGGCTATCTTCTCCACTAATTTAATCATTATAATATCCTCCTCCTTTTTTTTTAAATAACCTAGCAGGGAATCGAACCCAAGACCGTAGGAGTCATGTTGGAACGTTTCAACCATCGGAGTCACTCGCGGTGGGTTATAATGTCCTTCTTAAACCGTTTGTTGGTTCTAACTAAGTTTTCTTGGGTCTACCTATATTTTTTTCAACTGCTTGTCTGCTTCCAATCGAGTTCTGCTAAGCCTACATATAGTACAATTGACTATGTCATAGTATATGTTATATAGTGCTGTCGCATACTGAACTCAATTAATTCACATCCTTCGTGCTAACCTTTTTAAAGTTCCTGATGTAACCAAAGACACATGGAAATCACTCGTTATAGAGTGCAATAAGCCCGTGCTCGTCGAGTTTTGGGCTCCTTGGTGTGGTCCATGCCGTTTGATTCTCCCCGTGATCGGCAAACTATCAAAAACATACGAAGGTAAACTCGAGTGCTACAAGATCAACACTGATGAAAACCCAGATATCGCAAACCAATATGGAATCCGAAGCATTCCCACTATCATAGTCTTTAAAAATGGCGAGAAGAAAGATGCCGTGATCGGAGCTGTGCCAGAGAGCACCCTGATTTCTTGCATTGAGAAATTTGTGTAGATTAAGTGGCTACTGTTAGTGAGCTTATTACTGCGCTTTTGTAGTGGTTGATGTCTGTGGGTGTTTGTTGTGTATATAGCGTGGCGGCTACAATTGTTGCGAGTCTCCGTGAAACAATACTTTTCTTGTATGTTTACTGGTGGTATAACGGCGATTTTACTTTTATTATTGATTATGCAGAAAGGGAGAGTTTCCATCCAAATGTTTCAGTATGACACACGATAACTGTATAACTTTATGACCATTAATGTAATAATGTTTATTGAATTAGTGTTAGACCTATTCAGATTCTATTTTATGTTAGAATTAAGATAAGTTTAAAATAGAATTTAGATGAGATTTTAATAATTAGTTTAACAAATATTAAAGGTTGAGAAGATGTAAAATTAGCATTTGAGTGTCATATGAAACATTTGGGTGAAAATTTTCTCGTTTGCATAATAGAGATTACTATCGTGTCAATTTTAAACAACTAAGCGACTATTTGGCTCATTTCCTACAAAAATAGGAATATGAAAACGGTGCTAAAATAGTATTTCTAATGTTTTCCATGTATTTCTAGGAAAACTATTTTTTTATTACAAAGCTTTGCGTTAGAAAGAAGGTGGAAATGACTTTGTTTCCTTTTCTTTAGTTTGGTTCACAAGAAAGACAATAGAAATGGAAAAGTTTAACTAAAAACTAGAAATATGATGTGGGCCCCATTTTCAATGACAAATGTTAGATCTCTAAGCACAATTCCCTCATAAGTTTGGTAGGAGATACAAGGAGGGAAAGTAAGGTGAGTTAAAGTTTAATGAGGTGTGTTATGTCAACAATTAACCTAAGCTCTAATATTTCCTCCGGAGTCGACACGTGTCCCAGGTCAGCAACTAATCAACAGATTAGTTAGGCCCCTGCCCGGGTGACTCGGGTAGCATGGGCACTCGTCCTTTCCCGAGCTGGGCCTAGTCGAGAGGAGCTCTCACTCGACCTCATTATCTGAGTCAACCCCCATCGTTCACTCAAGGTCGGGTTGACAAATTGTATGGTGGACAAAAAAGCAATACTTGTCGTCCCGCCTGTAGAGCGGGATAGAGAGGCAGTTTGTCCTCGAACTCCTTCCTAATAGCTAGCCATCGTCATCATTTCCTCTCCCACGAGTCTCTATGACTCACCACCCTTCGTCAGCGCCACGCCTTCTCAATCACCATCACGTCAAGCTCAGTGATGATTCGTTTCATCTGCAGCCGACACCTATATACTATTTGCCAATTCAGCTATCAGCCTGGGCTGACCAGAGTCATGCTTCTACCCCTCCCAGCTGGGTATAGATACTGGCTCATCGCCTACTGCCAGGAGGATCTGCTTCTTCTTCCATCCTCTCCCTCGGGGATAAAGTACGCCATTTCTAGCTAATTAACTTCATCATTTGCACGCTTAGAACTATTGTCAGTTCATTAATTCTCCACTCAAGCTCTATACTAATTTGATCGTCGGAGCAATCACCGGAGAACTCAACTCCGGCCCTCTAACATGTTTATTTTACAGCTTTCTTATCCTAAACAGGGGATTGATTGCTTAAGGAGATGAGAGGACCTACATCCTCAGTATCCACCATAGGCCTCGACGCTTATTCGAGATTATCCGCTAATCTCGCTGTAGAGTCCCAGGACATCAACAAGGTGGAAGCAGGAATGTAACTTTTGTGGTTCTTATTTGGTTGGAGAGAAGTAAAAGGAGGTACATGACTTTTTAATTTATTTTGTATCTTCTCTCTCCTCACTCTTGTGTCCCTCCAAATTAGTGGTATTTTCTCTCTCTTTACTTTCTAGTTTATTTTGTATTTTTTCTCTTCTCACCTCACATTACTCTACTTTACATTACCTTCTAAAAATTCCATACCAAAGAGAATTTTTAATTTTGTTCCTTACTTTACTCTACTTTCCATCCTACCAAACAAAGTCTAAATGCTAGATTGTGGGTTTCTTAAAATTTCACCAGCTTTGAGCACTTTGTAGAAAACACTTTAATGTAATTTTGGGTGAATCAAACTAAGAAATGTGAAGCATCCCCCCCCCCCCCCCCCCTCCCCCCAACTCCCAAAAGAAACACATGTCATATCTATTTCCGTGTGTTTTCCATAAAAAAAAGAAACTAAATATACCCTGGGGCTGTTTGGTTTATGGATTAATCTTGATATATGTAATAGATTTTGAAAAATTCATAATTAAAATCGTGTTTGTTTGTGATGGATATTAACGAGGATTTGTATGAGGGATAAATTCAATTTTGTTTGGTTGTACTTAAATTTTATTGAGGATATGTGATCAAATTCATAAATCAAGTTGAAATCAGTATACTTTAAGAGAACTATATTTGATGCGTTCACCCTATGTGTCAACCCAAATTCGTGTATAAAAAATGACAAATAAACAATATATTTGCTAAAAATTCACAATTTTTAACTTGTGAATCCCATTTTCTATAAATATAATAATGCAAACTATGTGGAAACAAACAACCCCTTAGAATATTTAAGTGCTACAAAAGAAGACCAAGAAAATATCAGTGCAAAATGAATGAAACTATTGTATGATATTTAAGCGCTTTTTAGCCTTGGCAATATGAAAAAAGAAAGTAAAAAGAGATTTAATTCATCCTGCGTCACGTGCAATGCTCGTGAGCCAAAGCAACGTCTTTACCCGCGACAATGTCGTTGCCCTAATTTTCACCATTTTTTTAAAATTCATTTCCTCTCCTCTCTCCCTAATCTCTATTATTCGCCATCATTAGAGCTCAAAAAACGAGAGGAAGGAGAAAGAGAAATCTCGGCTCAGTTGCAGGTATTTACATCCGTTTACTCTCTGGATCTCTGAAGAGAATCGACTGATTGGATTCTCCGATCGCGTTTCTCCCTCCACTCATGAGGGTTTTGATTGATGGATCCAAGAAATTATATTCGTTTTGTTGTTTTTCCTGATTGTGATTGTTAACTACGGAGATCTTGTTGGTTTGCTCATGGAATCACATTTTGTCTCCAAAATTTTCAGTTTTGAAAATTGAATTTTTTTTAATTAATTGTTATAACCAAATATACTGATTAAAAATGTTACTATGAGGATATACCTATGATTGTGAGTTTTCTGCCAGTCAAATGTTTTGTTCATTTTGATCAATCAAAAAATTGGGTGCGTAATAATTGGGGAAATTCATTAACTTTTTTGTTTTTCCTCATGAAAGTCTTATCTTGTGTAGCCCCATCAGCTGCAAAAGGTAGAATCTTGGACAATTAAAAAAAAAAAAGATTTGCTGTTTTTAATTCAAAATCAACGCCTCGTATCAAAACATTGTTGTTGTTGTTGTTTTTTTTTAATTAATAGGGTCGGTTCAGAATGAAAATTCCTTGACCTGTTCTTCAAAACCCTTTAAAAAAAAATAATATCACGGGTGCTTGACAAACTTTCCCTTGGCAAATTTCATGAATGTGTTGACGCTGTCATAGGGGTTAAGTGCAAAAAGGAACCAAAAAAAAGTTTTGGTTGTTGGTTTTTTTTGAGGGGTGGGGGTTCTGAAATTTCTCAAAGAGTTAGTGAGGGTTTAGCACGGGCTGCAAATTTTTTACCAAATGCCCAAACTTATTGGGGGATTTTGCGAAATTTACCCCATAAATATCTGTTTAAAGTATAATTAATATTTGCTTCAAGCGGTGCAAATGAACAGTTAAAATTGGGAAATTTTTATGCAACAAAATTAGAGGTGAGATGACATGTGATCAACCTCAGTGCAGCCTTATCATTGCATTAGTCTTCTCAAACATATAACAGTCATTTCAATATGCTCTTCTTTCCTAAACAATTTATTAGTTAAATTCTGTGTATATCTTGCTTGTTTTTTTTTCACCCTCCATTCGTCCATATGAATATCTCATGTTCAATGAAAACAAAAGGAGAAGTGTCCATTTCCATAGCCCTGAAACTTTGAGCTGGCTACCTAATCTCTTTAATGAGGTCCATATCTCCTAAACTTTATGAATTTAGACCATATCATGCTCTGTTAGGTGGCCATGAAAAACAAATTGGCATGTGTTTCGGTTCTGGTCGCTTTCCCTTCCCCAGTCTTTTGCATATCTGAAACTTACAACCTTTGCAGTAATTATATTTTATGAATCCAGCAGTAAAAGTATAATCAAGCGACTTGTATGACACCCTATCAGCCAGTTCTCATATGGAGGTAGATGGCACTCCTAATGGCTACTCCAGCGAGTCCGCAGAAGAACCCGAGATCAGACAAGAACCTTTGCAGAAGCATATATCAGCTAGCGGGTGCTTCGACTGCAACATTTGCTTGGACTTTGCAGTGGATCCTGTTGTTACTCTCTGTGGCCATCTGTACTGCTGGCCCTGCATCTACAAATGGCTGGAGATGGAGAGCATCCCCACGCACCTATGCCCAGTCTGCAAGGCTTCGCTCGCAAAGGACTCCCTCGTCCCCCTCTATGGCCGTGGTCACAGCACCGAGAGCTCTCACCAAAGCTTCAACATCCCACAGAGGCCCAACTCCTCGGTGCATCACAGAGGACGGTCAGAGGTTGAGTCCGAGTCTGATGACCACCCGATTCCCGTTCACAGGCATTACCATGTTCATCAGCACGAGCATTATCACCACTATCCATATCACGGGCCTTCGAGTGATTTCATGTCAGCACCTTCGTCTCCATCCTTGGGAGCAATGAACAGAGGGATTCATTCGATGGCTGGTGAAGTTCTTGGTGGGATGGCGATCGCAGTGCTCCCTTGGGTGTTTGGGGGCCAGCAGGAGGTAGAGAGCGTGCACTTCTCCGGTCAGAGCCCATATTATGCTGGCAACAATGGAGGCACCCCGAGGCGGAGGAGGCAGGAGATGGAGGTTAAGAGCTCGCTCCATCAAATCTGGGTTTTCCTCCTCTGCTGCGTCATGTTTTGCCTGTTGCTGTTTTGAGCGATGGATTCAGGAGGCTGTTGGTGATACGCTGATACACTTGTAAATAGAGGTTCGCTGAACTGCCTTTCTTTCATCATATGCTGAGAAAATAAGCGACGTCGTATCATGGTTATTTCATGTTGCATCTTTAGATGGTTGTCACTGGATTCATCTTGCAGATTGTGTCATGGCACCCTAATCCTATTGATGATTGATGTATACATTTACTATATCCATACAAAGGACAGTTACTACTTATGAGAGTGATTGTTTACTATCAAAACGATGTCGAAAGCATAATGAACAAATGAAAATTCTTCTTGAGGTTCGTTCATCTGATCATACATTTTATTCCAGTCATGCGTTAACGAATAGATCAAGAGCAAACGACACATGAAGAGCTACTGTTATAATGAGAATGACCGAATCAAACACGAAGATCAAATGTTGCCCCAACTCGCTAATCGTAAAACATACATAGATACGAAACTGCATTTAATCAACTCGAGCATCTAGTTCCACACTAAGAATACATAAACTGTCAAATATTTATGTTTGAAACTCTTCAGGTTCGAAGACGTTCAACTCTCCCACTCAAACCAAAATTCAGCACATTAATGATAAATAATCAGAGCCAAACCTTGATCACCAGAACCTTTAAAGACTTCTAGCATTCATAATCTAACTTCTTTACCGAATAACGATGTATCTTAAATCTTGAAAAAGCCAGTTAAAAAACGTTGTGAGATTAAAATCTGCAACAGAATCATGATTTTGCTTGATTTTGGGAACTTTGCTCCAAAATTTTGTCGGTCTCTTCATCCACATCAAACCCATCTGCTTTCATCCTTTCCAAAACTCCACTTACAGGTACCCCAGCAATCAAATAAATCCTCATCAAACTATGATAAACTTCCTTATTCAAAGGATTTTGTTTCTTAACTAAACTTACAAATTCCTCTGCTCCTTTAACATCCTCCTCTGCTTCAAAGTACTTCAAGCCTGCATTCACTTTTTCATGACTTAACTTCCACCAAGTTTTCTCCGGCTTCACTGCTTTCATCATCTCCACTGCCTTCGGTATTTGATTAGCCTCAAAATACCCATCTGCTAATTGTCCCCAAACACTCGAGGAAATCATATCCCCACTCTGAACAGCTTCATTCATAAAACATTCTGCCTTGCGTAAAAGACCCTTTTCGCAATAAGCACTTACTAAAAGTTTTGGTATCCTAACATCATAAACAGTGAACTGAGATTTCCACTCTTTGAACAATGCCTCAGCACCCTCAACATCGTCGAACTTTAAAAGCCCACTTATCATGCACATGTACATCGAGTTTGATGCTTTTTCTAACAATAACTTATATGTGTTCCATATTCGGTACATTTCATCTTTGTCCCCAATCTCAGCATAGAGAGTTACTAAAAAGCCCCAAGCATATCGATTATTCTTTTCCGGAATCAGCTTCTCTGCCTTTTTTAGTTTATTTAAAGCTTTAACTCTAGCCTTAACTTTCACATAAGCCCTCGCTGCAATTGCATATTTGTGAAAATCCACAGCATTGAGCTTTTTGATTCTCCTCAGAACTTCCTCCATTTTGGGGATGTTTAAAGAATCGGCATAAGCATTAAGAAGAATGGTATCAGTGAATGCATCACAGTGAATACCCATTTCTTTCATTTCTGTGAACATAATCTCTACCTTCTCATGTTGGCCAGTGCGAGAGTATAGAGATATTAATATATTATAAGGGAAAGATGTGAGCATATTGAGCTGCTTCATTGCGTTAAAAAGAGATTCTGCTTTCTCAATAGATTTCTCTTCGGCATAACATTTGAGAAGAGCACCGTATGTTTGATAGACTTTTTTCTGCTTCGGGATCGTGTTAAAGTAATTTTCAGCATGTTCAAGGCCATGAACTTTGAAAATCAAATCTAATCGATCGGCATGGTCACCTGCCGATAAGGGGAAATATCTCCTATTGCTCATCCACATGGATACCTGGGTTCAAATTACGAACATAAGTTTTAAAGTCAGGAAGGAATTTACAGGGGCAAAAAAAGTGTGCCTTGATTGTTCAAAATAAACTGTATATGGATGTAAATTATGTATGAGGGGTTCTAATCCATTTATCTAAGAGCTGAAAAATAAATAACAGTTCAATAATGTGAGAAATGAATAATCCGATGCATGTCAAAATCTCTCAAGCAGACGGATTTCTACCAATATAAAGTCGGTGCATGCTGGGGAAAATCCTAGCATACTTGGTTAGTATTATATGCGCTATAATGGGCACATTAATTTGATCAGTAAACAGTATGAAAGTGGAAGACGTGGTTCTGTACTTACTAATCGTAGTATACGCAAAAGCGTAGCAGGGGTTATTTTGAAAATTATTCTTGTCCTTGAGTGTGTGAACAGATAAAAGATATCCATATACATTTGAAATGTATAAAAGTTAAGCATTATGATAACAAGAACGTTTCAGTTTAATATCTGGAAAGCAAGGTCTAATCTAATACTTTTGTAAAAAGAGCAATATAGTTATTTTAATTAAAAAATTGACCAAAGTTCTAACTGCATAAAATAATTGAAGTTCATATCTCTAATTTCAAGCTCATAGTGAAGGTCTTAAAAATGAAAATAAGTCTATGAAGAAAGGAGAAACCATATTGCAAAATAAATAAAATAAAATTCGATGAAGCAATAAGTTATCATTATTCTATTATTTCTTAGGTCACAGATTTGGGTAGTCTGAACTAGAAATCTTCCATGAGTCAGAATGCATGGACTGAATCAGCCCTCGTTCACAGATATGGACTCAAAGGAAAGTCGAGGTTTTGGATTTTGGTAGCCTACACCTACTATTTGTGAATGCAAAAACCCTGATAAAACCTACACCAGAGCTATTCAAAGTGCTAAACTTAACATAGGTGGTGCCCTATTTGGAGCAGATCTCCAGCTTTAACAAGTAACACAACATTGACACAAAGGACATTCAACAATTTGAGCTGAATGTCTTTTACTATCTTGATCAGCCATAGATTTGAGATCAAACGGACATCTTTAATGAAGATAAAAGAAAATATCCGCAGAATGGATGGAAATATACGTGAAAATTTCAGAAATCCCTGAACTTGGAAGCATATGAAGAAGCTTTGGTCGTCAGAGTTTGGCCAGTTAAATCATAACCCAAGAATTAGATATTCTCATTTCATCATCACTCTATAAATTTTCTTGTTTAAACTTATGGCTGGTGGGTCTCAAACCTGGGCTGCTCTCATACCATACCAAAGGTCCCTTCTACTACACCAAAACTTGTAAGTTTCCGTGAGGATTGAGGGTGATAATTTTATATTCTAACAAACTTATCAATATGGTATCTCTAATCTGAAGGACATAAATAAGCTCTAAATGATGCACACGCCATTCACAAACAGCCATGCAAAAACTTGGAAGTGATACTATGAGAGACTTAAAGTTGTTAGAAGTTGCGAGACTAACTTGGATATCCATGCCCAGCAGCATATAGAGCTCTACATACGATCGTAACAAAGATTTTCTTGGACTTGATATTTTTACAGGTAAATTAAAAACGTAAACCTCGCTTAATGGATATTTTAAGAACTTCATTGGCTCCACATATTAGCAGGATGTTTTTCCACAATGATCCTTCAAATCAATGTAGCAACTTAGTCCCTTTGGATGGCCAGGCTACCCATGTGATGGGGTTAGGAGCAAGGATAAAACTTCCATGCTCCAATGAACAGAAAAAAGGGGGGAAAAAAAGAAATAGACAGAGTTATGTCAGAGAAGAGTTTATCTGGAGGACCGTGTTCATCTTTGAAAGCAACAAGGGAAGTAAACTAACGAAGAATCACAAGCCTCATTGACTTCCAAGAACAGGGAAAATTTAATATGATGTCTAAGAACTTCAAAAATTAATATTTGCTGATGCATCAATGATTCCAGGAGCAAATATTGTTTTTTCAGCATAATTCACATTGTTCATAAAGTGGGGGGAAAAAACACTTTGATCCCCAAAGTTTTTTTGTCCAAAGAAATACCCCAAAATTCAACAAAATTTTACTTAGATAACCCAAACTTTAACAAAAATTAAAAATTAACACGCCACACTTCAACAAAAGTTTAACAGACAGGTTGAGGGTATCAAAATTATATTTCATTGAACTGTGGATTATTTATTTGAGCAGACAAAACTTTGGGGTACCAAAATTAAAAATGAGCCAACCATTGAGGGGGCATTTAAGTGCAAATAACCCTTGTTCGTTTACGAGCATACACAAAAACTTTCTAGCTATACGCTCAATAACAATAAACAACGATTTTTTTTCACTTCGGTATCAACAATTACAAGTCAATTTCAGCTACAAACAAAAACAAAATCTAAAAAACAAGCATCTGGGCATAAAAAATTAACGGTAGACGTTACAAAAAAATCAATGAAGAAATTTCACCTCGAGGGCATGCGCAGGCTTCTTCATTTTCCTCAGCGATTTCACCATTCCAGTTAAGTAACCCTTCTCTACTGATCTCCCCTCATCGACCCATTTCTCCAGAATCGGAACGATCGAGACTCGACGGTCGACGTCGTTGGTCACCCTGAAGAACAGGGAGTCTGATGATGAAATGGTCTCCGTTGAAGCGAGAGCTGAGGTCGAGATCCTGGAGATAGAGACGGGTTTGTGGAGTGAAAGTTTTTGGGAGAGAAAAGGCTTCATTTTTTTTTGGAGAAAAGAGAGGGTTTGGATCTTTGTTTTTGTTTTCTACAACCTTTTGCGGTCGTTGAGGCGTTTCATCGAACATTTGAGAGGGATGGAATGCGTTACTGGGCCGTTGTGCGTTGGAAGTCCGTTGATAGTTGTAAAGGCCCATTATGATATTTGTTTAGTATAAATTACAAATGTACTCTAGTCATCTATGTATGAATTAGTAGATGGGGAAATGATTCTGATATGGCTCGGATATGATATTTATCATACATGTATTTGCTTACCAATTATGGGCACGGATATGCATCGATAGGAAAGATTCATATCCATATCGACTAAAATGAGATATGGGTATGGATATACGTGTGGAAATGAAACGAATATGAGAAAACTATATAATATCAAAAAGAAATATAGTGCATTTGATACATAAAAATTATGTACACCAAGAAAAAATGTAGAAAAATAGATAAATAAATCTATGTAAACCAAGAAATTTAAAGAACCTATGTTCGAATGATAAAAAAGAAAGCAAACAAAATAAAGGATTAACAGCTCAAAGAGAAACCATAGTGGCTACAAAAAGAGGGAAGAAGAAAGTGAGACCCTAGATATTGGGTTTCGGGTCGGGTTGATTATTATGGCCTGCTGCTCGGCCCATGAAATGGTAATTATGGGTCTTAGATGAATCTGGTGTGCGAGTATTTTTTTTTTTTTTTGAAATTGACTAACCATGGAACAAGACGTGATGTGTCATTTTCTTTGAATTCCAGTCAATAGCAATTGCTACCATAGAGACACATCACCTGTCGTATAATTGGTTCTATGATTTTGGGTCTAAAATTAATTTCTCCTAGTTTACATTTTGCATTTATAGCTCATGTTAAATGAGTTCACCGTCCTGATTATAAAAAGAGTTGTATGATTACCCTTAACATGTTTTATTCAAAGGTGATCAAACTTAGAGAGATGCTTCCTATTTTGTAGCCTCTATCGTATTTACTGGATGATGATATTTCTCTTTTATGTTTTGGGATATTGGAGCCAATCAATTTTATGGTTGCTTTTTATTTAGACTAGCTCGTTAAATAAAACCAATTGTATATACTTTTACAACAAAATTGTTTTTTATGTAAAATAATAAAATCAGTAGTGATTAGCATCGGTTAAATTACACTCCACGCGGGTCCTCCCGCGCGAATCTGCAGCCGCCGTCGCCGCTGTCGCCGCCGCCAAAGCGATCTCGATCGAGGAGAGATTAATGCTAGCAGACGACGCCATGGAAGGGGAGAAGCTGGGGTTAGGATCTAGGATTGGGGTTTTTGGGGGCTGGATTTAGAAATCCATATCTCCGCAGATCCGATAGACTCGGAGTACACAGATTTTAAAGAGAGGGAGAAGACGGTTATGTGAAAATTTATTTATATATTCGCCTCTTTCTCCCGGAGTCTAGAGTTAGTTGAGATTTTGTGATTTTTTTTTTGTGTTGATAAATCCAATTTTCTTTTGAAATTCAATTTTTATATCTTGCATAAAAAAGAGATAAATTTTGTAAAGCAGAAAGGATATAAATTCCAAAACTAGTTATGAGTGAAGTTATGTAAATATATTTTTATATTCTAGCATGTCTTTGCAAGTTGAGTGTTTTTTTAAAATTTTTTCTTTGGGCTGAAACTGGACTTGTGGGTCGAAATATGAACTCACGCAATGTCGTTGTCAATTTTTTAGAATCTGCTGTGATACCATCTTCAAAGTCCCTTTAACCATTACACTAGAACTTCCAAGTTGTAGTGAGAATTGATGGGTTATATTTTGTATTCTAACAAGGCTCAATTTTTATCCCAATAATTTAAAAAAAGGAAAAAAAGGTATTTGCAATTGAAAATCCACCCCCCCCCCCCCCCATTTAGAAAAGGTAGGATAAACAAATCACAAGTAGGTGATACAAGTAAAAGAGAACTTTATCATTAGATATTATTATTATTGTTGAGTCTTATTGCATATGTTTAATATCATATTGTTATTTTATTCAAATATAGACGCATCGTGTTGCGGAGCTAACATATGTTAAATACTCTTTAGGGTAGGCTTATATGAAAAATGCTCAATAGGGAAACACTTTATCACCTAATATTTGCACAGGAACAAGCAAAATTGACCCGCGCGTTGCAGTGACATTTGTGTGATGAAATTGAAAAATAATGGTTAAGTACTTTGCTTAAAAACTTCTTTTTTAATTTGTGGATAAAAATATTTTTAGGATTTGCAATATAGGTATATTAGTGTGAACGAACAAAAAAATAGTTTAAGCGTTTGGTTAAATTTATTTTAGCTTGTCAATAAAAAATTATTTCAGTTTTGTATCATAGATAAATTAGTGCATGAAAATTTTAAAAAGTAATGATTTAAGCATTAGGATAATTCTAATCATTTATATATGAATTAGTAGATGAGCAAA
>JBAKGM010000002.1:17586786-17603937 GCA_037177215.1 Asparagus racemosus | reverse complement strand
CTCCGACGATCAAGTTAGCTGGTAATCTTGAGTGGAGAAGAAATTAATGGTCTGAAGCAGTCCTCAGACTTAGTGAACAGAAAATTACTTAGAAATTGCTTACCTTGGTGTTAAAAACAGTCCTTCTATTTATAGTAGTAATAGAGGGGTAGAGTAGTAATCTTAGCGTAGTGAGAGTTGGCGCCTACAGCATACTCATCATATCATAATAGTTTCGGACATCCTCAGTTGGGTCCCCCTCTCCCTTATACTTCTCCACCTGTGGCATCTTAAACTTCTCGCTGGTGGCCTTCATGATGTCGTCTGTGAGGGGGGGTGTTCCCTCCAAGGGCTTCGGTGACTAGTCGGTAAGACCGGTCCTATCCAGAAGCCACAATGGTCCCTGAAGAAAGTGGGGCAACATGGTGGGGCTAAGGAGCCCGAGACGTCCTTCTCAAGATGATATCAGCGTTTTGAAGCTAGAAAGAATCAAATGGGCCTCTTTTATTATTGATTTGCTTCACTATAGGAGAGATTTGAGAGATGGGTCTCAATCAAAAAGCTAGAGGACAGAAGGGAAACATCAAGGCAGAGATTTCTTTTTTGGTAGCCTGTGAGTACGAGTACAGCCTATGAAACAGGCTTTTGAGTTCCATTGCATTGCAAGAAATCATTCCCCCCATTCTCCTTTCCAGTGAACTCCACGTGTCTGCTCCGGCTACGAAGCGGTGGAGAACAGTTCCGCTCTTGCTTCGACTTCATTCATACACTTGTCAGCTCAATTAGTGAAGGCAACGTGTTAAACTTCTCTACTGCTCGTGAAACGGAGGAGACTCGGTCAGTAATTGGTTTGTTTCTCAAGCTAAATCAAGAATGTAGACGTGCTAGGACCACAAAAAAGGCAAAACCATGTTGCCACCAGGAAATCGAAGACTCTCCCCCTTCTCGTTAGGGTGGTTAGATCTATCATGTGGCAGGTTAGTTAAATGCTCCGGTCATTGCCATATCCCTTTCATCGACGACTGGGGCACATGATTCATTGATGAGCCTCTTTGTTTGAGGAAAATGAAAATCAAAGATCACTTCATATCATGACCAGACATCATTATTCAGAGAAGGTAGATAGCCTCACGGTGGGCACCAAACTATTGATGCTACGGATCACGCAGTTCATTAATTAAGAAGAGTAAGAGGTGATTCGGGGCCGCTAACTCCTCCTGATATGCAGTTCTAACTCTTCCCTTGTGTGTACTGCACATGCCACATATAACGTCAGCGTAGAAACTAGGCTAACCGTCATTTAGCACTAGCAAACCAAGCTAAGAACCAGTATGTAGAGGAAGATAGGAAACCGTAGCCTACTGTAGGGAAGAAAGCAACAAAAAAAATTTTTTTTAAAGCTAACAGGCCCAGCTTAGTAGCAACAAAAACGTAGCAGTAAGCAAAATCCAACTTGTACAAAAACAGAAGTACAACCTTACAACCACCACTTTCAAAAGTCACCATCTACTTCTTCTTGACTGTCTATCAAATCTTCAAAGCCTCTTTCTTTAGCAATTGACTGCATGGTAGGAGCTCTTTTTCTGTTAGAGCTCCATGTCCAGAATATGATAAAATAGCAGATATTAGAAGTTAGCTTATGGACAAATATATCTTCCACATTAAAGATTAAATTATTTTTTGCCCTCCATATGCACCAACGGTCGGCTTAGAAGAAAATACCCCATATGTTTTCAGATGAACTATTTGAAATAAAATCATCATTTGAAACAATAATATCGTACAGGGATTCAGGTAAATTGTCATTGATAACCTGTTAGAGAAAAAAAAAACTCCATATCAATTTCACAAAAGGACAAGTGAGGAAAAGGTGCTCATCAGTTTCCATATCTAGCTTGCAAAAAACAATATTTGTATCCCATGTCCAACCATCATGATTAAGGTTTGCCTTCGTTTGAAGCCTCCTCTTTCAAAGGAGCTAGAAAAATATCTTCACGTTGCTTAGAGCAATTGAGTTTCAATCTTCACTAAGAAACCATTCTTAAACTCCGTCTCTATATCACACTAACATTAGTAGAGAAGGCTATTCTATAAACTAGAGGGTAGTCATTGACCAGAGAATTAGGACCCAACCACTTATCTCCCCAAAATCTAGGTATGGAACCTTCCCCTAACTGCTATATATTGAACTAGTCCTAACAAAAATTAGTTAATAGAAAGTAATTCTTGCCAAACTTAGATGTTGAGAATCTTGGTGGTTTGCTATTAGAAAAGAGATGATAAGACGGGTAGATAGAAGATAGAACTTTCCTAACTATAGAATATCCCTTGAGATACTTCCTCAACTATTTAGATATAAGGTAGATATTGAAAATTTCAAGGTTAATGACTCCTAGCCATCCCTCTATCTTATGTTTACACACCACCTCCCACCTCACCAAGGCTTTCCTTTCGATGATTTTTCATTCCCTCCCTAGAGAAAATTACACCTAACTTTATCTGTAGCCTTGAGCATCCATTTAGGAACTTTAAAGAAAGACATAATATAAGGGAAGAGATGATAAAACTGAGTTTATGAGGATTAATCTGCCTCCAATGGAGAGGTGATTCCTTTTCCAAAGGGAATGTTTGCTTCTAAGCCTATGTAATAGAGGTTGCCATTCTTTTTTGGACAAAGAACTCTTTTTGAGGGGCAGACGTAAGTATTTGAAAGGAAAAGAAGACATAGAGCAATTGAGAACTTTTGCAAGAATTGGACCCTTGTTGAGAAATTTACCACAATAGAATAAATTTGTCTTAGCATAATTTATGCCTAGACCTGAAACATCCTCAAAAAGAACATAATGGATTTGAGAGTGGTGATATCCTTTTGATTAGCTTTACAAAAAATCAAGTGTCATTAGCAAATTTTATATCTCTATAGAGATGTAATATTGTTAGGCTCTCCTTTGAGATGAAGTTCAGACAAGTCTCTTGATATAACGCTTTTAGATAATATTCTGTTAAGATGGAAGAGCTTGGAGGGTGACACATTTATAAGAATGAAAGCTTTAGAGAAAGAAAGTACATGATTTATCCGTTGACATCATTTTGACACAAAACCCCTACCTTTTAGAAGAGAGAGAACAAAGGATCAATTAACACAATCAAAAGCTTTCATAAATCAAATTTGATTATGCAGAATTTTTTTTTGAGCAACAGTTATGAAGCACCTCCTGGGAAAGAAAGATAAAGTCTAAAGTAGATTTGCTACTTTGAAAGGCTAACTGAGAGGGGTCAACCAGAGATGAGAGAAGAGGAGCAAGTTTGTTGCCAAGAACTTTAGCAAAAATTTTTAAAAAAACTATTGAAAAGGGTAATGGGTCTAAAGTCTTTAACATGACAAGCTCCTTCTACTTTAGGGATAAAGAGTTATGAAAGAGAAGTTAACGTTGTGAAGAGAAGGTGTATCATTAAAAAGACACTGGAAAACTACTTGGAGCTCCTCCTTAATGATATTTTTCAAAAAATTGTGTAGAGCATGATTGAGAAACCATTAGGTCTAGGGAATTTATCAGGGTGAAGGCTAAAAATAGTATTTTTAATTTCTACAAGAGAAAAAGGCTCAACAATATGAGAAAGAGAATAAGTTGGTTGAGGGTAGAGATAGTTCTGGTCCAGATCAAAGAGGGAAGGTGGTTTAGCTCCAAATAGATTAAAGAAAAAAATCATAAAAGACTGATTGTTTTTCTTCTTCAGATGTGATGATAGAGTCATTAAGGAAGAGGTTTGGAATGAAATTTCTTCTCCTGGGAGAAGAAGTTGATTTGAGAAAGAAAATTGTGTTGGAATCTCCTTCATTAATCTAGAGAGCTCTTGATCTCCTCTAGTAATTCTCCTCATTTTTTATAATAGAAAAATATTTATACCTAAGAGAGATTCTAGACTCTATCTCTAGATCTGTTAGGGGTCCTAATTCTTCAAGGGAAGGCAATACATCCATCTCATTCATGATATTCTTTTTAGATTGAGATAAGGAGTCGAAGATGTTTTTCCCCCCTCCATTTGATTCTTTTTTGAAGGAGTTTGAATTTGAAGGTGAATTTTTCAATAGGGTTACCTTTGCATACAAAAGAAGCCCAACAACTATGAATAAAAGAAAGGATGTGTGGGAGAGCTAAACTTTTTCAAATCTAAAGAGAGGAAAAGATTTAGGGCAACATAAGTCTAGGATAATTGGGCTGTGATCTAAACACACTGAAGGATATGTATATTGTACCAAGAAAGGAAAGTTTCACTCAAAATTGGGAGAAATAAGGAATCTATCTAATCTTCAAGGCTGTGGTTTTTTCTCACATTAGACCATGCAAAATTTCTACCGTTGAGGGGGAGATCCATAACATCAAGAGATTGAGTGAGCTTATTAAAGGCAATAATATCCCTCAGAGAGCCAATTCTACCATTTCTTTCACCTATATTAAGAGTTACATTAAAGTCCCCAAAAAGAGCCCAATGCATTGAAAAAAGGCATTTGATTCTCTCTAGTTCCCACCAACAAACATTTTTATCTTCTCTATCACTAGGGGCATAGACTGAGGTTACAAGGAAACACCATTTTGTGAATAAGAACGGTAGAGACCGAGAAAATGCCCACATAAGAAGCTGAGCAATTGAAAAGGAAATCATTCCAACCTAATACCACACCACCCCTAGTCTCAGTACCATCTAAACTAAGCCAATAGTTAATTTTATGACCCCCAGGATCTTTGATAGTCCTAGCCCTAGTAGAGTTAAGTTTAGTTTCCTAAAGACTTACTACGTCAACACCAAAGAAGATGATACAATCTTTGACAACCCTTCTCAAAATCTTATTTGTTTGCAATAGATATTAAAGTGAATTTGCATGAAGGATAAAATCCAACCAAATTTTGTTTGGTTGTACATGCATTATGTTAAGAATATATGGCTAAAAGGTGAAATGAATACTATTTTAAGAAATCTCATTTGGTGCATCTGCCCGACAAGGTGAATTCAAATTGATGACATGAAAAAAAATCAAACTGTTATAATTAATATAAAATTATAATGCTCGTTTCTTACCGTAACTTCAGAGTGTTTGTCTAATGGTTAGAGTGATTAAACCTAAGACAAACAATGTATTTGATAACAATTGAAGATTTTAAGATAATGGGTCTCATTTTTCAATGCAAAACCCACAAATACATAGTGTATGCGAGAAAAATATAATTGGGAGAATGTAAACTTGTTGTTATTCCTTCTAACTGACTTTGAAAAAGAATGGATATAGTCTCTCAAATGCAATCCCTCTCTAACTAACTTAGAAAAAAATTACAACAATTCCTCGATCGGTAGCCCGATTTACAAAAGAAGAAAGGATCGACGGAGATCCTTCCCTTTGTTTAAAACTGGGTTCTTCACAGCAGCGATGGGAGCTTGAATTTTGTATCCCGTTGACGATCTGACCGTCTTTCCTTGTGGCACTACGTTGAACAGAACTCTAGGAAGAGTTTGATTGGAAGAATCTTCACTCTCTTTCGGTTGGAGATCCTCTCTAAGCCGTCCAAGCCTCTCTCCTCTTTTTAGCTGTGATCCCAGATATTTATGGGGGATTAAAGGGTGTAACTGACCCCTCAAATCTTTCCTCAGATCGTGCAAAGCGGTTTTAAAACCGTTTACAACGTGTTTGAATGAGTCAAACGCGAGATCTGCGTTCAGACGAGGTCTGCGTTCTGGGTAACGACCCCTGCATTTTGAATTGGAAACACAATGCTGAACCAGGCGTTTTGAGCTGGAAAACACAGCTGTGACATCTGCGTCTTGAATTGGAAACGAGTTGGTGAGTCACGCGTTTTAAACTAGAAAACGCAGCTATGACCTCTGCATCTTGAATTAGAAACGCAGTGGTGAGCCATGCATTTTGAACTAGAAAACGCAGCTACGACCTCTGCGTCTTGAACTGGAAACGCATTGGTGAGCCACGCGTTTTGGAGTATAAAACGCAGCTACGACCTCTGCATCTTGAACTGGAAACGCAGTGGTGAGCCACGCGTTTTGGAGTATAAAACGCGAGGCTGACTCCAGCGTTTTAATCAAATCTATCATCAATTTGTGATCTATTTTCGAAGATCATCATCTTGTAATCGTTATCATGCTTTTCCTGAAATGCAGGGGTCGTTGATTGTAACTCTTGTTAATACTTATGAAGGCTGTTGAAATCAGAATTTCTCTTGGTCATCATGAAGGCTGTCATATTGTATCATTCATAGTTCTTATAGGAAATTCCTGAAAGTCATTACGTCATGACTTTCACTGTTCGTACTAGATGAGGGTTAACTATCTGCAGTAATTTTTAGATAGTCTACACATAGAAACAAACAGCCCAAGAGTTTTGGTTGAGACTTTAACATGGTATATTAAGATATCATTCATTTCTAAAGGAAAGGCGAGATATTCTCATTTATTCAGAATATAGGCTTCTCTCCAAACAAAAATAAACTTCAAATTGGCCTAGTTTGTCTTGTTACCTATTTAGTGGTGCTTGCTTAGTGGGCCTCCGACAACGGTAGTGCTTTAGATGGGCCTGTTCATTGTAGTCTTTCAGTTCTTAACTGTAGACGTTTATCCGGATCATGCATCAGCTCTCACGATCAAAAGCAAGTGAAAATTCTATGAGAGTACACACGTTAAAAATAGGGTGTTGGCGAGAAAAAATTCGAGAAAATATAAAATCGAT
Organism: Asparagus racemosus; assembly: GCA_037177215.1. Classification (NCBI taxonomy): domain Eukaryota; kingdom Viridiplantae; phylum Streptophyta; class Magnoliopsida; order Asparagales; family Asparagaceae; genus Asparagus; species Asparagus racemosus. The sequence goes on along the minus strand of JBAKGM010000002.1, from coordinate 17,597,225 downwards.
GTTATTCTCTCTAACTGACTTAAAAAAAGAATATGTTACAATCTCTCAAAATAATCCCTCTCTAACCGATTTAGAAAAAAAAAATTACAAACTTCCTCGATCGGTTACCAGATTTACAAAAGAAGGAAGGATCGACGGAGATCCTTCCTTTTGTTTAAGGCCGGGTTCTTCACGGTAGCGATGGGAGCTTGACTCTTATATCCCGTTGACGATCCGACCGTCTTGGCTCGTGGAACAACGTTGGAAAGAACTTGTTGAGCAAGTTTTGAACTCTAACGAGTTTTGCAAACTCAAGAAGGATTTTGATCCTTTCAAAGGAGACTTCTTGCCCCTGTGAAAGTCCTCTTCGTGGCCCTTTCAAATGGGCGTTGGGGATCCAAAGGAAAAGCCCTTTTTAAGACTGGTTGAAACCAAAAAGAAAGCCCCTCAAAGCCAATCTTCTGGTCCCGTCCGAGAGAGAGAGTCTTTTTAGCTGATTTTTCAGCTATTTATAGGGGATTAAGGGGTGTAACCGACCCCTTAAATCTCTCCTAAACGAGGGTTAGTTGCCTCAGATTGTGCAAAACAGTTTTGGAACCATTTAGATCGTGTTTGAACAAGTCAAACGCGAATTTTGCGTTCTGGAGCGACCCTCGCGTCTTCAGTTCAAAACTGGAACGCGAGGTTATGACCCTCGTGTTTTGAATTTGAGCACGAGGGTGTCCTCATTTTGAACTTCAAACAGGGTAATGAGCTCAGCATTTTGAGCTTAGACGCAGTGCTGAGTCCCGCGCTTTGAATTTGGACACGCGGTGGTAAACCCCGCATTTTGTACTTGGAAACGCAGTGGTGATCCTCTCGTTTCGAGCTTGAAATCCGATAACGAGCTCCGCATTTTGTAATTTGTGACGTGATGGTGAGCCCCGCGTTTTATGCTTGGACGCGATGCTGAGCTTCGCGTTTCGAGCTTGAAGTTAGGTAACAAGCTCTGCGCTTTGTAATTTGTAACGCGGTGGTGAGCCCCGCGTTTTATGCTTGGACGCGAAGCTGAGCTTCTCGTTTCGAGCTTTGAAGAGATTGTTTTCTCGTAATCTCTTGGTTGGATTTTATAAGGATTAGCAAGTTGTAACCCCTATGTTCCAGAGTTATCAAATTGTAACTTTCGTCGACAGTGTTTTGTGGGTAGTGGCTATCATTAAAAAAACTTTTTGACAGCCTACATAGGTTGATATAAACCATTTATGGGTGGTTAGCAGGTTAGTTTTGGACTTGGAGTTATCCTAGTGATGGTTCTGATATGGTTCCTATTGACTAAAATTGTGCACGTAAGACTATTACAGATCTTCTTTTTCCCCTTCTTTTTTTGATGAATGCTCAAGTTGCATAAACTTAAATTGTACCTAAGATCGGTGAAAAGCCTCCACATGTTGCGTATACTTAATTAGTTTAATCGTTGAAGGAAGAAGCAAAAAATATTGCATAGTATTTAGAGCAATTCGGGCAAGCGTATCACTTCATAGACGTAGTTTATATGTTGTTGGCATGACACTTATTTAAACTACTATTATCCAGATCATAATTGTTTGGACATTTGTCATGTTTGCATGACTCAATATTGATTGACACACCGACACCCGTTTACATTACTAATTACCTTATTAGCTTTTTCATGATTAAAGATAGAATAAAATAAAACTTTGTTAAAAACTAATTTTGCTCTTGATTAGTGCGAGGTAGAACTGAATGGATATTAGATGGTTAAGTTGCTAGAGTTCGCAATTTCAATCATGTGGATTAATTGTGGATAGACCCATTAGTATTGTTCTCGCCTGCCCTGTAGTTTTAGTTTTGCAAAAAAAGATAGAAACTTTTTGATTTTTTTTTTTTTTTACCCTCAAATAAATTGAAACTAGTTTCTTTTACAAATGAATTCCCATAAGGTAAAAATTCTTAAAAGTGTGACTCATATATTGTATTTGCAATAATAAAACTAGGGGAATAGTAAATTCAAGACGTTGACATTACATCTGAGGTTTAAACTAGGCAAAATTCACTCTTCAGCTATACATTGAAGACAGGGCTAGAACAATTCTAAGGCCCAAACTTCTAAGGCCCAAAATTCCCAGCCCGTCTATTATTAGTTAATCGAGTTAATGACACAGAGTGTTCAATAATAGATTCCAATAATATGATAGGAGAAGAAAAACATATGCTTATTTTTGCATCTTATCACTCCTTTCAACACCTAACATAAAAGAATGTACCTCTTATCCTTTAAAAATGTTAAAAAGGATAAGAATTATGAATAACATAATCAATAATCAAATGAAACAATAACCACCCCTACCCTCAGCTCCTCACACTCTTGTCCCTACCCCAAATACTCCAACGGGGCCTCAAAGTAACATCCAAATGAGCCCAATTAGGGCTGAAATCACAACTGGGCTTGTGAGCTGCACTCTTGGGCTCGACTGGCTCGTGCCGAAAAACACCATCGGCCTGTTCATCGACGGCGACGCTGCCTGCGGATTGGCGTTGCCGTTACCATTATTCTCCCATGACTTCTCACTGAAAATTTAAACATAATTATTAGTAAATTAATTTAGACAAACTAATTATCAACTAATAAACTTACTTATTACCTCGTTGCACTGGGACAAAAAATGATGTCATAATTAGCGTCACTACAGGTGAAGGTCGACGTGGCATCATCGTACGCGTAGCTGTACGCCCTCGGGCACGCATTCTTAAACAGCTGCGAATACGCCGTAGGCCCACACGTATTCGGGTTCCCATACGCCCCGCTACAACAATACTCCGCCGTACCGTACGCTTCGCATGCGCTCCTACACGCCACTGAACCGGAACCCGAACCCGAACCCGGAGATTGGGTCACCTTAAGATCCGACGGGCACAGCGCGTTGAGATCCGCTAAGCATCCGGTCGGGCTGCAGCTACCCGACCCGCTTCGCGGGGCGAGCAGCATGGGTAGGTTGTAGCCGTCGACGAGGCTGACGTCGTAGAAGTCGAGGCCGTCGTGGCCGTTGAGGGTGAACTCGGCGAGGGTGGCGGGAGGGGCGGCGCCGGCGCCGGAGCACTGGAGGGTGGAGGACCCGCAGTCGCCAGTGGCGCACGCGAACTTGCCGGTGGTGGCGTCGGTTGAGCAGAGGGTCCGGCCCCACAAGCGGCCGGACCAGCCGGTGGGCACATCGACGGATTGAGATTCGCCGGAGTTGAGGGTGAATCCGGTGGTTGAGAGGGAGGCGGTGCCGGCGCCAGAGAGGATGCCGGGCCAAACGGTGTATCCACAGCTGTTGGTTAGTGTGAATGTGGCGGCTGCGGATACTGAAAATAGAAGGAGCATTTGCAAAACGAGGTGATGGAATTTTGCCATTGTTGGTATTTTCAGTTGAAGTTGTTTTGGTATTATTTGAGGAATAGGGTGGGAGGGAGGGAAGTTTATATAGAGAGGGATCGAGGAGTGGGGTCTACTAAAATAATTGGGATTTCTTTTTTTACAATAGAATGTGAATATATTGGTCAAAAGAAAAAAAAAAGTCAAATGTGAACCTAATGTTTGCAGGAGATACTTGTGCGTGTAGAGGTAGAGATTATTTTTTTAAAAAGAAAGAATCTGATGCTTTAAAGATGACAAATAAAATATCAAATCCAACTTAGTATATCAAATCATTAGAATTAGAATTGCTATTGACGCCAATTCTTATAAGATGTTTCAAATTGATCCTTTTTGTATGACGAAGAACTTTGCAATTTTATTTAAACTTCAGGTAATGATGAATGTTGAGGGTTATAAATCCGTGCTCTAACATGCTTTCACATTTTGAACACTATTTTTATTTAAGAGCTGAAATCGGGACTCTGCTTTCATTTTAAATTAGTGACTGATAGGATTTGAAATTGGATTGCTACGATGCCTGTCACCACACAAAAACTCCAAAGCAATGATGAGGGTTGAGGCATATAAGAATTGAGGGGGGCCTAAAGACAATTTTAAATGATATAAGGTACTAAATGTAAAATATTAAAAGATTTAAGGGACTAAGAACGAACAAGCCCAATTATAAAACATTGTCTTGTTTGAGACCAAAAACACATGGGTATTCAAGGTAGAGCGTACTTCAAACTTATTATATTTGCCCACTAGATCGTAAGCTATACTACGTTTGCACGACGAACATTTCGGGGAAATTAATAGATTTGTGCTCCTTTGTAGTGCGAGAAACTCGGAGGTCACCAAAAAAAAAAAATACTGGTCATCATGAATATAAATTCCTTTTGGAATCATGATTAAGGAAATATTAGGCTAACGGTAGCAATGACACATCTTCTCTAATCTTTCTTATTTAAACCCTAAACTCTTTTCTTTGTTCACCATAGTATATTATCCTCTTGTTGAAGATTAGATACCCTCAATCGTCACTAATATTGTCTTAATGTATAACGTGGGGGTTAAATCCTAGCCTCTTTGTACCGATTTAATTATAAAAGATTAATAACTGTGATATCATGCACACTATAAAATCATTTCATGGTTGAGACGAGAAACTCATGGTCACACTTTGTGTGACATTGAACTAGTCCTCACCCTTAGGGTATGTTTGACAATTCTTTAAATTTGAGTTAAGAGTGATCCTGATTCAATTTTTAGATGATTTGTGTTTGGCTAAAATTTAACCAAAATTGACCTAGTTTTTCTCAAACCAAATTTTAGCCTAAGAACTTGCCAAACTGCCCCCTTATGGAAAAATTCTAGCGTATTTAAGGACTAAACAGTTTGCCAAATTAACTTTTCAGCGAAACATTTGTCGTCAGGGATAAGCTTGTATGTGAAGGATAGCATCAAGCTTTCGAAGTTAGGTATTGTTTAGTGATTAGTACAACTAAGCGCGACAAGAGGAATATTTCATTCTCTGAGCTATGATAAATTTTGGAAAGAATGTCTATCTACGATTGGAAATAATCATTTAATTTGCATGCGAAAATCATTAAACTGAAATTTTGAAGTACTCAATGTCAGCAATTCCGTCAATTTTTAAGGTATTTCTCCCTTTCTGTTTTTAGGCATCTTCCCTTTTCCTTTAGTTTTTTACGCGTGAAACAGCTCCGTATTAACTACTCAATTTTTGAGATTTTTGGAGAAAGAAGTTTTACGTTAAAAAAGAAGGGGTTTTTGCATATATACCCATTGAATCTTCTATATTCGCAAATTTGTCCTCCAAATCTTGATATTTGTCAAATTACCCTCCAATTCTCTTAATGTCCTCTTTTATATTTTTTCACCCTAAACTCTCTTTCCTTCTTCGTTTCTCTTTATCTCTGTTCTCATTTACTGCTTGTCACATCTATCAATTCTCTTAATGTTCTCATTTATAATTTCAACCTTCAAAACTGTAAATTGGTGTTAATTTATATAATACAATTATAAGGGTTAAGTTAAAAAAATTAAAATTAAAACTTTTTGAGGATTCTGGATTTCCTAAACTCATTGAGATTTAATTGAAAATTTCAAACTTTTTACGGCTTAGTGAAAAACACCTACACTCATTGGGGGCTTTTGAAATTTACCCTTCTCTTATTTTAGGACTATTTTTATTGGTACTTTCTAGAGAATCCATTTGAAGGGAGAATTGAACAAGAAATATTAATTCTTAGATAGAACTCAACAATTTATACCAAAATATAAGTAAAATTTTATATCGCTAGTGTATCAACTTGTAATCTCTCAATATTATTGATATTATCAGATGCCTCTTAAAAAAAGAAGGAAAAAAACAGATTGTAGCAGATGACCCCTCTGGGTACCTAATAGTATGAAAAGGCTGTTAGTCAAAACTATCAGGTAACAGACTCCATATATCATCTAATTTTGATATTATCTTTCTTCCATCTTCTTCTTCTTCTTCTTCTTCTTTTTTTTTTTTTTTAACTCTCAAATATTTATGAAGATATGAAGAGTATGAGTACTTGGGGTGAAAGTGAACAAAATAGTTTACAAGTAGTTGTTTATTTTTTGCCCAACTATTCAGTTATATTCGATTTGGTAGTTCATTTAACATTAAACAAATAAATTTTAGTGTTCAGTTCATAAATGAATAGAATATAGTAAGATATCTACTTAATTTGTTTGTTTATCAAAATTTGTTTAGAGTATCATTCTTTATAATTTGTACTTTTTCAATGCATGGTGCTACGTTCTTGACCCATTACATTTTATAATTGAAGTTTCATACTAATTTTGATAAACTCAAAGAGTAATGAATTTAAATAATTTAGAGAATGATATTTGAATTCATGTTCAAATTCAAAAACTTTGAACAAAAACAAGTACGAACAGCAAGGTATTAGATTTGATTAGATTCCAACACATAGTACAACCCCATATATAACACCAAATGGATAGAAGCAAACCTGTATGCCTCGTATATATCAAGACTAAAGAGAAGGGCGTAAGCAATCAAAACTCTTCGTTCTCCTTTAAAAATGTAACTCATCCAATTGACCATTTTCACGGTTTGAGAAGCAAAGATCACAAAGCACCAACAACCATTACTATTAGGACGTAATCCGTGCAATATCTCTTGTTTGAGTAATAACAAACTCTCATTTGGTACTAATATATGTTTGAGATGATATAGCATAGATAAATACAACTATAAGAAGTGCGCGAGGCAAAACGACATGAAAATCAACTCAAAAGCTGATTTCAGCCTCCCAACCATCAATGGTAGGCATTCACCATCGAATGTAAGAAGAGCTCATAGATAGTCAACAACACTCACCGATGATTTTTACTCTAGACACTTTCATATCATCGATGGGTTTCTCAACCATTGATGGGGCCTCGACACCATTGATAGTCAAGAGTCACCATCGACGGTAAACACCCTGATTGCAAAATTTTCAAATTCAATCAATCTCAGTCGTTCGTAATTTCTTTTAGCTCCAATCTCTACCAATTTTAGGATATCTCTTTCTTGACCTATTGAGGACTTAATATCATTGAGAGAGAGAGAGAGAGAGAGAGAGAGAGAGAGAGAGAGAGAGAGAGAGAGAGAGAGAGAGAGAGAGAGAGAGAGAGAAGAGGAGTGTTCCAGGGTTTTGATTTATGAGAGATTTCATTAAAGGATTTGGCCCCTAGAGCCTTGACAAACTCTCACTTATCACATATAGCATCTTCGAATCATTTTTGTAAGGGGAGTTGCCCTTGGATTGATTTTGTACAACGTTCTTCATCAAGCCACACTTATATTCATTGAAGGACGGTTTGTTTAACAAAAGAGCTGTAAGATCTTTCTGATATTCTAAGTTTTAACCGTTTGTGTTGGTTTTGGTTTGAACTTATTTTTACGAGGTACTCAAGCCAGTTTGGATTGGGGATGGGGACTAGCTAGGACTGGGTATTACTCATTGTGGAAAGTTAGGTTAAATGATTGGTTTCTGGTAGATTTCAGGATGCGGTCTTGTAAGCCTACTGAATCGGGTTTGTGATTTAGGAGAACTCTTTGCATATTGAGGAAGCACCTTTGCGAGAAGGAAGAGTAGATGTAGGATTATTATCCAAACCATTATAAAATCTTATGTGTTCCTAGTTGGTTGCTTTTGTATTTTATTATTGGTGATCACTTTTATTTTATCTTTTTCGCTGGCTGGGCTCAGGGCCGATGTATAAGATGTATGGGTCTCTTCATCTCATTTAGACAGCGCGATCTCCTATTAGGATAAGAGAGCTGCAAAATAAGCATATTAGAGGACCAGAGATAGGTTTTCAGGTGATCCCTCCGACGATCAAGCCAGTATAGAGTTTGAATGGGGAATCAATGAACTGCATAAGTTAAGTGTGCAGAGATTAAGTTAGTCAGAAATGACCAGCATATCACTCATTAACGACACTACACTAGAAGTAAGTAGTAAGTAGTAATCCATTTAAGAATTATCCCTAATGGGCCAAGCCTTCGATGACCCAATCCCAAGAACCCATTTTAAGAATGAAAAACAAACAACTGAGTAGGTGTAGGTCTATCGCCTGGTGCTTATGAAGCTACAGAAAGAGACCGTTACAGAGGAAATTATAAAGAATCATCTGCGAAATTGAATGTGAGATCAGTGGATGAACAACGACTTAGCAACTAATATCGAAAAAGGTGTATTTAGTGGTATTTCGAAAGAGGCTATAATGCAACAATTATTGTGACACCGCTATTTTGAATTCCTAGCACCGTCACTGGGGTCTAAGCGCAATTAGCCCTAAAATAACTATACACAAAGTTGAAGGTTGAATGCAACATACAGTTTGCCTTCTCCAAACATGCTGCCACAAGTTCCTCAGCTCATTTTTGCGGACGGGCTTCACAAGGAAGTCCGCCGCGCCTTTTAACATGCAATTGAAAACCATGTTGACAGAGTCATTGGACGACATCACTGCATATGTGACACATCAAAAAAATAGATGAGGTTGCGGAACACCAGCAAGTATATGTTTCTCTTGGAATAATTTCAAGGAAAATGGCATCATACTTATCACAGGAATGTGCCTGCAGCTCTCATGATCCATTATCATGGAAAGGAGGCTAACTCCCGAGATCGATGGAACCTCGACTTCAGCGAGAACTACATCTACACTATCAGGCTTTTCCTTCACTATCTCCCATGCTTTTAAACCATCAGATACTGCAGCGACTGTAGAAAAAGAAAATGCAGTATAAATGAATATAGTCAGAAAATAAAACAAATGCACAGACAATTTTACTTAAGATGAAAGGTATGGATACTCATATAGAGTTTTAGTTATCCTAAAAGTAGGCTAAAAACATAGCTTGTTTATATTATATTGTAGTCATGAAATGAAATTTATTGTAAGAAATTGTAACTAAATGGTGGACCAACTACGCACGTCATCTCGTTATGGTTGTTGACATCCTAAAAATCATTTGGTAACGCAAATAAATTGAGAGAATAAATGCCCAAAATTAAAATAAATAAATCCTAATTAGATTTATAGGGGAAAAAAATATCACAATGAAATGATCATAATAAAATAGATAGGAGAGAAAATCAGATGAAGGAAGGAGATGGATGACCTTTATAGTTGCATTTTCGGAGGAGGGCAGCTATAATATGCCTGGTGGAGTCATCTCCTTCAACTAAAACTACTCTCAAAGATCCTCCGCCGTCGCCATTGAAGATGAACTCCTCCCATGATCTCCTCCTCCTCTTTCTACTGCTGCTGCTGCTGCTGCTCTCCTCTTCATCCTCATCCTTCACCAACTCCTCCTCTTCCAATTTCCTTAATTCTAAACTCATTTTCAGAAGAAAATAAAATACCTCTGCCTCTCTCTCTCTCTATCTATCTCTCTTCCTCCCCCCTTTTTTCAAAAGAAAACTAGGGACGCTTGATCTCCTCTGCTCTGCTCTGCAAGCACAATAAGCTGATAGCAAATAAGGAAGCCACAAAATATCTCCAGCCCACTAGCACAGTGAGATCAATAGGCCTGCAGCCACTGGGTACAAGTGGCCGATGCTTACGTGGCTCCATCTGGGTCTCAGGCTCTCAGTAGCCAAAGATATTTTGGTTCTCGTTTTCTCTCTCTTGAGAAACACGGAATAAAAAATTTGCGGTTGTATTTCGTCCATGAGCGGGTTCAAAACTTGAGGTTCGGTGTTGGATTACAGGCCAAGGCGGGGCAGATCCTCCTACTTGTTGACAAGTGTCGGGCCTGGAAGCCTAGAATCACGATCACTGTTGGCCCGCTAGATATTTTCCCCCTCGATCCCCGTGTTGGATGGATAAGCACGCACGCAAGCCTAGTTGGTAGATATTTTTATTTGTTTATTTATCTATTGCATTATTAAGTTAATAAAATATGGTACTGTATGATGATGATAAGCCTGAAGAAATGATGGGGATGATGACCCATCCAACGACCCCCTGACTCAAAATGAAAGGCCAGGGGTTTGACAATTGTATGGTTGAGGTCCTTTGACCGTAGAAGAAGAAAAGGAAAGAGGACGAGGTTTCTAGAGAATATTAATCTTTTAGTTTGTATCTTTTGCGTGGCTCACCTGAATTGTAAAAATTTCAATGAGGAGCCGACACTTATCTAAATATCTTGGAGGAATATCTTCCATCCCTGCAGCAGATGCTCGCCCCCTGGTTGAGTTGAGTGCTTTATTACGCAGTCTACCATCAATCAACTTGTTTTTGTTTTTTTTGCTTGTTACACATTCTACAATCAATCCAAAAATAAAAACAAAACAAAATAAAATAAAAAATAAAAATAAAAATATTCCTTTAACAGTTTTTAGGGAGTTGTCGTGCTTTGAATTCAGAGTCTCTATAATTAGGTGATAATTAGAGATGATCCAATCTGTTATAAAACTATAAACTAGAATAGAGAGAATAGGCAAGAAGTAGAGAGAGTTTGAAGCAAGTGTCTAGGCCA
>JBAKGM010000002.1:17548964-17567378 GCA_037177215.1 Asparagus racemosus | reverse complement strand
ATATATTCTTGGAAAACTAAATGATCAAGGGGCTTGGGAATTGATTGAAACAAATAGTTAGCATGTTCTTTTTAGAAATTTAAAATAAAGTCCCTAAGTCGAACTTGATTTTGTAAAAGTATAATGAAAAAAATTTCTAAAGAAATTTACTTTGGAGTTATGTAGAAAAACATTTCGTTGAGTAAAAATTAGCTTTAATTAGACTGTTTAAAAATATTAAATAAATTAATTCTATATTGACTTCTTCAAATTAGCAAGTTGATCAAATTTTATGTGTATATTCACTACAATCCCTCACAAGAATACAACTCGTTCTCTAGGGTAATCTTGGGGTATAAAGGCTTGCAATAAATACACTTGTGATTCTGACGAAAGTGAGTTAGGGTTTTTCTTTCTTTCTTTTTTTATTTTCTTTCTTTACTAGAAGACTAGCAAAAGCTTATGTGTGGGGCATTTGATCATTATATTTAATTATACTTTTATATGCTCATTATCTATTTTATTTGAATAAATATATCTACTTATAATATGTTTTTATCTTAATCTACAGGTAATGAAGAATTATTGAAGAATATCTTAAAAGAATAAATTTTCCTCATTTTTCAAGCTTATATTGAAGCCTAGAAGAAGCCCACAAGCTCAAAAGGCCAAAGAAGATGAAGTTAACAAAGTTTCCTGCAAATATGTTACAAACTAATCGATGGGCTTAGCTAATTGATTAGTTTGCAATAGAATGCATCAGTAGTTGAATTTAATTTCTTGTAGCCCAAGATTAATCTAATCGCTGCTGTTGAAGGCTGTAGGCTATAAATAAAGGGGGGTGATAGAGTGAGGGGTTTGGGATGTGTAAAAATATTAAAAACTCCATTTTGAAGAGGAGAGTTACTCTTAATTGAGAAGACGTTCTAAATTATAAATTTTTTAGTTGCAATAAATAAAAAAGTTCCTCTTTTTCTATTTTTGTTCTTCTTCTCATTTGGTGATAAATATTTACCTAGCAAGAGGCTAACCCCATGGAATATAAGTCTTCCATTTTCTCTTTTTATTTTCTTGCTTAGTTTTTATATGTTTTGGGTTTTTACATTCATTTTTTAATTTCATGTTTGGTGGATTATATTTATTATTTTATAGTGTTAATTTATTTCATGCTTTATAGTGTAGATTTATTTTCTTGTTCTTTTATTGCTTTGTAATGTAGATTTTATTTTTCTTTCTTTATACGCTTTGCAAAGCAGATTTTCTCTCTTTCTTTATTTACTTTGTAGTTTAGATTAACTTTCTTATCTTTAATGATTTTTAGTATAAATTGTTTTCTATTTTTATTTTGTAATATGAGTAGCTAATTCTTATAAGAAATCAAGGATTAGATGAAACTAGTATAATTTCCTTTTAGTTTTTTAATTACTCTTTGTGTGTTTAAAATGATTATGCTTAGGATAATTAACTAGAGGACTAATTGGTAGAAAATGAGTTTGATAGTCTATATTTTCCTTCAGTGCTTTGATAGGTTAAGCTTATTCAATTCTAGGGTTACTATCTAGTTATTTATTTCTTTTCATAAATGGTGATTGTTTCAAATCTCTTGTATTACAATTAGCACAAATTACAATTCAAAAGATTACAATGAAATAAAGAAAAAATAAAATTTTTTCTGGGGTTCTTTTCTGTATACCGATGGAGCATCGATCTTATACTCCATTGACGATCCGACTAAGATGATAGGTCTTTTGCTAGGTGATGATCTCTAAGTAAATAAATGTCTATTTACGTCGAAGAGATATTAACATATCATTTCTCACAAGGACCATAGGTTAAGCCAGATGACTAGTGGAAGAGAACGAATCCCTTCTCACAAGAATCGTTGACTGAGCTAAATGATTAGCCGATAATAATAATCTATGAAGATCAATGAGAATGGAGAAGACATGGGCTCTTTGTCGATGTAGTCTCTGAATCTGTCTTTCTTTTCTCAATGGAAAAAAGCCTAGCCAAGATAATGTTAGCCCCGAAGACTTTTACTCGGCCCCACTTTCTTCATGTTGATCATGCCTATTTATAGGCTTAGGAGCATTAATGGGTGAGTTAGTGGGCCTTAACTCTCCTTAAATGGGTGAGTTAGTGATCATTAACTCTCCTTAACTCCCCTTAAATGGGTGAGTTAGTGGATGAACCGTTTCCTTAAAAGTAGCTTCTGAAAACGGTCATGGACGAGGTCCGTCAATAACGGTCATGGGCGAAGTTCGGCAATAATGGCCATAGGCGAAGTTCATTGAGCAAACTTCACCAGAATGTGGATAGTCCACTTTATTTAGAATGTAGGTGGCATGGCTCACGTGTTCTATTGGGCAGAGGTCACTTGGGTTAGCTTCACTACGACTCGGCAAACTTTGTTGTGGCTTCGGCGAACTTCAGTACGGCTTTAATGAACTTCGCTATGGCGTTGGTGAACTTTGTTGCGGCTTTGGTGAACTTCGCTACGTGGCCACGTGGACTATTTGGGCGAAGCTCATTTTGGGCAAACTTCGCTGATAAGCTTGGATTTGACTCAGAATCGGACTTGACTCAGAATCGGACTTGAATACATCTCTCAACTCGACGCAGAGTCTAACTTGAGGACCTTTTTTGACTCAACCTAGAGTCTGATTTGAGAATTTATTTGGCCCCATAACTACTCTTTGACTCAGGTGAATTGGGCTAGAGTCCATCATGCAGTCAAGTTCGCATGGGACTTGAGCGAACTTCGATGTTGCCAGTCATGGGCTTGTGTTTAATCCCATTTGAAGTATTTAACCCATGGGCGTTGACTTCTTAGATTCAAACTAAGCATTAGCTTATGGGAAAGTATATTTTAACCATCAATAAGACCCCTCCCCCCAAAGTTTTTGAGATACTGCTTTTAGCTTGTAATAAGGATCAAAATAGTTTGGGTAATAGTCAGAGGTGTATTGTTGAACATGGCTTGAGTTGTCTTCTTTAGGATGAAACCTGTCTCTATTCGATTATTTGGTTGCCAGAGGTGTACTGTTGAATGTGGCTTCCATCATCATGGATTCATCTTGTGTTGAATACTCAATCGTATATGCATGTCGTTTCGTGCTAAGGACTTGAAAAGAGTTCATGCAATTCTGTGTTTGGAATGAAGTTGAAAGCATCCTTTAACCCATGTTTGAAGTGAAGTTCGCATAGCTACTGGAACATAACTGAATGTTGGTGAAGCTGTAGGAGCATAGCTGAATATTTAGCGAATGTTGGCGTAGCTAGAACATAGCCGAATATTGGCATAACTGTTGGAGTGTAGCTGAATATTGGCGGTAGCTTCTAGAGCATAGTCGAATGTCCAACCATAGTTTATACTCGTACATGGCTGGAGTATTCTATCATCTCGATCAAGCTAGGGAGATTCATTATGTCCACAGTTTAGGCTCTTTAGTAGTTATAGCGTAGGAAATAGTTTATACTCATGTACCTGTTGAAGTCTATACAATTTAAGCTCTTAAGGCGTTAGAGCATGGAGAAGTAGTTTATACTCACATGCTCATCGGAGTGCAGGAAGCAATTTAGCCTCATATACTTGTTAGAGGTTAGGAAGCAGTTTAAGCGCATATCATGTTGGAGGTTAGGAAACAATTTAACCTCATAATCCTATTAGAGGTTAGGCGAGATCGACAAAGGTGTAATGTCAACATATTGACTCGAAAGGGGACTGACAGAGGTGTAATATTAACCTATCAAGTCCAAGGGTATATATTGTTTAGAGGTGTAGTGTTAACATGACAGTACTAGGGTATTTGACAAAGGTGTAATGTTAACGTGCCAAAGGGAACAACTGACAGAGGTGTAATATTAACAAGTTAGGTTTAAGGGAGTCCAAGGGACAATTACCATTTAGAAGTGTAATGTTAACTTAACGGTAACAAGATCGACAGAGGTATTAATGTTAACCGGTCAAATTTTGAAGGAGGATTGATAGAGTTGTAATGTTAAACAGTCAGATTCGAAAAGGAAACTCGACAGAGGTGTAATGTTAATCAGTCAACAGAATGACCCTACAGAGGTTTAATGTTAACCAGTCTGATCATAGGGGTGCAAACCGTTCAAAGGTGTAATGTTAACATGACGGTGGCAAGATATTTGGAGTCAAGCAGAGGTGTGGTGTTAACTTAATGACTCGCTAGGTATTTTTGTTGGGATTTTAGATCAAGATGATCAATGATGTAGGTTGAGAATTTATTCCCATAGTCAAAGGTGGAAACTTAAACATGACCGATATCTCTGTGAGGAGATAAGAATGACTAAAATCAAGGGTAATATTTCTTAACAAACTTTCTGTTGATTGGTGCCATAAGCCTATTGTCATTTGGTCAATTAAGTGATATGCTCCATTTGAGTAGACTGTCTCTACCACAAATGAGCCTTCCTATTTGGGTTAGAATTTTCCTTTAGTCTTGTGTGTCATGACCATAAGTCGACGAATAACTAAGACCATGCCGCCTTCTTTGATGGATCATTCTTTGACTCTCCTGTTGAAGACTATTGAGATTCCAGATTGGTAGATCTCAATTCGTTGCTGAGCTTTAAGTCTCAACTTGTCTAGAGCCTCTGGTTCTTGGAGACGCTTTTGGTGATTCTCAATGATGGTATCTGGATCTTCAATGGCATTACAGCTTCATATCTGTGGACCACAAAAAAAGGCATAGCGCCTGTAGGAGTGCGGTCTGTTATTTGGTAAGTACATAGACACTCTCTAAGCTTTTCGTCCCAATCTTATTTGTTGGAGGAGATGGATTTCTTTTAAAGCTTGATGACAGTTTTGTTGAAAGCTTCTGCTAGGCCATTAACGGCTAGGTTATATGGCATAGAAGCCACATCTTCGATACAGAACTTGTCACAAAATTTAAAGAATGTTCGACTAATGAACTGTGGACCGTTGAATTGGACAATCCTTCAAGGAACATCAAATTGGTAGATGACATGGTGTTTCAAGAACTTAATCATGTTAAAAGTCTTGACTTTTTTTAGCGGGATGGCTTCGGCCCACTTAGAGAAATAATCAGTGATTGCTAAAATAAATCAATGGCCTTTAGCAGACGGTGAGCTAATTGGTCCAATAATGTCCATTCCCTACATCTCGAATGGCCATGAGGTAACAATCGGATGTAGTTCTTTAGGAGGTTGATGTAGGAAGTCAGCATGGAATTGGCAAGCACGACACTGTTTGTCATAGGCAACTGCATCTGCAATCATCATTGGCCAATAATAGCCTAAACGAAGAAGTCGGTCTTGAAGTTTAGGACTGAGTTGTTGAGCTCCACATGTGCCATCGTGGGCTTTTTTGAGAGTTTTAAGTGCTTCGCTTGATAATAAGTATCTAAGCAGTATGCTATCGAATGATCGGTGGTACAACGTCTGTGTGACGTGATCATAGAAGAAGCGGCACGCTCTCCTTAGAGATTCGACAATATGCCTTGCAAGGCATAGCCAATAATTGAGTAATGCCAATCATAGGGTTCAAAAACCCCGGGCATGGCGAATCTCATTGGCTTCCAATACTTGATTGAGACAACACAACTAGCGGTTAGCTATCGTGTTGTGCTTGGTAGACTTTGAAGACAAGACCTAGGTAGCTGCTAGAGACACCAAGGCATCAACTTAAGTGTTCTTGAAGCGGGCTACATATTTAGTAGAAGCCTTCAAAAGAATGAATAAGCTTC
The DNA here is from genome assembly GCA_037177215.1 of Asparagus racemosus. Classification (NCBI taxonomy): domain Eukaryota; kingdom Viridiplantae; phylum Streptophyta; class Magnoliopsida; order Asparagales; family Asparagaceae; genus Asparagus; species Asparagus racemosus. Next base: position 17,561,667 of record JBAKGM010000002.1, on the reverse strand, counting down.
ATTCCTATTTCATGGTAGGCTAGGAGATCTTTGTGTTGGACCTCATATTCTCCCATGATTTGGTTGACGACCAGCTTAGAATCGCCATAAGCTTCAATATATTTTGCACCCATGTCTTAGGCGAGTTGTAAGCTGATTATGAGAGTGTTGCACTCAGCCAAGCTATTTGAATATGGCTCGTTCAATGAATATTCCCAAGGAAATGGCATGATCATGAGGAGCGATGAACATTACCTCCACACTTGGATGATAGTTCCTTCATGATGATGCACTGTTAAAGTAGAGTCGCTACACTTAGTGGTTTAAGGTAACATTCGATTCAAACACCTCAATTGAAATATCTTCGTAGAGCTTGGAAAACTCGGGGACAAGATGATCTATAAGGAAGTCTGCGGTGGCTTGTTCTTGGACTACTTTTTTGGGGTACGAACATCATATTGTATAGGTCGCTTACTTTGCAAGCCTGGAATGCAAAGATCCCTGCTTCATCATGAGTACCCATAGATGGTTGACTCCTGATGTCATGTAGGGCATAAAGGCTATGGTCATAGCTATGATGTTGAACTTGGTGACTAAGTGCTTCGACAGAGCTTGTACTATAGCAAAGAAAGAGGTGCTGCCGTTAAGGGCTCATACCCTATGAGATGAAGCCAAAAAACTAGGTTGGCATCACTGGGAAAGCATCGCCATAGTCATAGGAGGCTGGGTTGGTGTTGCTGAAGAAGCATTGCCATAGCTATAGTAGGATGTATTTGCATTGCAGAAGAAGCATTGCCATAGCCTTTGGAGGCCGTGTTGATGGTCCTGCTTAGCGAGATTCGAAGTGTGTTGGACTAATAATAGAGAGGGTATCATTTCCCTTTGATTAGGAGGATTGTCCCATCTCGTTCTCATCATCAGAGGATTGTCCCAACTCGTTATCATCATCGGAGGATTGTCCCAACTCGTTATCATCATTGAAGGATTGTCTCGACTCGTTATCATCGTCTTTGGGCTTGACCACAAATCATATTGATTGAGTCCCACAGCAGGTTTCTCAGCAATCTCCGCCTGCTCAAGCAAAGTTTTTCATGAATTGGCCTTATCAGCACTGATGTGGGCTTCCACTCTGCCAATAAAGTTGTACCACCATGTCTAGAGTAACATCAGCAACGACATGTCTCGGCATCGTAAGGACCGGTTATGAAATCGTTCAATGTAATCTCTACCGAATTATTTCCCTTCTATTTTTCTAAAAGGAGTTTGACCATTGTTTCATTAGATTGATCCTCGTGGAATTGGGATAAAAATTGAGATTCCAAGTTAGCCCAAGATTTGATTCATCCTTCAGCCAGCTTTTAGAACCAGTCAAAGGCTATCCCCTGAAGGGTGCCAATAAAAAGTCACGCCTTTATGGCATCATTCCCTACTAAATATTTCATTTGCTAATGGAAGTAGTAGATGTGTTGGTTCAGGGAATCTTTGCCATCGAACCCGTATAATGCAATGGCTTAAACTTCATCATATAGGGAATAGAGTCCCACTCGATGGGATAAGATCAAGTGACCCAACCCTCTTTAGCTCGGTCATCTGTGTAAGAGCGTTGAGCTAGTTTTGGAGGCGTCTGAATGTTTTCGATTTTACACATCGTCTTCAATGGATTGGATGTCTCAGACTTCGATCGAGAGGAGAAGATATTTTCTTGGTATGGTGACTCCTTATCGAGGGAGATGTCAACTGGCTGCTTCACTTTTGAAGTGCTCACAGGGAGCTAGAAAGCGAGCAATAGTTGTTGAAGCATATTTTTGAGTCGATCGAAGTGCTCATCAGATGCCTCCTTTTAGTCCTCAATCTGACAAATAAGATTGTCAACGGCCTCTCTGTTTGTCATGTTGGCAGTCTACTCCCGCTCTTGACTTAAGCTAGGAGTTGTGTATGGTCGAGCTAGCATTGCTGGCAGGAGGATTACCCACCTGTGAAGGAGTTTGTTGAATAGACATCCTCACATTGAAACAGTCGATAAGGACAGTTACCCCCTTTCTCAATCTAGTATGGCGATAGACACCATTGATCTTAGGAAGTATGCTCCCCATGCTGGAATAACATCTTAGATCTGACGGGTTATCACCATCAGCTTCTTCTTCTAGGACTGCATTGGTCATGTTAATCATGAACTCTTGGGGCTTGAGGTCGAAAGTCGCCTTGTTCTTGCAAGATCGCCATTGCCGCTTGCCCCTAAACTTTGAAGGTTTGGGGAATAGGCTTAGACGGGCGAACACTACCTCTTTCACAAATGGAGAGTTACATAGGAAATTCAGTTGAACCGCCAATACTATCTCCTCTAGGGCTGAGCAATGCAAACATTGTTGTGCCCTCTTTTGAGTGAGGAACTCTCTTAAGTCAGAAGGAGTATCGACTTGGCTAGTGATGAGATGGTCGTTCTTCTTAAAAGAAACTTTGTTTGGCTGACTTTTGGCATTAGAACATCGCTTGAGATGATGTTTCTTTGACTTATGACTGACGTGATCAATTGTGACTACATCACAAGTCTGAACTTGCGATTGAGACTTAGAATCGCTATGGGTGATGGTTTACCCTTTCGAGAATTGTATTGGAGGGTAATCCACATTTGTAACTTCTTTTAAAGAAGCACGATGAGCATTGCCAGACTCTTTAAAGTGAATCCCCAGGGGGGTTGTGGACTGAAGTCCAAATTCAAGAAATGTTTGAATGTCCTCACCTTCACTCAGGGCGAGGGCCGCTAAAATTGCCCTCGGGGAAAAGCTCATTTTGCCTCTACCAACACAAAGGCTACTTTTGGTGAGGTTCTCTTCACTTTTGATGAAGCTTGGGTTGTCTTCGCTTTGAGAGAAGTTTGCTCTACCTCTAGTGTAGCTAGGGGCTATCTTCAAAGAGGCTTGTCCTACTCTCGGTGAAGCTAGGGTTGTCTTCACTCTGGGCAAAGTTTGCTCTGCCTCAAGCGAAGTTGGAGCTATCTTCAACGAGGCTCGCCTCACTCGACGCAAAATCTATTCTACCTTTAGTGAAGCTAAGGCTATCGTTAGCGAAGCTCACCTTGCTGTGGGTGAAACTAGAGTTATCTTCATTCTGGAGGAAGTTCGCTCTACTTCTAGCGAAGTTGGGGCTATCTTCGACAAGGTTCCCCTTGCTGATTGCTGTGACGATTTCCCTTAGGGTCATGCAATATTGGTTTTCGTGTGCCCTCTTTAGAGAGAGAAACTCTCTTAGATAAATGGGAGCTCTTGGCTAAGGCAACTGCTCCTCTTGGGGTCAACTTCGCCTATTTGGATTTTAGCAAGCGAACATGTTCTATGATAACATTGCTTTGTCCTTCGGCTATTGTGGTCAATTAAGTCTTTATCACAAGTTAGAGCTTGTGATTTGGATGAGGAATCACCACATGTGATGCTTTTCCCTTGCGGAATCTTAGATGAGGTATTACCCCCATTCTTTAGCTTCTGTTAAAGAAGTGTAGCCAGCATCGCAAGATGCCTTAAAGTGTACCCTCAAAGGCGTTGTTGACTGATGTCCAAAATAAGAAGACGTGTGATCTTCTTGGCTCTCATTTATAGCGAGGGTCGATACTTCTTCACTCTGGGTGAAGTCCATTCGGCTTTTAGCAAAGCTCAAGTTGTCTTTGGCGAAGTTTACCTTGAAAAGTGTGAGGGTCAATTTTGACCCTATTCTCACACTGTGGTGAATCTTGCGACAGCTTCTAGTGACAGCCGTCAATGATTTATTGGAGTAAATGAATTTCTCAAACTTTCCTTAGTCAAATGCAATGACTAGCATTCAGCGAAAGACCCGAGGGTCTTAATGTTGGACTGCGACCCAATTTTCTCTTCGGATGAGAAAGAAGTCCCCAGCGGAGTCGCCATCCTGTTTCGGGTCTCTTGTATTGTAATTAACACATATTACAATTTAAAAGATTATAATAAAATAAATGAAAATTTTATATTTTCTAGGGTTCTTTTTATGTGCCGATGGAGCGTCGATCTTGTACTCCATTGACGGTCCGACTAAGATGATGGGTCTTTTGCTAGTCAATGATCTCTGAGTAAATGGATGACTATTTAACTTAAAGAGACATTAACAAATCATTTCTCACAAGGATAGTTGATTAAGCCAGATGACTCGCTGAAGAGAACGAATCATTTCTCACAAAGATAGTTGATTAAGCCAGATGACTTGCTGAAGAGAACGAATTATTTCTCACAAGGATCGTTGATCGAGCTAAATGATTAGATGATAATAATGATCTATGAATATCAATGAGAACGGAGGAGAGATGGGCTCTTTGTCAATGTAGCCTCTGAATCTCTCTCTTTCTTTTCTCAGTGGCAAAATAACCTAGCCAAGATAATGTTAGCTCCCAAAGACTTTTCCTCTGCCCCCTGTTCTTCATGTAGATCATGCCTATTTATAGTCTTAGGAGCATTAATGGGTGGTGAGTTAGTAAGCCTTAACTCTCCTTAATTGGTGAGTTAGTGGTCGTTAACTCTCCTTAAATGGGTGAGTTGGTGGGTAAACCGTTTTCTTAAAAGTAGCTTTTGAAAACGGTCATGGGCGTGGTCCGTCAATAACGGCCATGGATGAAGTTCGACAATAATGGCCATAGGCAAAGTTCATTGAGCGAACTTCACCAGAATATGGGTAGCCCACTTTCTTTAGAACGTGGGTGATGTGGCCCACGTGGGCTATTGGGCAAAGCTCGCTTGGGTTAGCTTCGCTACGACTCGGTGAACTTCATTGTGGCTTCGGCGAACTACGTTGTGGCTTCGGCGAACTTCGATACGTGGCCCACGTGGACTATTTGGGCGAACTTTGCTAATAAGCTTGGATTTGACTCAAAATCGGACTTGAATACATCTCTTGACTCAGGATGCCTTTTGACTCAACCTAGAGTCTGATTTGAGAATTGACTCTTTGACTAGGGTGAATTGGGCTAGAGTCCATCATGCAGTCAAGTTTGCATGCGACTTGAGCGAACTTAACTGTTGCCTATCATGAGCTTGTGTTGAGCCCATTTGAAGTGTTAAGCCCATGGGTGTTGACTTCTCGGACTCAAACTGAGCATTGGCTTATGAGAAAGTATATTTTAACCATCTACAGTGATATTGGTTGGATGTGAATTTGATAAAGTATGCTTATTTTGAGTAACTTGAGAGGTTATGCTTAAGAATTCTAAAATAATATGAGAATTAAAAAAGAATAGTTCTTAATTCTAATTGAAATTAATTAGTGGAATTAATCCTATATTTCTAGTCTTCACTCTTGATTTCCTCCATCTTTTTAATTATTTCTTGTTTTGATTTCTTTTTTTGAGTCTCCTCTTTATTTTCTTTTTAATTGTCTTCTCTTTCTCCCTTTCTTCCCTCTTGTTTTAGCCTTTCATTTTTGTGACAAAACCCTCTACTTAAAACACACCACTCTCATTCTTTGTTCCTAAACTTTTCAAGAACCCAGTTAGATTAGTCCTTCTAATACTCTCCTCCTCCGTATATCGATATTTATAAATATTATACCTTGATTATTGTGCACTTGCAACTTAGCATATTTTTATTCGCATCAAGTACTCAACTAAAATAGTTTGGAATAGTTTGGGAAAATTCCGTAGTTTCTTCTTTAGGTTACTTGAAATCATTTTGTGCATTTATCCCCTCATGCACTATACCTATAGGCCATAATTGCCAAATTCTAATAGAATCAAGAAGCCTAATTGTCGTAATAACATCTCCCAAGCTGCACTATCATTTCAACTCTCAATATATTTAAATCTTAAACTTTCAAATTTAATCATTATCCAAATTAAGAAACTTTGTAAAATTACATAATCCCTAACTCCAATTCCTCCTAACAAATTCCGCTTAAATATGACAAATACTTAATTCCAGGCATTACACTTTCTTTCTCAGCAATCAAATAACCACAAAGAAAATGATTGCTGACTTAGATTTATACTTACAAACAAAAAATGAAAGAGCTCTACATTAACTAAAAAGAGACTTCTTACGGAGATATTCTATTCTCAGCATCCTCACTCTTCTCCTCAATACAACGACCACTACTATATGAAACAGGTATAAAAGAAGAGTACCACCTAGACCAAAAAAGATAGTTAAAAAAATTAAGCAAACTAAGTCCTGCAAGCATCCAATAGAACAAATCCAACCTATCCTTATTCAAATCATTATTGCTAAGCCATCCACCACTAGAACCATCCAAATCTGTAACCTTGTTCACCAAAGAAACCAGCAGAGAGCTCAAAAAGAATCCAAATGAGTAAGAACAGTAAGTCATTGCTGTGCAAAATGCCTGCATTCCCCCTAAAGGCTGCTTATAGAAGAACTCAATTAATCCCACGGCCGTAAACATCTCAGATAGCCCGAACACTAAAAATTGCGGTGCAATCCAAAATATCGACAGCATTTGATTCGATTTAACTGCTAAGTTTCTTCGCTTTTTCTCTATGACTGCGGCTGAGACCATGGAAAATGTTACAGTGAAGAGACCAATGCCAATTCTGTTCAAAGGAGAGATTCCTGATTCTGTGGATGTGAGTCTTCGGGCTAAAGGAATGAAGGTCGTTTCATAAACTGGGACTAAGATTATGAGCATTAAGTAAGGGATGGATTGAAGAGAAGCGGGCGGGATTTGAAAAGAGCTGAAGATTCGGGTGTTCATGGATCGGCCTTGCTGAACTGAGAAAGTTTGGAGTTGAGCTAGAATTGTGTTGAAAATTATGGTGCAGGCGAAGATTGGTATTAGGGAGAGTAGAGTTTTTGCTTGCTTTACTTCAGATTCAGTGCAGGGTTTGCGTTTGTTTCTGTGGGAGTTGGATATGATGCAGGCTTTGTCCAAAAACCTGGGACGTTCAGAAAAAAAATTATAGGATTAATTTGTTAGAAACTAAGAGTCATGTGATAAGTATATCACGTCTACAATATGTAAAGAGAGAATTTAGTGTATGAGACAGGTTAATTTGACAGGGAAATACAATAGAGAAAATTAGCAGTTCGACGGTATACTAGAGAACATATACGTTACTTGGGCCGGAAATTAAATATACCTTAATTTAGAAAAAAAAAAGTCAGTTTATTCAATTCTGATTTATTTATTCAGTGATTATGTATATCAGATATCCACACATGGATGCTACGTGGATCAACCGAGGAAAGAAAAAAGGGGGACTCCAGTTATCGATCTATTCCATTAATGACAATCCTGAAGCTTTTGCAGTGATTATTACTCTGGAAAATTTTAAAATAATCTAGGAAAAAAATTCTTAGTTGGTGAGTTGCATATAATAATGTTAGTATGTACCTGAATTTGTGGGCATGGAGATTGCCAGCATTTGAAGAGGGTTCATGGCCAGAAAGTGTGAGGTGATAATTTGCATTGTTTTGGCTATGATGGATTTTATCGCCATGAGATATGCATATTTGCTTTCTCTCAGTGATTGCAGAGATAAAAACCTGCCAAAATTTGAATCAAATCTCATGTCAAAGGAATATATAATGATACGAGACTGGCCAAACCATACAAGATGAATATATAAATGTGAGGCCATAAGATGCGAGATCATGAATGAAATCAATATGTAGAAACAACCAAATGATCTTCTTTACCTCAAGAAAAATCTTATGCTAAAAAAAATTAAGCCATTCGAAGTATTGATGTTTCTGTACTACAATAAAAGTTGAATATTTTACATTCTAAGTAATACTTTTGCTTCTAATAAATAAATTTTTTTTATTATTCATGGATTTTTCCTTTTTCGGTGCATAAATCCTTTTCTCTTAACCAGAAAACATCCCTTGGCTTTCACCAAAGTATAAGTCCTCTTCCATGGTTATAAAGGTTGAACAATTCTCTATTCTCCATAGGCAAATTCTATATGACAAAACGGGAAGATAATTTAACTAAAGGTTACCCCCAAAATTAAAAGTGTACCTGATCAAGCTAATATACTACAATGCATGATACCCTTACAGATACAGAAAGACATCTTTGTTTCTGATTTAAAATCAGTATTAAACTAAGATATCCAGGAAAAATGTTTATGACTAAATTAAATCCAAGAATATACTACGGAACTAGTTGTTTGTGTAAATGATTTCTTTTATTTTGCCTAACCAAGAGTTAGCAGGTATTAATCAGCTAAAATCACGTTTGAATCATAAGGAGGTCAACCCAGATCACCCGTTTATTGAACTGGCTAGATATGTCAAAAGGTCCCTGCCACTTCACCAAAACTCCGAAGTTGTGATGAGGTTGAGGGTTATAGATTTACACTCCAACATGCCCCTACAAGTTGAGCACAGGCTGAAACCTGGACTCACAAAGTAGTGTCAATTTTTGCAAATTCCGCTTTAAATTCAAGGCCGATAAAAATTAAACCTGGGTTGCTCTAATACACCATCAAAGGTCCCTGTCTCTAAACCCAAACTCTAAAACTATGGTGAAGGTTGAAGGTTATAGTTTTATACTCTAACAAGAGCAGGTCTAAAACGTTGACATTAACAAACATAACCTGAATACTCCCTAAATATAATTTATCCATTACTTATTGATATCCGATATTTATAGTCCCTGATCAGAGTGTTCAAATTCTAAGGATGCTAATGATAATGTCAAGCTCCAATCTTGTCACAACAATCAAATTCTTTTCATTAAATTTAGTAGTCACATTTGGGTTCCTTACTAAAACAGGTTAACTAGATTGGATACAGGTCGGCGATCAGTTCAGTGTGGTAACTTGACCCTATGCTTATAAACAAATATAAGTGGACATATAAAGTGTATACCAAATCTCCCAAAATCACTACTTTCATATCCATGGACTGAAATATTACCCTTGCAATTGGAGCAAAGATGCTACCCTGAGGAGGCTTGTTACTATAGAACAGCATGCCACACATCAAGCAAATCAACCCAATCGCCATGATCACTGCCGACACCCCAAACCCGACATCCATACCTGAATGCGTCTGGATCCAAACAACAACGGTCAAAGCCATCATTTCTCCGGCACAGAAGCTGAAATATGCAGTGTTGAAGTAAGTAGAGAGCTTCTTGGATTGATTTGGATCATGTTTGGTGAACTGATCAGCCCCATGAGAGATCATGTTAGGCTTTAGGCATCCACTCCCTATGGCTATCAAGTAAAGGGCAAGGAAGAGTATGGAGGTTTTGTAGCCTTTTGCTTGTAAGCAGTGTTCTCCTTCAACCATCATGTTGCATTTGGGTGGTTTTAGTTGCGGTAGATGTGCTTGAATCGATAATAGTAGAAAACCCTGATTTAAAAGATGGCATACAATCAGGAAACAAAGCATACAAGCATAATTTGGTAAAGAAGAGTGAAATAATTAAGAGTTTGTTATGAATTTTTGACATGTCATAGCTACCATGGATTGCGTTCCTATTGATAAAGCACTACACACGATAGTTCATGATAATCTAGTACAAAAGGATAATATCTGGTGTTCTTGTGCAAAATGATTGAAGTCCATGATAGTTTGAGAATTTAATGCTGAACACCTTGGTAATTGATATTTGATTTTTTTTTTTTTTTTTAATTTAGTAAAAAGAGGGGTGCTTACAGAGAGCTCCACCAAGCCAAACACCAATATTGTCTTAAAACACCCAAGATATGAATCAGAGAGGAAGCCACCAAGGAGGGACAATAGGAAAACACTGCCAATGAAGTTGGTCACTATATTTGCTGATTTGGGCAAAGGAAAGTGCATCTCATTGAAAACATAAGTTATCAAATTGTTGCCAACTGCAGCAATTGCCATGATCTCAAATGCTTGAAGACCTGAATTAAAATGAATCAAAATTTTCAGATATTAGTGTACTACAAAACGTCACTTAAATCAACATGAAACACATTTTTTGAGAAGAATTAACACATGGGTATCTTAGATTTTCTATAATAGACATACATTAAAAAAAATAAGAAGTACATGAGACCCTAAACTAAAATGGAGCAAGAAATCAAATATTACTTTACTCTAAAGCTTAACTCGAAATAGTATCCTATACTTAAACAAAGAAGCGTGAACACCCAATCATTTAAATTGACCATAAAACACATCATTAGCTAGAAATCAAGATATGGGCATCTTAGACTTTCTATAAAAAGTATATAGAGAACAAATGAAGACAGTTTAGACAAGAGTGAAAGACCTAGAACAAAGGAAGCTGCTCTCATGCCTCCATGCTTGTTGGGGTTACAAGGTCTGCCCCTCCAATCGAAGGATAACTCAGAGGTATTATCCCCTTTGAAGCTCTCTCTTGTGCTCTCAACTTCCATATTTTGTTACTGAAGAGTCTAGAATAATAACTGTCCCTTTGAGGAGAAACTCTTATTGAACTACTTCCAATAGATTGCTAAATTAGCTTTCTAATGCACTAGGTGGTATTTATAGCAGGGAGAGCTTTTGGTTCTACTGTGGATAACGTGAAAAAACAAATAAGGCCACCACAAACAGGTGGTTTAACTCACTAAAATCCATGGACAATGACAGCTTAATTTTGTAAGGGTGAATTTCATAATATCCCCATGAACATCGGGGGTTTTTGCACAAAACCCTCTAAACTTCATAGATCAGAGAAAATATCCATGAAAGTTCAAAATTATACTAAACCCTATAACCTATTAGAAAATCTCATAAATAACTTGTACTGTAAAGAGTCTCATACGATATGTTTGTTGTGTCTTGTTCTTCGTTATTCAACCCTTGCCGAATAAATCCAAATGCCTTACGATTAAGTTTCTTCCACTCTAACATTGGACATATATTTTGAGTTTGGACTTACATTTGTCATCTTCTAAAGATGCATAAAGTTTCTTACAATAGAGTAGATGTTATAGCCAATTAATAACTAAGTATTAATCCACATTAGGAGGCCGACGCGTGTCCCTCTCCACGCCTAATCAGACGTATTCAAAGGCGAACAACTCGAGCTACTCCTGCGGTCAACCCAGTAGACCGACAACTTGCGTAGCTGACTAGAAAGGCAGTGTTTGTCGACCTCCAGACCAAATCGAGGCTACAAGCATCTACACTCGGCCTACCATTTCAGCCGACAACTTGCGAAACAGACTAGAAAGGCGGTACTTGTCATCTAGCTCACAGAGCCGAATCGAGAATCAGTGTGCCCTCAAACCCCCCATCGACAGCCGACTACCATTGCCTTAAATGCTCTGTCAGAATCATCAGTGTCCTAGCTCATGTAGTCTTTATGACTCATCGGACCTAGTCATCACTAAGCACCTCCTGTCGCCCTCACACTAAACGTCTGGATGACTCTCCCCCTTTAGTGGCCGACACCTGTATAGTAGATGATGACCGAGCCACCAACTGAACTCGGCCAAAGTTACCTATCTACCCTTCTAATCTACTATAAAAGGAAGCTATGCTGTTTAAGATAACTTCTTTTGCTCCGACGCAACTCTGAGCAACTCTTCACTACTTATCTCTTATCTTCCTACTCAAGTTCAAACACTGACTTGATCGTCGGAGAAACAATCGGAGAACCTAACTCTGACATCTCACAAGTTCTTCATGTGCAGGAGAGAACTACAGACTCCAGAACCAGTCATCTGAGAAAGCTTAAGGATCTCAACACCTCCCTAATCCACAAATAAACCCCATGTTCAATAACTGACATCAACAGTAGATCTTCCATCGTAGCTTCCATTTAGACTAATCATCTTACTGGTGTTACTATCTATCTCGAATGCACTGGAGCGATGCTTGTAGCGGGGTGGGTCTTGTCCCACAAAGCTTTGAGCAAAAGCTTATGAGTCAAAGCCCACTAGCCAAAGCCCAAAGCCCAAAGCCTACAAGCCATAAGCTTTTAGGGCCCAAAGTTTAAAATCATACTTCTATCAATTTCACAAACACTTATATGCACATTGTACAGGGACAACATTGTTGGGAACGCCAATGAGGAATACTAGCCCAAGATCCATGTGAGAGTAGAACAATCAAATGCAGAATAGACGAACACAAAATTTCCGCAATGGAAATACCAGAAGATAACATGGTTTGACCACAACTCGAATTTACATCCATAAGCACAAAGTCAGGATCTTTCCATTCTATCAACAAGAATAAAACAATACGCACTTACAACTCAAAGCTTACCTCATGAGCTCCAATAAAAAACCCTCCTTAAAAAACCTTCTTTTAACTAACGCTAGAAGGCAATCAAGCCTTTAAAATTGATCTCGAACTTTCCATAGCTTAGTAGGGACTGTTTGGTTTGCATTGCAGAAGGATGAAATTGGTTTTCATGCTTCCACACTAGCTTTAGAAATCTCAAGCAAAAATGTTTATATTTCCTATGTTTGGTTGGTTTGATAATTTTCTAAAAGCGATCTTGAAAAGCTTTGTCGGGTCTTCTTATGAAATTCATTTCACCCCAAAATTTCTGAAATAAATTTCAAGTCATGAAATATGTTTCATATTTTTTTTGAAACCAACCAAACGTCGCCTTATTTATAAAGTTCTAGGGGTTCTATGAAAAGCCTCCCAAAGTTCAAGGGTTTTTTTTTTATGAAATTACGTTATGTGAAATCTTAGATGCATATTGAATTCGTGTCATCTCTATTAGAAATATATAAATATATATGGACTAATATGTAAAATGTACACTCTGAATCCTATAAATATAGATCTACAGAAGAGCC
>JBAKGM010000002.1:17521075-17536964 GCA_037177215.1 Asparagus racemosus | reverse complement strand
TATAATCATATGTATGTTTTTGTCATATCCGATTCATATCCATTTCCTAAATATCCGATTAATATCCGTATTGTATCCGTATCCGCTTATCTAATATTCGAACCGTATCCGTTTCCGTTTAGTGCGGATATGGTCATGTTTTTTTCTTACCGATGAATATCCGCAGCCATATCCGTATCCGTGTTTAGAAAGTGGATATGGATATGATTAGTGTCATACGCGAACCGTATCCGAACCGAATGCACCCCTACGAGGAATGCTTGAAAATACTTAAGAAATGCAAGGAGGCAATCCCTAGCAAAGAAAAGGGAGGGAAAGCGATCATAGTCGACAAAGTTATCGGTGCAAGCAAGCTCAACGAAACAGCTCTTCACTGAGGCCGTAGTCAAAGGGTACAAGACACTTCCTGCTCTAGGCATGCGCTCTTTTTTTGAGATCGATCCCTAGTCATATTCATTTGTATGTTTCTTATGTGCATTAATATTGTGGGTTGGATTGTAAAAGAACAGTTCGTACAAGTGTAAGCCTTCCCTAAGATTGTAACGTCGTATAAATTTGTGCCATGTAATTGTTTCACTCAAGTTTTATAGACATTAACACCGCAGACCAGCAAAAGAAACGAAAACAAGACGCAGGGATATAATGACGATTTCATCATTCCGCGTGACAAAATAAAATGCCCAGCCAACACCATTTGATAGTTAAAACTATTTAAAGGCAATATAACTACAAAGCATTAATCTGAAGCATTCATCATTACAATACAACACTGAGCAAATGACACCAGTTCTGTTTAGTTTCCAGCTCGTAGAAGCGTTACCAAAATCTTCTAGAAAAAAGGATCTCACTCTAATAACAAACTACAACTCATCCTTGAAGGAAGAATCCTCCTCTGTTTCTTCTTTAATGGTACCGGTATCAGAATCCTCGGTGGAAGTTGATTCCTTTTCCTCAACCTCTGCTTCCTCTGTATCATCCTCCTCTTCAACTGTGGCATCGGGACTAATATTTAGACTCGCCTTTACAGAAGAATAAATACTTGTAGCAAAATCTTTAGGATCACTGAGCATAAAACCGCTCTCCATGAGAGCAGTTTGGTAGATTAGTCGAGCTGTCTGCTTTACACTTTCAGCCTGCAAAAAGTATTGCAAATAATGTGAAAAACTAGTAGCAGCCAAACATGGATAAAAGACTTTCGTTCATAATATTAAATTAGGCTATTAGAATGAGCGTATAACCATTTATACCTATATATAAAACTTGTCAAAGGACTCTGCCTCTACACCAAAAGTCCGAGGTTGTGGTGAGGGTCATAATTTTGTACTCTAACATGCCCCCACAGATTCCTGCAGATTGAGGGCTTTAACGGGCCGAAAGCTAGACTTATGTAAAGGTGATATTTTTTTTAAAATCCTCTTTAGAAATTCGTGGCTAGCAGAATTCGAACCTGGGTTTCAAACCTAGGCAACTCTAATACCCGTGTCAAGGGAGCCTGGCAATACACCAAAACTCTGTAGTTTTTGGTGAGAGTTGAGGGTCATAATTTTATACTCTTAACAAAACTCATAGCAAGCATATAGGGATAAAAATTTTCCCTTAACTAGCATTGAATTCAGCTATTAGTGAGGGTATAACCACTTCTAACCTATAAACTACTTTATTAGCAGTCATGCCCCCCGAACTTCATACATCGCTATTCTAGATTGAAATGCCATGTAGGAATCACATGATGATAAATTATCATTTGATTTCAGGTTAACTCAAAGAAAAAAAACCTAATTTTCCTCTAAATTGAGGACAAAAAGTAAGCAGTCCTAGTTTTAGGAGGTATACGTGTTAAATTGTTAATAGTTTAGGGAATATAAGCTGGTGCACACCCCCATAGTAGTGAGGGGTATCTGCAGTGTTAAATTGTTAGTAGTTTAGGGAATATAAGCGGGTGCACACCCCCATAGTACTGAGGGTTATCTGCAGTTAACCCCAAAAAATTAACTCTCTAATTTCTACTTCTACTCTTGGTTGGAGGGACAAATTTCACAATAACTTAAGAATTGGGGGACCTAATAGCAATTTCCATGATTTGAAGGACTAATTTCAAAATAACTTGGAAACTGTGGGACCTAATAGAAATTTCAATGATTTGAGGGACGAACAATGAAAATGCCAAATTTTAGTACCTCAGGATTTGTTGCAACTCTCTCGCGGAGTTCCTTGATAATAGGATGTCGGGGATTTATTTCCAGAACTCTCTTGCCTCGCATGTAAGCCTGCTTGCTAGCATCAGAAAGAGTCTGAGACTGCATAATCTTCTCCATGTTGGCACTCCATCCATATTTTGAAGTGACTACAACACAAGGAGTATCATCCAAACGATTGCTTATCTTTACAGAATCAACGTTTTCGGTTGAGAGGGCATCTTTCCACCATTTGGTTAACTCCTTGAATGTCTCTTT
Source organism: Asparagus racemosus (assembly GCA_037177215.1). Classification (NCBI taxonomy): domain Eukaryota; kingdom Viridiplantae; phylum Streptophyta; class Magnoliopsida; order Asparagales; family Asparagaceae; genus Asparagus; species Asparagus racemosus. The sequence continues at coordinate 17,534,511 of JBAKGM010000002.1, read as the reverse complement.
AAGGTCTTTGATCTTTGAATCTTTACCAAGGTTGAGACCTTCCTTTGATACATTTTGGAATTTTTTGTCGTCATAGTCCATGAGGTATTGCATCAAATATTCATCAACTGGATCCGTAAAGTAAATAACCTGCAAATGAACAAGAATTATTAGGACTTCAAGCTAGTAGAGGAAAAATGATACAGGAAGCAGACAGATGCCAACATAGAAGACACAAGTTGATAAATTTATCAACTGCATCCCTACTTGTGAATTATTTCTTTCAAGGAGGCTAATAGAAATCCATCAACTTCAGTTATTTCTTATTTTTGGAGAAACTTGAGGGTTGCTCCTTCATACAGTAGAGTTGGACACTTCGCTACCTGGATACTTCTAATATGGAGTCATACCCGGACACAACACGTGTCGTAATATGGAGTCATACCCGGACGCAACACTTCTTGGACACTCCTTAAATATATGCATATATTTATTCAGACCAGTACTCAATTACACAATGCATGTTTAATTTAAAACACTCATCATACACTTCTTGGATATATATCCTCCCACTTCACATCTATTTTTATAATTTATTGAATAAGAGTCGAGTTCGTTTCCGCCTTAAGAACTATGATTTAAAAGGGTTGTTTACATATATAGCTCATAACTATGATTATATCCCATGAGCTTCAGATGTGTCCCCGTACCATACCTTTCACAAATTTGCCATGTCCCATACCCACACCCATACTCGCAACTGTGCAACTTAGGTTAGATGGTAGAACAATTCAATGTACATAATGCTATAACACGAGTGCTGAAAAGTGCCCATTTGTCAAATGCAGAAGATGCTTATTTGAAAAAATAAATGCTTATAACATCAAATATTGTTTGTCTAAGAATAAAACGAGCAAATTGCGCATATTCATGATGTTCTAATGTGAGATGTTCTAATGTGACAAGATGCATGAGTAGATAGGCGTACTTAACATATCGTCAATGTGTTGTTTCAGTGCAATTTATGCATGCATGGACAACTTTTTTCTGCATGTATATGGTTATCGTCGATGTGTGTTGTTTCAGTGTGATCTATGCATGCATGGACAACTTTTTCCTGCAAGTAAATGGTTTTACCAAATAAAAATGTTCATGTGCAAGAAAATTCTTGTGTGAAACTGCATGAATAAGGAAGCAACTAGTATATTTTCTCATGAGCCAACTAAATATATTTTATTCTAAATTCATGAGTAAGCTATACCTCAAAGTTCTTCTTTTTAAGCTTCTCTAGGAATGGTGACTTCTCCAATTGCTCTTTGCTACTTCCTGTTATGTAGAAAATATCTTTTTGCCCAGACTTCATTCTCGAGATGTACTGGTCGAGTGAGGTTAGTTTGCCTTCAGATTTGGTGCTGAAATAAAAATTATGACATCAAAATTCCAGTTCAAGATGTTCTGTCAGTAGAAGAGTAATATCACTTAGATAGTTCACCTTTCAAATCTCAGAAGCTTCGCCAGACGATTTCTATTTTGGGCATCCTCAATGATTCCAAGCTTGATGGATTTCCCAAACTCATTCCAAAACTTGGCATATGATCCTTTCTTCTCATCATTCTCACTTGCTGCTTCTGTTGATTTCACATCAGTAATAAAGAGAAGATATTAGAACTAGGAAGGAAAAAAACCTTCAAGATAGATTGAGAACATAAAATAGTATCAATGATTGTACCTGACTTATCTTTGTTGCTAGATTCATCAGGATCCTCATCAGCAATTTTCCGTATCATGTCTAGAGCCTTGCGGATTAGCTTTTTCTTGATAGTCTTAAGACTGCTGTGCTGCTGAAGCATTTCTCGTGATACATTAAGTGGCAATGTGTCGGAGTCAACAAGACCCTGAAAAGAAGAAAATTTTAATAACATGAGCCACCAAATGCAGAATGCTGTCAATTGCTACAAGCCATTAATGGCCATGATTATTACCATCAAAAAGCTCAGATACTTGGGAAGAAGTTCATCAAATTCCTCAGAGATGAAGACTCGTCTGACATACAACTTCAAGTTGGATTTATTGGAGTTGTAGTAACTCTCATATAAATCATGAGGAGCCTTTGGTGGCACAAAAAGCACCGCCTTGAACTCCACATCACCTTCAGCACTAAAGTGGCTCCAAGCTAAGGGCTTCTCATCACTAAAATCCTACATATATTAAAAAAGAGGATAAAGCAAAGGGTAAATCAAATGACTGTAAATGCAGAGGTTATTTTTTTTTTAAAGCAAATAAGGTAGCATACATTGTTTTCCAACTTCCAGCAATTTTGTTTATAAGAATGATGTTTAACATTCTACCTTAGCAATGGAGTGATAGAATTTGTTGTATTCTTCCTCAGTGACCTCCTTAGGACTGCGAAGCCATATAGCTTTAACATCATTCAAGACTTCCCACTCGTAGGTTGTTTCTTTCACTGTCTTTGTTTTGGGCTTTTTCTCACCATCTTCTTCTTCTGACTCTTCCGACTCTTCCTCTTCTGATGTGGAAGATTCAGCTGTTCAAGCAGAAGAGTGAGAGAGAGTGAGAGAGTGAGAGAGAATTACAACTATATCCCCTGAAAAGCAGAATAGTTTGCAACTCTAGTTTGTACAAATTCTTATGCAAAGGATTAAAAAAAGGTATAAAGCAGTATTAAAGCTATACATTTTTCCTCTTCATCACTTGAGTCATCTTCATCAGCTGGAACTTCAACATCTACCTCTTTGCTAGCCCAAAGAGATATGGGGAAGTTAATAAATTCAGAATACTTCTTCACCAAGTCCTGCAACACAAGAATTAATCATAGTGTTAGCAGTATTTAATTAACACTCAAAAACTCTGTCACCAACAATCATGAACAAAAGACAATGCAAAGAAAGTATGTCCTGAACAGACCGCAGAAAAGAAAGAAGCTCATTGTCTTTCATTAGGATATCATTTATGCTTAATATTCTTAGAAAGCATAATATTGTCCTACATGACAAGTAAATCAGACTATCATTACAATTATTGTTGTCACAGCAGGGAATGTGACAAAGGACAAGTAAGATGAGCAATGTGTTCAGTTAATATAATTGCAGCGCATTTCACTGGTTCCCAGAATTAAAGATTAGAATTTTGACATCTACCACACCTACATGCAACTGAGACTAACAAACAACCTATCAGTTGTGACACAGATGCAAAGCATAAAGAAACTTTGCAAAAATCGTATGACTCAAACCATATTAAGCCTAGGAAACAAAAAACAATTAACATTTATTTATATCATATTAAATTTGTCAACATCAAGTGGTATCAGAGAGTGGATTGCAAAGAAAACTCTATCTCCCAAGTAGCTGTTGACTGAACTTCATGATTTCATTTCAAGAACAAATCACTGAAAATCTTCCATTTAAAAAATAAAATAAAATAAAAATTTTGCTTCTTTCATGATTGATCTATATAACTACGTTGCTTACCTTAACAAATGAAAAGTAGTGGTCATCTACGCATTCTATAACGACAAAATGAATAAAACAGTACTGATAAACGAAACAAAGACATCATACATTCAAACTCATAGGACACCGACTCAAGAACACATCAGTAACACTTTTTTCCCTTCTTTTTTAAGGGGAGAAAACCACATCAGTCATACTAACAAGCCAACATAGTTGTCTATAAAATTACCCCCGACACTTAAATGACATATCAAAAGAGGTTAAATGTTCTTATCTGAAGTTAACACTAAGCTTTAAGTGAGAAGAACATAAATGATGCGTAAGAAACTTCGAAAGCCAGCATGCTAATATAACCACAGGTGTACGTAACATGTTCTAAAGTGTGCTTAAAAATATTTGATTTGCATGGGCCAAATACAACGGAAAAAGGTGCAAAGCACTAAAAAGACATGCTCAATAAAAAAAGGAAATATAATCAGACCATTGAAACCAAACACAACCCCTCAAAGTTAGAAAATTTAAGCATCAGAAGCAACTTGAGCGAGAAGATTACATATTACAGAAGGAAACTTATAAATTGAAAGTTGAAAAATAGGGAGCACATGAGAAAAACATGGTACTAGAGGATTTAGGATAACAAAGGATAAACGATATGGAAACTTAGATATTTTACTAAAGATGACCTAAAGACGCACCAGTTATAGCTATGACAAAGAATGACCTAAGGAAATTATTGTGAATTGAGTAGGAAAAACATGGATGGAACAAAACACACTAACCTTCAACTTGGACTCGTCCAGATACTCCTTGGCTTCATCTCGAAGATGGAGACGGATCTCTGTTCCGCGGCCTAATGGTTCATTCCATGTATCCTCAGAAATTGCAAAGGCCCCATCCGCCTTAGATTCCCAAACATATCTAAAAAGTAAAAACAATGTCGAAAAGGGAAGTATGACTTGATACAGAAAAAATACAATAAATATAAAAAAAATCATCACTCAACAAATGCAAAGAGAATAACAAAAGACCTACTGTTTGTCATCGTTGTGTTTGCTTATGACTTCAACATAGTCTGAAACTAGATAGACTGAGTAGAACCCTACACCAAACTGCCCAATGAGATTAAGATCACCTCCCGTCTGCATTTTCTCCACAAAAGCTGCATAAAACAGAAATAATGCACATTAATCTTAGTTTTCAAGTCTCAAACAGACAAAATAGTGAACACATTTTCGATAGTACCTGAAGTTCCCGACTTTGCAATGGTTCCTAAATTCTTGATCAAATCTTCCTTTGTCATCCCAATACCTCGATCCCGAATCGAAAGGACCTTGTTCTCCTTGTCTAGCTTAATCTGTGAATAGCAAGCCAAAAGGAGGAAATTAGTAAGGGATCTAAGCCCCTGCAAACTTCACAAAATATAAGAACTTTCAAGGTGCGCTTTGCTTATACAAACCATGATCTCAAGCTTTGTGTTATCGCCTTCTCCTAAGACCTCCTTATCAGTGAGAGAAAGGAACCTGATCTTGTCCAATGCCTGAATAAAAATGCAAATGTAGTAAATTAGACAATTCAATATTCAGCATAGAGTTCTGCTGAGCACTATAAAAATATCTGCTTACATCTGAGGCATTAGAGATAAGCTCTCTCAGGAAAATATCTTTGTTGCTGTAGAGAGAGTTGATAATTATATCCATCAGTCTAGAAACCTCAGCCTGGAATTCAAACTTCTCTGCGTTACTACGGAGGGACTTCCTAGAGATTGACTCTGACTCTCTGAAAATAAATCAATAAAGAAAAGGTAAGCATTAGTATATACTTTTTCTGTTAAAAGACATCCAAGGATAATGTTTGACCAAAACTTCACAAATGTTTGGGAATTCAGCCAAAACGATCACATTTGCTCATACATTTAACAAGTTATTAACCAATAAGAATGTCTTTAACTGCAACACCAAATTCCAGTAACCTTCCTCAAAAGATTAACCTTTTTCAAAATATTTTTGCTTAGGCAGTTTAGCTAACCATGTTCTTCCGGGTTTTCACCACATTCACTAGCTTAGTTAGCATTATCCTCTGTTAGATTACTCTAAAAGTTTTTTTTAAACGAAGAAATGAGATAATTAAAATAAACTTCAACAAGAAATGCGGAAAGAAATACGGAAACTACTGTTATAGTTTGAGCTCCCCAACGATAACTCAAGTCTTGAGACACCAGTTAAATGGATGAAAATGCAATATTTTAAGTATACACATTTGATAGATTTTCACCAATTCGTACAGTTGATATGATCAACCTTCATCGTAACACCAATATCACCAATCCTGAAAATTTCAGGAAAACCTAAAAGTTGATGTATATATAGGTAAATTAGCAAGATCTACTTATTCAAGTGTTCAGACATCAGTTAAATCGATAAAAATGAAATATTTTAAGTACATACTAAGTACCAAATCTTCATAACTCCAGTTAATATGTTTCATATCCAAGGATAATGTTTGGGAATTTCAGCCAAAACGATTACATTTTCTCATACTTTTGACAAGTCATTCACCAATAAGAATGTGTTCAACTGCGACAACAAATTCCAGTAACCATCTTCAAAAGATTTTTGCTTAGGTGGTTTACCTAACCATGTTCTTCAGGGTTTTCACCACATTCACTAGCTTAGGTAGCAAAATTCGGTATCCTCCGTTAGATTAGTCTAAAGTTTCTTTTAAAAACGAAAGGAGATAATTAAATGCAACGTCAACCAGAAACATGGAAACTAATGTCATAGTTTGAGCTCCCCAATTCATATATTTGATATGATCAACCGTCAACGTAACATCAATCTCATCGACCCCGAAGATTTCCGGAAAACCTAAACGTTGATGTGCGTATGGGTAAATTAGCAAGATCTAATTACTCAAAGTGTTGAAACATCAGTTACATCAATAAAAATGCAACATTTTAAGTACATACTAAGTACCGAATCTTCGCAACTCCAGTTAACATGTTTCATATTCTGAGGGGAAAAAACTAACTTTGATCTATATATGAGTAAGTTAACACATACCACTAATTCCTCAACTAAATTATCAACAAAATTTGAGCCAAATTCGATCCATTTCGTCCAAAAAAAGAAAAATATCAAGATCTGTACCTCTTGACGACATCCGAATCAGTGGACAGTCCACGATTAACACCGCCGATCTTCTCCTCGACCTTCGGAGGATCCACGATCTCATCTCCGTCGCTCTCCTCAGCATTCGCTCGTATCTTCCGACCTTCAGATCCAAACACAGCCGCTCAAAACCTAGCTCAATCGGAAACCCTAGAGATCAACAAAAAAACCCTAGACTTACCTTGATCGGGGAGAGTCGAGAGCAGAATCAGGAGCAGGAGAGCAGAAGGAATCGCCCACTTCCTCATTTCGCTTGCCGTTCGTCGCTGCTGGTGTTGCTAGTTCGAGAGCTTGGGGATCGGGGTTGGGCTATTTAAATTGTGGGAGCCTGGAGAAGAGATGGACGGTTGAGATGGAGTTGCAGGGGACAGCGTGGAGGAATGGACGGTGGAGATGGTTGGAGGGTACGTGGCGGGTTGGTATTGGTTGGGGTGAAGGGCGTGACGTGAGGAGAAATTCGGGGGACTTTTCTGTAGAGTTTGTTAGTGTGGTGACCTTTATTTATTGGTCTTTTTGTTATCTGCAAAGATGTGATAAATGAAAAACTAATTATATTTGATGCTAGATAAGAGCAAGTAAATTAATGTAATCATATTTTTGGATGTAATGATGAAATGATCTCAGGGTAAAGTGTTAGAAGAAGGACGGGAATATGCGTTGAACTTGTAATGTTTGCTACCTATCTAAAAATCTTTTCAAAAATCTTATCATAGTAAGGTTTAGATATGAGGTGGCTACAAGTGATGATTATAGTTTTTTGAATTAAGTTGAGATTTGTGATTAGTTTTTTAAAAAAAAAACCTTAACTTGTTAGTAACCAGTTTCGCTGCCCCAAAGAAATAAGGTTAAATGGCACTTACATCCCTTATTGTTGACTCTTGTAGCGTTTAAATACCCCCAAGTTACAAAACATAGCAAAAAAATAAAAAAAAACCTAAGTTGGCATCCATTTGAATTGGGCTAACACTGTTTAAAAAAACTCGATTGGAATAAAATGCCCCTCCTTAGATTTTGGGAGAAGGGCAGGCAAAGCAGTAAATTCTACAATGAATGAGGGTGAAAAACATTGAATTTTCTCATGTGATCAGCACATGAGAATATTCTAGGAAATATTCTCATGGCTAGTTAACAGAAGCTAGTAACTTGCACAATTTTACCAATTCAGGGTATTTGTTTGCTATGTTTTGCAAATTAGGGTATTTAAGTGTTACAAGAGCGAAACAATAAGATATATAAGTGCCATTTAGCTAAGAAATAAAATAAAAAATCATAAGCGGGGCGGTTCTAAGCCGCACATGCTAAAGATGCGGGGAGGGGGGGGGGGTGTAAATTAGAAATTAAGCCTCCCCCATCAGCAGCTCAGAACCGCCCGCTCGCTATAGAGATGCCTATTGAAAAAGTCTACCACTTGTTTTGCATTTTCATTCAAAACATATTTCTACTGCATCTCTATACAAATAGCATCCACCATAACCAATGACAAACGCTAGCTCTACAAAATCCTCTTACATTTCTCGTACTCAGAATACACATGGTAAGCCTCTTTTAATCTTACCTCACAAGTGAAAACACAAAGATTTGAGTTGCAAGAGATTTCAAATATAAGGCCAACTTTAAAAATAATAAGAAGAAACAAAAAATGTGTATAAACTCCCTGAATTTCATTTATAAGAGTTTGACGCAACATCCGCAGCTACAAAAATAGAACGTCTCCTGGACAGTTCCAAGTATCCGCCTAAGTGAAATAAAGATTCATGTTAGATTCATTGTAGATTTCGATGACATCCGCTTATACACGTTTATATACTTCATTGGATGAAACAAAATTTGCTTCAAATATGCCCTCAAATTCTCTATTCTCAGAATAAAAAGAACAACAATCAAAGTTGAAGGTTCAAATGCCGAGTCTCATCTCCCCTACACAATGACAGTGTAGCCTCCACCGATCTATTCTCATAACTCGCAATTACGCTATACTCCCCTAAGAACCCATTAAAACTGTAAACACCACGATCATCGGTTATCCCTGAGGTTTCTTTAGTTTGCCATTCGTGTAAAAGTTTGTCGACGGTGTCTCCAGCAGGGAGATTGATGAAATTGTTGTCCGTGAGGCACATTTGATAGCACCCGTTCGGATGGAGCGCAGTCCATAGCATTATGCCATTTATTGATGGGTGGGCGAAGCCTTCTCTCAAAACTTCCTCAAGATAAATAGCCTGAAAATGCGAATAATGTAAAATGTAAAGATTATCTCTTGAAATATTCAAAAATACATAAAGAAGATTTGTTATATGAACTACTTCGATGGTGTACTTGATAATGCCTCAAATATCTTTTTTTAAAGTACCATATTGTACTATTGATTATTTCTCGCTGGTCCAAATTGCTTTCAGGAAAAGAAAGGGAATATATGCTATCAAGACTATATTTGAGGGCAACAACATTGTTCGACTTTCTTTTGTTATTCATTGCTGTAACTTTCGTAAGATACAGAGACATTTTGTTTAAGTAGCTAGAAATATTTCATCAAACCCTTTTTAACGTCAATGATGCGAGCTAACACCCACCATTATACTAATAAAAAGAATTAACGTAAAAGTTGTGAGACCACAAGACAAAAAAGGAGTAATTCTAGTCTATTTTATGTTCTAATTATTGGTAGAAATCGCATGTTTCAGTTATAGTTGTATTTGCTTAAATAAGATATAAAGTAATATAAAATTAGCATTAAGTAATCTTAGGACCGAATGGAATGGGATTACAAATTTAGTATCTCTTTTATGCTGTAATATGAACAATGTCTGTGCTACTCTTTCGTGCATACTCAAATTGAATAGTCCCCCTAACTATTCCAATCGCATTTGTAAATATCAAAATGATTAAAAAAATTCATATATCAATTATATATCATTTACCATTGTTTTTGTTTTCCAAAACACATTTACAGGTATGTGTTTTCATTGAAAAATAGAAATAACTAAAGGTTGCTAGCCAGTCAAAGTAAGAAATTTTTGACATTGTGTTCAAATTGAAATATCATTTAAAGTACTAATATCAGTGATTGTTACTATTTCTTAGTCACAATTGCCCCCCTTAAAGAACTTGCTACATGCATTTATGAAATCTTATTGCCCTCTACAAAACAAGGTTGGACCATGGACAAACTAAATAGATCAAGTTTTAGGTGCAAGTGATTCTCTACAAATTGTCATCTAATAAGCTTCAGTGTTAGCAAATCCAAGTCTATAAGAAGATCAAAGTCATTGTTGTGAACAACTAAGCATAAATTTCATATTTATTGTGAGCCTTTAAGCATAGAAAATAAAGAGGGTATGAAAATCACTCACCTGCATATTTTGATCAAAGTTTTTGCTAATATCAATCTCTGTCAACCAAATTGGAAGCTCCAGCGTCGCCAATTTATCCAACACAGCCCTCATCAGAGGAACATTTGGCTTACTGAAATGCCCCTCCAATCCAATCCCCTCCAAAATAGCTCCTCCGCGCTTCAACTCTTTCAACCTCGACACATAAGAGTCCACTGTCGAATTCACATCCACGCAAGTCTCAACAACATTAAAATCATTCATGAACATAGTAGCCAACGGGTCTGCCTTTTGCGCCGTCTCAAAAAACTCCAATGTAGCATTAGGTCCAAGCCTGTCTTCATAGAAATCAAAATGAAGCATCTCATTGCTCACATCCCAGTGCACAAACTCTCCTCTGTATCTTGACATTAGGCTCTCGATTCGAGAGCTGACAGCGGATCTGAGGGCGTCAGTGGTGAGGTTGCGGACCCACGGAGGGGTGTACTTTGGGTCCTCCCAGAAAATGTTGTGGCCTCGGACAAGGATTTGGTTGGAGTGGATGAAGTCTAGCATTTGGTCAGCTAGAGTGTAGTTTAGCTTGCCTGGATCGGGCTCCGTAGCGTACCATTTGAGCTCGTTCTCAAACACTGCAGCGTTGAAACGCTCGATGAACCAAGCCTGAAGAAAGTTAGACGAGAAATGGCAATAAGCACTAAGTGCAACTTGAAAGCATGTAGTATTCCATAGACATCTTGTACCGAAAAAATGAGAAGACATTAGTCATATGGCCATCAGTTGTGAACAGCCATTTAAAAGTTCTAAAAAAAACATCTGAATTTGTAATTTGTTAGGGTCTCGCTTAAGGTCATATATTTGTGTTTTAGGGTTAATTGAACAAAAACCCCTGAGGTATCGTTGTTTTAAACTTTCTAACCTTGTAGTTTTATTGTTGAACATAGACCACTTGAGTTAAAAATTTTTTTGACTATTTTACCCTTAGATAGACTCTCTAATTCCACTCACAGGCAATATCTTCCAGAATTTCTCTGTGAGGAAAAGAGTCAAAAAAAGTTAGACAGGGGGTCTATCTGCAACAATGAAACTACAGAGTGATCAGTTCAAAATAGTTATAGTATTGGGTGTCTGCAATTAACGCTTTGTTTTATAACCATACACGCCTTTCACAGAAGGCTCCCTGCTAATTATATCCTTATATGGAATGCATAAAGAACCTTTAATTTAGTTTTTGCTATTTCTCTATAAATGGTTTGACATATTAAAAAAGGCTATTAAATGCCTCAATCAGGATTATTGATAAGATTATAATTAACAGAGCAAGGAGGATAAAGAGTTGGCCAAAGAGAACTTTATTGAATGCAAATCATGCATTTAAAAAGGTTATGGTAGTGCTTAACTCAAGAGATAGCCTCAACAGTACTAAATGGAAGAATATGATTCACATAGCCGACTCCAAAAAATTTTAGATAAAGAATTTGTTTCTGTTGTATTTTCTTTTTCTCATTTATTTTCTTTTTTTCTCTCGTTTCCCGAGAGTAGAAAACCGAATTTTGGAAGAGCTCAGCAGATTACCTGATAAGCAGAATTCCCTATGATGGTTTTGGCTATTGCAGAACCAAATGGGAAGTCTTTAGATAGTTGTTGAGCCACAACGGATGCTCCTCTGATTTGGTTCCCCTTTGTGTCTGATACATGAATAGCCACTGTTCGCTTCCTTTTCTGCATAAAAAGATCTTGATAATGTCACATATTTAAATAAAATATATAAACTGTATAGTGGAAAAAAGAAATTAAAATCAGAACTCTACCGTTCTTATAGTATCTTGACGGTGCATCTCCCATTGCTCAACTGAGAAGGGTTGTAATGAGGCACTTGCAACTAAGATATCAATACGATTTTTACCTATCATCTGTATAACAAAAATGACAATTGTTTAGATAATTCCCTAGTACAAAACCGCTTTGAAACCTTTGGGGAAGTTTAAGAAGCTTAAACGGTTTAAACCGTTTGGGCTGTTGTTAGCCCCAACAGTTTAAACCATTTGGGTCCAACAAAATAAGAAAAGGAGAAAATTTTCGCCCAAACGGTTATAACTGTTTGCGATTGTTTTTCCAATACTTTTTCAAAGAAATTAAATCATCTCTTATATCCCATAATCTCAAAAACCCAAATATCTAAGGACTACCCAAATTCTTCCAAACCCTAACCACTCCTCCTCCACTGAGCCCCGCCTCTCCACTGTCGCCGGCGCCGACGACGACCCTTTCCTTTGCCCACGCTGACACCGATCTCATCCTCCCACCAAGTCTAACTTCTACTTCTCATTGTCAACCACTGCGGCCTAGTCCTTCATCTCATCTTCCACAACCAAGTACGATAACAACACATACTCCTCGTCTTCCACGACCGCAGCTCCGACAACCGCCGCCTCCTCTTTAATTCCATAGATCTCCTCGACTTCTACCCCTAATTTGACCACCTCATCTTCCTCAATTTCACCGTTTCCTCTTCAACATGTAAGTACTCTCCTCTCTCCTCAAAACCCTAACCCCTAATTTGACCATTTAATCCTAGCTTTTCTCCTCCAACAGCAAATTCGCTCCTTAGACATCAACCACCGTTGCATCCAACCCCTCCTCTAGCTGTAACATTTAGGTAATTTCTGATTTTTTGTTAATTTTATGGTTATTTTCTACAATTGGGGTATTTTCTAGAATTATCATGGAATTATTATGCTCTGTTTGTTTGTGTGTGTGTGTGTGGGGGGGGGGGGGGGGGAGCTTAAACTTGTAAGTTTCTTCCCCTGCCTTTCCCTAAATCATAGAATTGAGTAACATAGTAGCACATTCAGAGTGTAGCTGGTGATAAATGGTGGCTTCAGAATGTAGTCTCCATCAAACTCATTGAAATATTAATACAGATTAGAACATTCATGTTTTATCTAGCTATCTCATGTTCCTTACTTACAAAGTCTTTTGAGTAGAACTCAATGCAGTACACAACTATTTTCAATTGACAGTAACTAAAACTTAGAGCATTAATGCTTCTCTTATAATATGATTCATTAACATAGAGCAGCGTGATATCTTGATTCAGAAAATTATTTTAGTACGCTTCAATTTTCGAAACCTTTTATTTATCTTTACCCTATTTATTATCTCTGGTTAATAAATTTATTGATCATACTGCCTTGATTGCTAAAAATGAGACAATAACCCTTGTGGTCATTGAGTGCACCTACCCACCCTGAATTGTTGTAGTCACCCAGTGCACTTGTCTTTCAGGATGGTGTACTAGCCATCTATCTACTCTAACAACCACCAAAATGATTCACATATTTATTGCCACTCCATTCATGATACATACTCCAGGCTTCCGCTATCCTTTTTTACAATCACAGTCACAAATACAGTAATAATACTAACAAGCACACAACACCAAAAGCAAATTAAGCTGCTTTCTCTCAAATCAAACTTGCCAACTAAGCAAT
>JBAKGM010000002.1:17471360-17491615 GCA_037177215.1 Asparagus racemosus | reverse complement strand
TATATATATATATATGCTCAAAAAGTTCAAGGAGGTTAAAGATGAAGGAAAAAGTGCATAAAATAATAGATCTATAGTCTAAAAAAACAAACCACATACGAAGAAAGATAAAGTGCAGTGAACTTACAGAAGATTAGCCTTAAAGAAATTATGTCCCACTTACGATAGTGCTGGGTTTACAGTATTTGATTTTCAGTGTTCTTCAAATGGTCAGAGGAGGCTCTTTACTCGCTGGCATGCTCGCTAGCATGCCAACACAAGCATGCATTTTAACATCCTTGTTATACTATATATAACACATATGTTAATTTAAACTACTTAAAACACATTTAATTAGGTGTCAAAAACGTATTTAATTAGTCAATCTGGGATTAATACTCACATATTATTAATTAATATGTTTTTCATCTATGGAATCCATCCATATAAAGAGTATCCTTCCAAAGAGTATATTTCACATAAATCCTCCAATATTCCATTTATATCAACAAAAGTTGAGGGCAGAATAAGAATTTTCAAAGTATCAAAAAATCCCCCTTAAATTCAGGGGTTATCAGAAAAACCACTTCAACTTTAAGAATTTTTTCACAAAATTAAGTGCAATTGTTACATGGGTGGGTAAAATTACAAATATTTTGTGCCAGTGAAAATTGTTATTCAAGCTATTAGGAGGATTTTCGAAAAGCGCTGAAAGTGGAAGAGAGTTTTTTTTGATAAACCCTAAACTTAATGGTGATTTTCTTATATTTTGAAAGTTTTCAGGGGTTATATGACAATCATTCAAAGTAAGGGTGTTTTCTGAAATTTAGCCAAGATTCTTTTCATTTCCAAAGGGCACACCTAGCAGATATACACAAACGCTAACCATAAAATGACAGTTCTTTCTTTAAGATCTTAGACTTGCTGAGAAATTCAGCAACTTTGCTGTACCAACCAATTGCGCTATTAAACATTTTTTGATACCATGAGGTTACCAAATATTCTTAAGATAGAACAACAAATCATAATCTGAGAAAATAAAATAAACAAATGAGAGGTTTATTAATCAAAAGCTCTAGGCAGAGAATCTTCAAACAGGGATATCCTAATCTTATTTCCATGGAGAAATCTCACCCTGTGTATTTTGGTGGCAACAGAGAACCAAAAAAAAAAAAAAAAAAAAAACTCTCTTGAATCTTCACGTGTCGAATTGTAAATCTTTGAACAAGTTGTGAATAAACCCTTGTACAATGAAGTACTTGCATCTAAAAGTTTATATGCATGATAATTGTAGGAATAATTCCAATGTTACAGTCTTCCTTATATGCATTTGCTCAAATCATAACCATGTTGTGGAATATTCATGCAATTCTTGGTTTGGTAATTTTAACATATGTTGTTTTTTATGAACTTTTAACATATATTGTTAATATTGTTAGAGTTTTCTATGAGAAATTTACGACTTATATCTTAAAGTTTCACCGACTTTTAAACGTTGATTTCTTGAAGTTTAAAATATTCCCAAAAGGTGTCTCAAACTTTTACCATTTACACTAAAATCTTCTATTACATTATAGTTCATAAATTTGTTTTGATTGCAATTTACAGGGATTTATTTTGCTATAGTTTAACGTCAAACTAATATTATACGTGTTTGAGAAGTGAAGAAATTCATTTATTCTTTTATTTTCAATGAGCTTAAGGTTAAATAGCAAAAGAAGGAAGAAATGGATTCAACATGATTCATTTTCAATTTACGCATAAAAATAAGAATATTCTCATGTGTTGCGCTTTATACAGAATTCTGAACGGTGAACGGTGATGTAATTAAAGGCATTGAAGTTAAAACTAGCGTTCAGACAAATATATTCTTAAGATAGAACAACTAATCATAATCTGAGAAAATATAATAAACAAATGAGAGGTTTATTAACCAAGAAGCTCTATGCATAGAATCTTCACACGTGGGTGTCCGAATCTTATTTCTATTTGAGAAATCTCACCGTGTGTATTTTGATAGCAACAGATAACCAAAGTACTCAACCACAAGAATCCCAAAAAAAAAAAAAAAAAAAAACTCTCTTGAATCTTCACATGACTATTTGTCTATCTTTGTACAAATTGTGGATAAACCCTTGCACAATCAAGTACTTGCATCTAAAAGTTTATATGCGAGATAATTGTAAGAAAATTCCGATGTAAGTCTTACTTATGAGCATTGCTCAAGCCATAACCCTGTTGAGGGATATTCATGCGGTTGTTGTTCTATAATTTTAACACATATACATTTTTTTAATGAACATTTAACACGTGTCGTTAATGTTGTTAGAGTTTTCTCTGAGAAATTTACGATGGTCGTGTGGATTAACTGCACTTTAATTAATATCTTAAAGTTTCACCACTTTTAAACTTCGATTTCGTGGAGTTTAAATTTTCCCAAAAGGTGTCTCAAAGTTTTACCATTCACAGTAAAACCTTCCCTTACATTACTGTTCGTAAAATTGTTTTGGTTGTAATATACAGGGATTTATTTTGCTATAGCTTAATGTGAAACTTATATTATACGAGTTTGAGGAAGTGAAGAAATGAGCTTATTCTTTTATGAGCTTAAGTTTAAATAGCAGAAGAAGGGAGCAAGTGATGCGACGGGATTCATTTTCGGTTAAAATAAAAAATCTAAATATTATCATGTGATATTGTATTTTATACAGAATGCTTAAAATGCAATTAACCCTATTTTTTTTTTTAAAAAAATTTAAGAAACTTTATGGAAACATATTGTAAAACATAAAATTCTGAGGAATGTCTGATTAGATTTTTGATTGTTGTATCTTTATCCTTATCTTATACTTTTCTTAGGACCGATCCGCTATACTATAATATAAATATAGTATTAACAGAATTATAGTATTAACAGAATTTGTTATAACTATTCTCTCAAATCTCAAAAATTTTATTATAATAAAAAAATTTGATTTTCCATTTATAAATATTGTTATTATATAAATTATTATATAAAAAAAATGAAAAATAATCTAATGTACTAATGTAAAAGTAGAAAACCTTTTTTTAATCAATAAAACTACATTTCTCGGATAAGATAAAGACAAGGAGGCATCATTAAAGCCATCGACTCCTCTACCGCTTCCTCGCAAGCGGATAATTTCAACCATTTTCTCTTCGATTTCTCCCTCCGAAAACCCCTTCCCTTCTCTCTCTGTCTCTCTTTCAGATCAAATCTCTGCCCTAATTCAGTTTTTTAAAACCTCCTTCAATCTCTCTCTCTCTCTCTCTCTCTCTCCCCCTCTTTCTCTCTCTAGAAATCTCTGAGATCCCACTGAGAAATGGCCATGGAGATCGAAGATCTATGCCGTCACGTCTCAATCTCCTTCGCTCGAGATGTCGCCTCCGCCAAGAAACGACGAGTCCGAGCAGTCCCCACGGCCTTCATACCGAAACAACCTCAAACAATACGAAATTAGGGTTTCCGACGTCCTCTCCGGCTTCTAGGGTTTCGATAAACGAAGGTAATTTCTTAAAATTTCACGATATCCAACTTAATTGCTTCGGATGTTGATAGTTCAGCAGTTTCTTTAGGTTTCTTGTTGAATTCGTTAAAAAAGACGACAAATTGGGGTATTTTTGGGGTGCATATTGTGAAAAGCGAAGGGAAGCTTCACTATAATCTCACCAGGCGTGCTTACAAGCAATTTCTTGGATTTCGTGTTCGGAAATGGCGGAAAAGTTTGGGTAATTGCTTCGGATCTTGGTGATTCAGTAGTTTCTCTAGGTTCTTGTTGTTGACTTTGTGAAAAAGGACTTCAAATTTGAGTGTCCTGTAGTTTTCTGTCGACAAATTAGATTAAACTGAAGGTTTTACCACTTAAAGATCAAGGCTTTATTGGTGTCCATGGGAGGAAAGGAATTAGCAGTAGTTGATAACACGAGGCCACTTAATCTGAGGGAAATTGCAGCGAGAGCAACCCTGAGAGATATTCGGCTTAGGGGTCACGTATATGTCGAACTGAGACAAGTCGGGAAACGCAGCATCTTCTTCTGCACTCTTTGTCAGACTCAGTGTTTCAATGATTCCGTGTTGAATGATCATCTAAACGGTAATCTCCACTCCCGAAGATATGCTGCTGCCGAGGTTACTCTATTTGGTCCCAACCCGTGGCCTTTTAGTGACGGCGTTCTCTTCTTTAGTACTTCAACTGATATTCATATCAATGGCCATGAAGCAACCTCAAACTTTACCGGTAAATCTAGTGGTGGTGGAAAAGTCGCAAATGGTTATAAAAAGGATTCTACTTGTATTAAGGGTCATGACAAAGCTTCCAAACGTAATGGAAAGAATAGTTATCGATTTATCCCCGGTGTCTTGTTTAAGGCGGAAGTTAGGAATATAAAGGCAAAATTTCTTGGCTATGGTCATATTGGAGCTAGGGTTTGTGAAACAGCTGATGGTCACCGAGATATGACCAGAATTTGGTGTGCCTGGTTGGGACAAGATGCTTCTACTGACAGCAAGGGCTTGCTATCATCTCCCAAATGTGATTTTGCTATAATGAGTTTCTCTTATACTTACGATTTAGGTAGGAAGGTGACTATTGATGAGGGACATGATCCGTTTTGTCCTGGTTCTTTCTTTGAGATTGATGACCTTGGTCACCGCAGAAAGAAGAAAAGGAAATCCTTTTCAGATCCCGAGGATTCCTCAGAGAGTAAGGCTGACCAGTTGAGCGGTTGTAGTGGAGATGCTTCGAGTCAACTTCATGCGTCAAGACTGATATCCAACAAGTTTACCAGGAAAGAACTAAGAAAGCAAAAGAGTCTCACTGCAGAAAGAACATGCGATATTTGTGGCCAGCTGATGCTCCTCGGGAAAGATGTTTCCACCTTGCTTAATTGCAAGACTGGTAAATTAGCTTGCAGCAGTAGAAATACCAATGGGGTTAGTGTTTGCATGTTTTGCTCAATGCTGTTAACTTAAGAAGATGTTTTTTTGTTGAACTCTTTTCAATGTGTAGGCTTTTCATTTATTTCATACCTCTTGCCTTATCCACTGGATCCTCCTTTGTGAATCTGCAACGTGGAGTGGTCAGTCAGCAAATGGAAAGGCCACGACAAGGGGGAGAAAGAGTAAACTGGCGCAAAAGAATACTATCGCTAAATTTTGCCCAGAGTGTCAAGGCACAGGCATACATATTGAGGGAGATGAACTGGAAAAACCAAGCTGTCCTCTTTCAGAGGTTGTTGGGCACAAGTTTCTTCTTCTAAAGTTATTTACCTATTAAGAGACTCCTCTACTATCTATTTATACTCATGGGTAGATGACAAACTATTCTTTTAGGTGTTCCTTCATAAACTGAAAGTCATCGAGGCAAATAAGGCATGGATGAAAAAACCTGAAGACCTCAAGAAATGCTCAACTGGCCTTCATTTTTCTTCTGACTCTGATAAAATTTATATTCAGGTGACATAATATCTTGACTGGCTTGTTGAATAACTCCACAATATTATTATATTATTTATTTTAACTCATATTACTCTGACCACAGGAAAAGGTGGTGCCGTTGAAGCTGTTGCATTTCTATCGATCTGATGAATAAATGTTGATGCCAGTCATAAGTTTCCACAGGTTTCTGTGAAGACTGCAGGTCGATAATGTTAGATAAATGCTATGTAAATTTTCTCAAGTTGCTGAACACATCTTTATGATTATTAGCTATGTGGAGAGAATATGCTTATAGATAAATGTCAATGTTGTACACATGTATGATATCTGATACTTGTTAATTGTACATGACATGGTTTTAGTTTCCCAGGAAAGCTTTAGGCAGGAACCTATCTTGTGAACCTGTTATGAATTGATATTTGGGATTAAAAGATTATCGAAGGCCTGTTTTTTCACTGGCAAATGATGGAGAAAACTTAAACTATCCATGTTGGCATGCTTATTCTTTTATTACTTATTTTCTATAGTAGATAAGAAATTTCAGCATCCTGCTAACTTCCGTTTGTATTTGAAATGCATATACCTATTATGTCTGCTGCAGCTTTGGTTATCTAAAACTTCCATTAGCTATGATGCGCTGATTTTTGTGTCTCGTATCTGAGTTTTCATTAATGGAGCAGCAATTAGATTGGCTATTTTATATTTATGTGGATAATTTCATATTGAAGTGTAGTGCCATATTGGAAGGGTTAAAAAAGAACGGCAGACTTACATTGGAGATGGAGCGGATACCTAATAGCATAGGAGTTGGAGCGGAAACCTAATAGCTTCAGTTTTTGGGTTAACTAGGTTTCTAGTCTCTAGTTAAGGCCCACAAACTCCGATTGGGCCCGAATTCTACCCATCAAGGATTAACAATAGTTAGCTATAGATTGGATACTCTATATAGTCGATCAATATTCTTGTGCGGAAATATCTTCTGCTGGTCAATTTGCTCTTTTAAATCTAGACCTTGTTACTTGCGGAAACATCTTTGTGAATCTTTTACTTATCCTATATTGTCATGGGATTTCTGGCTTTGCTGTTGGATATTTTACCGGTTGCGTCTTTCTCCTTGGGTTTTTGAAAAGATGCCAACTTGGTTTAATTTTATTTTGTGTAGGTGCTGAGGAGCCTTACTGAAAATTTCATTCAATTTGAGCGAGTCATAGATAGTCCTCAAGCCATAAGTTTGGACATAGGCCTAACTAACATTGTGGAAAGAGAATTTGAAAATGAAGTGACAAGATAGGGTTTAGGCTCTGCCAAGCTGTAGCAAGCTTTAGTAGCAAAAGAAGGTCAAGGATTTTTTAGGGGAAAAAAGACTAGAAAGCAATAAAATAGGGAGGAAATCAGAAGAATTAACACAATGAAGAAGTAAAATGAGTGATTGGTGCAATTCTTATTGAAAATGATGGATATCAAGAAAAGAAGATGATATGTGCAGTGTCAAAATCTTTTAAATCCTGAAGCAGGAGCTATAAGTGTCCCAGAAGCAGCGTAGACTATATCGAAGCAGGGGTGGATCTGCTCCTCTGCACCAACAACCTTCGATTTAATGAGTGCTTCATCTGTTTTCTCTTGTTTTCCAAACTTCGAAAGTCGCTTCAGGTGTGGCTCTGTTTGCATCAAATAGGATGATATGGTTCCAGTATGCTAACAGATGCTTCATGTTCAATGTTTTTAAACTTCAAAGTTGCAGGTAGTTCTCTCTTCCAGTAACCAGGGTTGATTTCTCCACTTTTCTGCACTATTTAGCAGGACAAAGGTAACCATATAAGTTATTTATCTATTCTAAAATGTTATGAATCGGTGTTTTATTTTATTTCATTTGTCTGTTATGTTGGGTGACTTTTTCACCTGAAGGGTTGATTATGATAATTTGTTATGGAATTTTCTTCTGATTAATTATCTTGTGCTATGGTTCTCCAAACATTTTGTTATGTTAATCTGGGTGTTATGTCCTTCTTAGGGTGTGTTTGGCAACTTCAAAATTGAACGAGGCTTAGATTAGTTCTCTTTTAACTAGGCTAAGGATGAGCCACGTGAGGGCTGGTTCACAAAAGAGCTAGTTTAGGGTTAAGATTTTGAACTAGAAAGAACTAGCTCAATTTGGGCCTAATTTTTGCCAAACTAAAAAACAAGGTTTTGGACCAATATTGTACCACTTAAAACAAGTTTTGTGGAGTTGCCAAACACGCCCCTAGCGTTGTTGAATCTAGTTTATGATATTCTATTTCTTCATACATGCTATATGTAGTTACTCTTGATATTCTTGCTAATAGAACCCCTTGCAAAAACTTCAGCAATAATACTTTCGTCTCGCCGAATTTTACATCTTTCATCACAACTATATTTCCTTTGATACTGATTGTCTTGCTCCCCTTTACCTCTTTGGCTTGGACTTTTGATGTCTTAATTAATTGTATTGGATACTGTACCCATCATTCGACTTCCCAACTACTGGCGTTTGACATTTTGAACTGTTCTTCCTTGAAATATTTTAGCGGGGTGCTTCAGTTGGTACTCCATTTTCTGGGAGATGCTCAATTTGATCCAACACGAGGTTATCATGGCTGTTTCTTTTAGCCACCATTTCGCAATTTTTAACGTCTCGCTCCTTAAGAAAACAAGTCCTGTACACTTAAATTCCATCCGGCTGCTAATGATCTCATTTTGCCCCTTACATCTCCCACTATGGGCATCGGTAGCTGCTAACTTATGGTGCATAATTAGTTATGTTCTGTTTTCACCTTTACTTCTGTACTTCTGCCCCATCTCCTTTAGCTATGAACGACTGCCTGTACCTTATGTACCAGTTATCTAATTGTTGAAGTTATTGAGATGCCTTTATTTTCAATTGTATGTCTTCACATATTTGCTTATTTTCCACCTTAAACTCGAGTCATGTTATTTACAAATTTACGCAGCTTGTCACCCTAGTTGTGGAGCCTCGAAACGAAAATCCTTTCTCACTATGTTAATTGATGACCAGGCAATCAAATTGCATAATTGTTCGTGTAATTCACTTCATTTTCCGAGTAGTTAAATAAAATCCACGGAAACCTGTCAGTTATGTTCCGAATCCCTAATAAAATCGGGTGTTTAAAGTGTTAGGACAATTTTGATTCAGATCCTGGAACCTTATCAATTCCTTGTGATACTATTAGCATAATATTCTTCAATCTGGTAGGAACTTAGTAGCTAAGACCTGCTTATGATTTCTGTCAAAATTTCAGCTGAAAAGCATGAACACGGGCACGGAATACAAACATGACATGGACTCAACAAAACAATGCTTCCTTAAAAAATCATAACACAATATAACATGCCAACATTACAACATATTTGTATGTGTACCACTAGATTGTTATTTTTATTTCCTCTATTCTTTACTTTTCTTCATTTGTTTCGTTTCACTAATTTGCTCGTTTTCGCACGCATGTTCATTGTGATGCTCATTCACATTTCATGTTTAACAAGACAAAGAAAAGGGCAAATGGTGAATAATATTCCAACCATGGCATGTTTTTCATCACAATGAATGTAGACTGTGGAAAATGAAAGAACACGACAGGGGAATTTATGATAATTCTCTGTGATGGTAAGAAATAGATACAAGTCCAAAGAAAGTTGCTATGATTGCAGATTCACCATATATTACAGGATCTCTTTCACAATGCACATATTTTTCTCTCTCCTCTCTCTTTACAAACCAACTATAACTGTAGATTTTCCTGAACCAGCAGATTGGAATCTTGCAGGCATGAACGAGTACGAGGAGAAAACACGAAGAAGCTAGGAGAAACGGGCATCGTAGTAGAATTTTGCCCAAGAGTAAGAAGCAAAGGATCTATATTACCACCATCTCCAACAACTTCTCCACGTGAACCAGAGCTAATATCAACGCTCTGCAGCGGCGAGGATGACGATTTGTTACCTGTCAATCTTTGCACCAAACTCATGAAATCTTGAGGCTTAGCGTGGATAATTCTCGGTGAATGAACGTACACGATCACTGGAGGCTCGCGACGATTTTCTTGCTTCTTGTATATTTGATGAGATTTCTTGGCTATGTCAACTGGTGGAGGCCTTGGACCTTGGAGCTGAACTCTTCTAGATGAAGGCATGGTTTTGTTAGTTGTTGGTATGATGAAATACTATTGCATCGCCATTTATATAGCTGATAGAGTTGAAAAAAATTTATGTAGGAAAAGTCAAAGGTCTATGGCTGAAAGGGTAGACTTCGGACCTCATATGAAGGGTTTTTACGATTAATTTTTTCATGTTAAGTCTAGGTCAAAAAACAGATGTTCAACTGACGTTGGTCCGTGAAATAGAAAAATCAAGTATTCGTTAGAGGGCAAAATGTGAGATGTATATATTAAAGATTAGAGAAATGGTTACATGATACATGGTGCTTGCTCAATGCGCCGACCGGGTCCTGCCATTTTTATGGCATTTGATGTGAGCAGAAACTCATGGAAGTAACTGTGACCGGGTCCTGCCATTTTTTTTATTTTTAAATCCGGCAATGTACGTCCTCGAGAAATTAAAATAGTTAAAAAAATGATTAGGAGTTGTCAATTCATTTTTTTTTTCGTTTAGTAAGTTATCAAGAGATAAATTGTGGACGCAGTCAAGATGCAGAACTGAGTTCTTAAAGTACTCTATAGGGACTGTTAGCTTGACGTGGAAGAATTGTGGAACAAAAAGCTTTTATGGGTAGTATTTTGAGTAACGTCTGTTGAAACTAGGCTCGTGGTTATGTGGTGCACGAACACGTTTTAAGAGATTATTCCAGGGATCTAAAGCATTTTGTCTGATACATTTGAGCAGTATATGTTGACCTTCAACTTTTCAAATACCATCTCGCTATTGGTAATGTATGGTTTTCTCGTGCGTTTCAGATTATTTGAAATATAGTCAAATTTTGAGAAAAGAAGTTCAAACATTTTTTATGACCATCATCCTGTTTTAAGAGTTGCCGTACAAAAATGGATGCTAAGGAGCAAAAATACAATGTTACAGCGAAAAGAGCGAAAGTCAAACTGCGAAGATTTCACAAAAGTGATTGGCAATATTTCATACATGACTATCAAATCAGACTGTATTCTCCCATCTTTCTCATCTATACTGTCATTGATTCTTTTAAATTGCATTTAAATGTGCTACAGTTTCACCAACCTTGTATTTAAGTGACCTATATTTTCAAACTGAGTAAATAAATACCCCAAAATATTTAAATATTGCAGATAAATGTCCAAAGTTAAAAAGAACCCAATTTCTCTATATATCCAAGAATACCACATGACAGAGGGTACTAAAGTGCAACTTTTAAAAACTTTAGGGTATTTAAATGAGGCCATTTACGAATTGCGGGTATTTATATGCAACATTGGGTGAACAAGAGGGCATCAAAACATAATATTTTGAAACTTTAAGATATTTAGCTACAATATTTAAATATTTTGGAGGTATTTATTTGACTAATTTGAAAATAGAGGTTACTTAAGTACACAATTGGTGAAACTATAACCTATAGGCCATTTAAGTGTGATTTATCCAGGTTTGGGTTTAGTTGCAATCTTCCCTATTTACTTACCACCATCCCACTCGCCCACTCACGTGACCTTCGGGGTTCCGGACACCGCTCACTCCTCCATTTAGGAGAAAGTATCCTATAGATCAGATACATGGATGAATGACAGACCCATATAATCTCAACATTTAGATCCCTTATATTTTGAGATTTATACTCAGATTTAAAAAGATCTGAAGGTTAAAATCTTATGGATGTGTCGTTCATACAATGGGCTTTCACGGAGCCAAACAGGCGCAAAGCTCTCCGATTCACTTTACGTCATTCACACTCCCCGCGGTGACCGCACCGCTCCCTCATTCCCAAAAAAAAAGAGCCCCAATTCTCAACTTTCCCTCCCAAAAATCCCTAGCTCCCCAAAAAATAGGAAACCCTAAATGGTCTCCTCATCTTTTCCCGCGGGATCCAAAGTCGAGGTCCGATCCAACGAGGACGGATTCAAAGGCGCCTGGTTCGAGGCCAAGATCATCAAACCCCTCCCCAAATACCGCCGGTTCACCGTCTCCTACGACGCCCTCGTCTCCGACGAGGTCGCCGGAAAACCACTCGAGGACACAGTGTACTGCTCCTTCGTCCGGCCTCGCCCGCCGCCGCGGCCGGCGGCGGCGGGGTTCGAGGTCCACCAGCTCGTCGAGGCGTTTCACAACGATGGGTGGTGGAGGGGGGTTGTGAGCGAAGTGGTGAAGGGGAAGCGAGGAGTGTTTAGGGTTTGCTTCCCGAGCACGAGGGAGGAGTTTGAGTTTAAGGGGAAGGAGTTGAGGGAGCTGCGCGAGTGGGTTAAGGGGAATTGGGTTGCCGTCAAAGATCAGGAGGTGAGTGAATTTTGTCGATTGTAGTCGCCAATTTTGAATATTGGGATATATTGGCGAGTTATTACCAATTTGCTTCTTGTGTATGTCGTACATTTGCGAGAAAGATATTGATTTGCACAAATGGTAGAAGGAACTAAATTCGGACATGTTTTGTTGCTTAGGTTAGTTTACGAGGGAAAACCCATTTGTATATTTTTAGAGCTAGGTTTTATGATTTTTCATATGGAACAGTTAGAGTATGAAATTATAACCATCAACCTTCATCACAACTTCAGAGTTTTGGTCTACTAGAAGGACCTTTTAACATTGTATTATGATTTGATCATATTGAATTCGTTAGAGTATAAAACATAGCCCTTCGACCTCAGCACAACTTCGGATTCTTGGTCTAGCAGAAGGGACCTTTTAACACGGTAACAGAGCAACCCCGGTTCAAATCTCAGCGGCCAGGAGTTTAAAGTAGATTTAGAAACAAAAGAAACTGTAGCATGAGTCTAGATTTCAGCCCATAAAAGGTGCTGCCCATAAAAGATGCTAAACTTGCTGGGGGCATGTTTAAGTATAAAATTACAAACATCAACCCTCACCACAACTTCAAATTTTCTGTCTAGTGGAAGGGACTTTTAACATGAATTAACAAAGATTTTTTGAGATATTGGTCCCCCAAATCTTATGTATTTGAAATAGGTCCCTCGATCTTTGATATCGTGAAAAATATGTATCTTCATTAGCCAATGGCATCATCTTATTTCTTCCTGCCTCCCCCCCCCCCCCCAACACACACATTACTCCTCTCCAATCACATCACAAATGTAGTATCTTTGTTAATCAGTGCAGCTGCTAACACTGATGCTAATCTTATCGGGGATGATTATAATGTCCTCTTCTTCAACTCCTCCAACCTTCAAATAAATAATCCATAAAGATGATCAACTCATTCTGTATTAGGGCTTCCATTTCGTCTCTAACACCATCATTGAGCACTAGAACTTCACGTCCAAATCCACTCTCTTCTACACCAAACCAACGCTCTATGAGAACTGAAAGAGAGTGACAAACATAACTTATCAGGGGGGGGGGGGGGAGAGGGGTTTTGAACCATAAAACCCAAACTACTGGGGGGAGAGAGAGTGGTTTTGAACCATAAAACCCAAACGACCGGGGAGAGAGGGAGAGGGAGAGGGAGAGGGAGAGAGATTTTGAACCATAAACAAACGACTGATTCCCTCTAGAACATGTTCTTAACTAAGGTGGGCTAAGGAACTAAATCGGTACCAATTATACCTGAGTTAATTTCCAATGGAAAACAGTAACATGTACTCATTTGAGATAACTAATGATTTTCAGGGGACCTATTTCATATATCAAGATTTGGGGGACTTATGTCAATATACGTGAAATTTGGGGACCAATATCTCAAAAACCTGGCAACAAAGTGGTTGATGAAACTAAACTTTGAAGTATTTCATGTTGGGGAATAATGTTGCCTTCTGCCTTTTCATCAAATTCAAAATTTAACATATCAAGTTGTCAACTTTCTTATTTCTATATTCTTTCTCTCTGTCAGCATAGAGATTGTAAACTTCCTTGTGCCTTTTTTGCTTGAACTAAGTCATTCTCATCGAGAAATCATCACCAGACTTTGATCTGACTATTTTCATGTGCTTGGC
Organism: Asparagus racemosus; assembly: GCA_037177215.1. Taxonomy (NCBI): domain Eukaryota; kingdom Viridiplantae; phylum Streptophyta; class Magnoliopsida; order Asparagales; family Asparagaceae; genus Asparagus; species Asparagus racemosus. Next base: position 17,478,055 of record JBAKGM010000002.1, on the reverse strand, counting down.
TTAAAAATATTTCTTTTTCTTTAATTTTTCCTGTAGGTAGAAGAAAAGAATGTTATGTTTGATGTGGGAAGTCGGATAGAAGTAAGCAGGGACAAAGAGAACTATGGAGCATCTTGGTATATTGGGACTGTCTTAAAAGTGATAGGGGCAGGCTTTTTCTTGGTGGAATACGAGAATCTAAGAGTAGATAGTCGTCGTAGTAATGGAATGCCCCTAAAGGAGATTGTTGATCTGCAGTATATAAGGCCCTCCCCTCCCCTTGAAACGGAGTTTGATGATTTTGTCGATGTCTTGGAAGAAGTCGAGGCATTTCATAAGGGTGGGTGGGTAGCTGGAGTTGTCTCAAAGCTTCTGTGTGGGTCGAGATACATTTTTAAACCCAAGCACTGGGAGGAGGAGATTGAGCTTGACCGGACTGCAATAAGGCCTCACTTTGATTGGACAAACGGTCGCTGGGTTCGCATTTCTCGGGTATCACATAAATTGGACTAGCTCTTTTTTTTTCTTTCGTTTTTTGCATCTTGGGTATTTAGGGCACTGTGAACTTCGTAAGATGAGATAGGAGTTGTTTCTGATTTCATGTCTAAGTCTGAAGAAGTTACTGCAACCGTGCATTCTTTTTCCGGTCAATTAGCATTACTACTATTACTATTACATGTGTTCATCAAAATGTGATTATTAAAATGGATAAATCATTGTTCATCAATTGTCCTGTTTCAAACTCATAGACTGGACACTTTACTTTCTTACAATCAAAATGTTCAAGTGCACACTCTCGGGCATAGTATGTAGATTATGTGCATCTTATCCTATATAATCTTTGTTTTACTCATAACTGGTCCTTGGTTTCCTTGTTGGTTCTATGTTGCAGGAGAAGAGTAGCAAAAGACCATCTTCAAGGGAAACAAGAACATATAATCTCCATGAAACAAGAACATATAGTCGAAGACAGAAATCCCGTTTTGTCGAACTATCCAATTTACCAGTTTCAACACCAACTTTTAGTGATAATGGTGGTGAAGTTGCTGGGAGATCTGCTGTTTTGGATTTGAAGGCCAAGAAGTCTGACGAGCCTACAGTTGAAGGTGGAATCGAGACATCTCAAACTTTCAAGAAGTTGAGGAAAGGAAAACCGCCAGACGAACACCTGAAGGCAAAGAAGTCTAAGGAGCCTACAGTTGAAGGTGGTATTGAGACATCTCAAACTTGCAAGAAGTCGAAGGTAGGAAAAATGCCAGAAGAGCACCTGAAGGTGATAGATGAAACCAAGTCAGTTGCTCATAGATGCATAGAAAGATCTCGCACTGGGAAACATTCTACTCTTTCTATTGCGATGCTTTCCCGCATTAATAGGTATAAAACGACTGAGAGAATTGCTGCCATGCGTTTGAAGGATAAAAAGATCAAGGAGTCCACCTTTAAAGAAAGAATTATGTCTTCTCAGCTTCGCAATAACTCAACGAAAGGAAAATCATTGGAAGAACGCATGCGATCGGTTGATAGCATATTGAAGAATTGTTGCACTAAAAAGAAAGGAGTGGTAGGAAAAACATCCTCTGCTGGGCCTACTCCAGGAGATACTGAGATACCATCTCACTGGAAAATTGGAAAAAAATCAATGGAGCTGATTCATGAACAAGACATATCCAAAATGAGTGGTAATGAATCAGCAAACAATGTTGAAGGCTCATCTAATTGCTTGGATTTTGCATCAAAGCATAAGTCATGGGAAGCTAACTTTGGCTGTTCTCTAATTGCAGGCTGGGGAAGTCATAAAGCCAGGCATGTTAAGACAGAGAATACAAAGATGAAGAGAGACGAGCTTGTCTTCCAGTCTGCAGATTGCAAAAGAAAGACTCCAGATGTTATCGTAAGTCATTACCCTTTATCACCATTTTTTTATGATTAAATGTATATTCTTGTTTGTTTTCTTGTTTAGAACCAAGTGAGTTTATATGGTTACCATGACATAAATCATTTCTTCTTCTTTTTTCCTTTCTCCTAGGATGTGGAGCAGCAAGACAAGATGAAGATACGTAAGATAAGCAGACCTCCAAAGAAAAAGATTACTAGCAAGAAAGGTAAGTGCTGTAAGAGAGCTGACCTCCAAAGAAAAAGATCACTTATAGAAATAGTGTTGTAATTTCAGATCTAGTGTACAGCTTGGACATTGTTGATAAAAACTCGTTATGTAACTTGTGAATTGTTATTTTGCGTTATGCGACCTAACAAACCTTAAACGTCGCATAAGCTTTTGAAATAGTCAAGTTACGTCATAGTTCTACATTTTTATATTAAAGTATGTACTTTCAATGTAATGTACACTATTTCAATATGACATGCATTTCAGTAGAAGTTACGTTGTTCCGATACACTTTATCGTGGAGGCCTAACTGCGTAGGAGTATTTTTTTAAATGGAAACTTGAACTACTACTTTTCAATTGGTTGTTAAGCATCAATAACTTATTTTGGTTGAAAAATTGACTTTGTATATTTGATAATTGTTATATTTGAAATTTGTGATGATTATATTTATTAAAATCATTATGAATATTTATATTTGGTAATTATTTAAATAAACAATAAAACATGTAACCTATGTTATGCGTTACTTTGTTTTGCGTTTTATATTATCGAGAAGTGAGTGTCACATTATGCATTATTGTTATTTTAAACATGACTCTGCCAATTCTTATAGATGAAATCTATTTCTGAAAAATTTAGGAATGGGATCCACACAACCAGAAGAAAGGGAAGAGGTAGTGGGAGGTGAAGATAGGAGGGAGTTTGTTGAACCATCCAAGAATTGCCTGCTGACTGCCAATAGGGAGGGTACGTCTGCATTATACAGAGCTTGTTAATCTTTGAGAATACAAGTAATTCTTCTGATGCCCTTATTTCTGTGCAGGGAAAAAGCCTGCTAATGATACAAATATTTGTTTGTACAATATGCAAGAAGACATCATGGAATACTCTCCTGAGACACGCCAACTAGATTCTTCCATTGTAGTTTCCAATTTGCTCGAGGACTCAACTACCCAGAACTTGTCAAAATTGAAATCTTTCAAAAGTAGGATTGCTGAATGTGATGCTGAAGGACCAAGGCAAGCTCTTTCTTTTGATGAAGATGATGTTCACAATCATGACGATCTTATTCCGAATGGATCAAAGGAAGCAGTTGAGATGGAGAGGTTGCTGGCTGATCATACACCCAATGGACTATCACTTCTCAAGGAGTATAATGCTTGCGATCAAACATTGTTGTCTGGAAAGGCTTCTGGTGAGATGGAGGTTAGAACACCCCCTGACCACAGCCCTAATGCTTCATCACTTTCTAGAGAAGAGCATGTTCCTGATCACGGTGACTTCACTTCCAGTGAGTCTCTGATGAAGAAGACTGTTATTGAGATGGAGAAGACGTCAAATGATCCTGCACATTTGAAGGAAGATATTCATTGTCGTGATCATCTAACTTCAAGTGGATTGCCCTCAGAAAAAGCTGTAGTTGAGGCAGAGGGGAGACTTGATATTTATCCCATATGTAGTATGTCACCATGTAGCTCAGTGGCATTGCCTTTTATGAAGGAGTCTGCAATGTGGGAAACTGTCGAGTCAATGGAAGTATTTCACTCAACTCCACAACAGCCACATTTTCATCCTTTGAAGCAGTATGTGGTAGAGTATCGCGAAGGAATGGCTATTGGTTTGATGGTGACCTTTGCCAATTTAGTTTCTAGTATTCAGAAGCTGCGGATTACCGATCCTGAAGATATTTTTGAAGAAAAATTGAAGGTCCTTATTTCCTTGGAGTCACATGGATTTGATATTCAGTTTGCACGATCTTGCCTTGAGAAGTTACTACAGATACGAAGTAATGTTAGTCATTCTGAGGGCAAAAAAGTGTCTTTGAAAGAGAAAATACTGGAGGCAGAGGATGAGAAAGATCAACTTGAAGAATTTATTGCTGCACATGATAAAATCATATTGGAATTGGAAGAAAATCTCTATCGCTACAAAGAGAGGAGGTCGTCAATGATTTCAGGGAGGAACAAAAGGGATTCTGAGATTGTTCAGTTAAAAATGAATCTGCAAGCAACTGAAGAAGCCTTTTCTTCTGCAGAAGAGAACTTTAATGGTGTTGCACGATCCATGGTAAATGTAACATGATCTTATTCAAACAGGTGACTTTACTTCAATTTTGTGCAAATATAGTATATGTTACTATCAAGTTATTAATTTTTAGGCACTGTTTTCTGAGAAATAGTGCATTATTTGTTCCTTGATATGGTCTTGCATGCCTGCATTACCATAGTGATCGTATTCTGATCATGTTGATATTTATGCATTAGTCATGAAATGTTCCTATTATTTTCAGTATTTTCCTTTTGGGAAAATGACTGAAGGAGTTGGGATAATTATGTGAATGTTTCACATACCTCTTGCTATGCATAAGAAAGGTACCATCACTATTCTGATAATCTTATGACATATAGTAAAAGATTTATGACCATTTTCAATCTTTTAATTGGTGAAGGTTAGTAAGAAGTAATACACTAAAGAAAGAATTATTTGGAGTTTTAGTAGAGGGTTAAACATGCACCATCTAGTGCATATTAAGATGGGATTGGTAAATGAATTTGTTTATATTTTCTCCATAGCAAGAGTTTTTACTCCAAATTGGAAGCACTTGAATTATAATTTTAAGATTGATAACCAGACTTCCATACATTAGGAATATTTAGTGGGAAAGTAATGTCAGAGGTTTATCCCCAAAGTTTAAAGCCTCTTAATGTTGGATGGAAGTTACTAATTTGGTGAAGCGTTGACAGGTAATGCTAGTGTTGATATGTGGATATGTTGATAATATGATCTTTATTTCTTGGAACATTTTTTTTCTTGCTTTTGAGATTTTCTGAAACTTGGACTTATAATTTCATGATATGTTCTCTATGTTGCTTTTTCTTTTTTGTTAAAATAGAGATTTTTGCTATATGGAGTAATTCTTTTTTATTATACTGTTTCCTGACAGTAGATTGATCATCGTGTATTGGTAAAGCTATATTTGTTTGAGAAATGATTTGTCTTCATTAAAACACAAATGCACCTTTGATATTAAATTTTCATGATCTTTTTTCTTGTTATTATTAAGGTGTCTCTGTTTAGACTCTGCATCTTTGCTCATACTTTATCAGGATTCTGGATTTCTCTTTTATTCAGTATTAGTGGAAAAGGAAGGGGAAAAAATGCTTTCCTATTTGTTCTATGTCAATTCAAATATCATTTATATGTTTATGTACTTACATATATGAATATCAGTGGTAAGCGTCTGAGTGTATTGAATATTATGCACGTTCAGCTATAATTCATGTGTATTTTTTATACCTGGTGTGGTTCAAGTATTGGCCTTCTTGATTTAGCATGTTTTAAAAGGTTGTTTAACCTATGTCTACGGATGAAGGAGAAATAGGAATATTTTAATCAAAATGTATGATTTCACGTACATAAAATTAATATTTCTCTCATAATATATAGTTGTAAGAAGTATTCAACCTGATTCACTCCACGGGTATTTCTTTGATTGTAAGCATCTAGTATGAGGTAAAGTATCGGAAGGAATGGCTATCAGTTTGATGCTGACCTTTGCCAATTTAGTTGCCAGTATTCAAAAACTGCAGATTACCAATTGTGAAGATATTTTTGAAGAAAACTTAAAGGTCTTTATTTCCTTGGAGTGACATGTATTCCATATTCAGTTTGCACGATCTTTCCTTGAGAAATTACAACATATATGTATTAACGTTAGTCATTCTGAGGCTGAAAAAGTGTCTTTGGAAGAGAAAATACTGGAGGAAGGATGAGAAAGAGCAACTTGTAAATATTATTGCTGCGCATGATAAAATTATATTGGAATTAGAAGAAAATCTTTGTCGCTACAGAGAGAGAAGGTCATCAGTGATTTCAGTAAGGAACAAAAAGGTATTCGGAGATTGTTCAGTAAAAAATGAATCTTCAAGCAACTAAAGAAACCTTTTCTTCTGCAGAAGAGAACTTGAATACTGTTGTAGGCTCTATGGTAAATGTAACATGATCTTGTTCAAACAGGTGAGTGACTTTACTTCAATATTGTGCAAATATGGTATATTTTACTACCAAGTGTCAAATTTTTAGTTTACTATTTATTGAGAATTAACTGCATCCTTTGTTCCTTGATCTAGTCTTGCACGACTGTAATACCACAGTAACTTATATTCTGATTATCTTGATATTTTATACGTTATTTTGTCACGAAATATTCCTATTATTTTGCAGTATTTTCCATTTTAGCAGAATGACTGAAGGAGTTGGGATAATTATGTGAATGTTTCACACACCTCTTGCTATGCATGAGGAAGGTACCATCACTATTCTGATGTTCTTATGACATAATAGAAGATTTATTTCCCTTTTCAATCTTTTAATTGCTGAAAGTTCCACGAAGTAATATACTGAAGAAGTATTCAGAGTTTTTCGTGCATGGGATGGCATCTGTTAGACATATAATACACGCGCTTGCAATTGCGGGGACAATTTTACATGATGGCAATATGTACATCCAAGGAAAAAGGATTAAAACATGTACCATTTATGTTAAGATGGAATTTGATAAATGAATTTGATTATATATATATATATATATATATATATATATATATAT
>JBAKGM010000002.1:17448230-17466406 GCA_037177215.1 Asparagus racemosus | reverse complement strand
TATATAAAATGGCTAATTTACCCTTTCATAAATAATAATTTATTTTTGGGTAAGATTCAGTACCTTTAATATTTGGAAAATGACTTGGAATTGTTGACCATTGTAGGTAGATAGTGGTCCGAATTTTGCATCGAGAGCGATCTCGTTGCTGGTCTGAACGAATCCTTGGCAATGTAAATTGTAACAACCTGTTGTCAGATATGCATCTGCCTGTTTTGATGATTTAATATATAATTCAAGTTAATAAATTAAGAAATTGGATTAAAACAGTTAACTTTGGGAGGTTTTGGACAAACTCTGCCCTCAACTTTATAAAACTGAGAAAACCTTAGATTATATTAAATTACATTAAATCTCTTGATTCTTGAGTTTTGTTCAGAGAATTTTCTCTTACTTTAAAAATCTCAGAGAGATTTTGTACTGACCCTTCCAAAGTTCAGGGAGGGTTGCGGGATTTACTGTTGATTTTTAGAGGTTTTTGCTTATAAACCCAAAGTTTTCCTTTCATTTACCAAAAAATCTACCAAGTTGTATATGTTCCAACAAACCCAATATATTGAAAGTTTGTTTAATTACCTTGAATCCGGTTATAGTCCACCAAAGCAAAAAAAAAGTTATGCACATATGAAAGATTTATGAAACTAACCGTCCAATATGTGAAGAGCCGAGTGTCATTGTCTCCATAAAGTGGGGGATTGACCTGAAATAATATCACACCACAATTTTAGTTATGAGTTGAATAAACCATGGAAAGAAAGATTCAATTGCATTTGAGATATAGGAAAAGATATGTCTAAAATATCATTGAAAACACACATTGAAGGTCTTTGTATATTATATATTAAGAAATTCTGTAAAGTAGAATTTATTATGTTTTCTTACACAATTTTTAGATATTGTGTTATGTTGAAAATTAATTTAACTAATATCTAATAATTTAAAAAGCACCCTTTAACAACTAACTAAGATAGGTAGCTTTTATATTTAAGTTGGGAAAAAAGCTACAACAAAGTTAAGTGGACTAAGAGATCAGCTAACCAACTTTTCGATCCTTTGATTTTGCTCTGCCATCCATCTTGGTATGTGGTACATATTGAAGATATATTGTTTGATACTGATACTTACAGAGATTCAGTTAGATACTCTGTAGAGATTTGATTGATACTTTCCATCTCTACAGAGTGTCTAACTGAATCTCTACAAGTATCAGTATCAAATAATATCTTCAATAGTACACATCAAGATAGTTTTTATGAGTATCGTACATCAATAAAATAAAATCGAGAGGATAAAAAGATTGGTGCATACAGTTCTCAGTCCGCTTAAGTTTATTCCACTTTAAATTACTGGTTAAGTTGAATAAAAAGAATATGACAATGATTTTACCATCAATCCTGCTTCAACAGTATTTTGACGGTCATTATCTGATACGATCCAAATCTGAGAAAGGCTAAAATCTTGAGGTTCAACACTAGGATTCCATGCGTTTATGTCACACCTAGTTCCATAGAATGGACCTCCACGTAGAGCAGCTAAAGAATGCTACAAGAAAAATCAGTCCAATATATGAAAATAGACATACAAAACTGTTAGAAAAATCTACTAAACAGATGGGTGTAAATTTCACAAAACCCCTTAAGCTTGGGAGTTTCTCTGATAACTTTTAAAATGTCACAAAACCCCCCATTAAGTTTTGGGGTTCTCGAAAAACCCCCCTCAACTTTTAATGCTATTAAAAAAACTCCCTAAAAGTGTGAACCACTATTTTCACTAGAAAACATATCCCCCTGTGCATTTCACCCACCCATGTGAAAATAACAGTTAACAATGTTAGGGGAATTTTTGAAAAATGTTGAAAGTTGAAGGGGGTTTTCTGGAAACCCCAAAAATTAAGGAGCATTTTGTGACATTTTGAAAGTTAAAGGGGGTAATTTAAAAAATGCCCAAACTTAAGAGCGGTTTTCTGAAATTTACCCTTATTTGGAATTTGGTCTCTCAAATCTTCAATAATTCCATATTAGTTCTTCAAATCTTTGAATTTGCTAACATATGCCTCTAGTTCTAAGGAGTCTTACAATTAGGTCCCTTAATGACCAAAATTCCTCTCAGCTAATGTTTTTTTTAACGTGAAGAGGTTTTAGGGGTAACATAAACTGAGGGGTATTTTAGTCATTGGGGGACCAAATTGCAAGGCCCACATGATCTGAGGGACTTATGAGCAACTACAAAATTGAGGGACTAGCATCAAAGGAACCATAAATAAGTTCGTAAACTCAGGGTAGCTTGCATTATAATTATACCTCATGTCCGTTGCCCTCTGATGGAGGAACATTTGGATCAGGAAAGTTTGGTGGATATTTTTTCCCGAAACTTGCAAGTGAGGACGATCTGAGGACATGAGTCTCTTGAATTCTTCGGATAGGAATTGTCCCTTTTGGACATTTTCCATTCACATGCCAATCTTGAGGAATTACATTTGAAGGTTCTTCATTATGGATGTACCTTGGATTGAAGGTAGGTTTCAACTGCATAGAATAAAAGACACTAATAAGTATTCATAATCAGGATAAAAATAATATGTGTTATTGTATTGATCTGAGAATATGATACTAATATGTAGACAAGACATGGCGCCCGGTTATAATAGGGCTCATAATCATCAAGAAGACATGGCTCTGAGTGGGCTAATATTGGGCCTATACACAACATAAATTATTTTGCCCCCACCTCCCCCCCCCCCCACCCCCCAACCCCCACCCTCCAAAAAAAATGAAACTTAATTGGATCAAACACCAAAAGTTTGGACAAAAAAAAGTAGCTGAGTGGTAGTTTGTATCTTAGTGAATATGTCTCCAAGTTGATCTTTTGATATTATGCAAGGAAGAGAGATATGATGAGAACTATAATCATGTCCGACAATATGACAGTCCTCTTCAATGTGTTTAGTGCGCTCATGGAACACCAGATTATAGATAATTTGAATAGCACTCTCATTGTCATACAAGCGAGGAACAAAAGAAGGAAAGAGACACCGATATCCTGTAGAAGATGACATAAGCAACAAATCTCAAGAGTAGTGTCAGCTATAGCACGATATTTTGCCTTAGTACTAGACCAAAAAACTGTGTGTTGGTATTTACTACTCCAAGAGATAAGAGATGAACTAAGAAAGATACAGTATCTAGTGGTAGATCGTCTAGTATCAAGATCATCAGCCTAGCTAGCATCTATATATTTATGTAGTGTGAGAGGTGAATCAGATGAAAATAACAAGGAGTGGGTTATAGTACTCTGAAGGTAGCAAATAAGTCATCAGGGTTACATAGTGAATACTCATCGGTGTGGCCATAAACTAACTGGGAGTGTGAACAACATAAGATATATGCAGACAGGTAGTAAACAAGTAAATCAAGGGGCCAACAATTTCCCGATATCGAGTGGGGGCTTCGGTAGAGGATCACCATTTGACTGATAAAGCTTTAAGTAAAGCTCCATGGGAGTAGTGACAGGAGAGGAAGTTGCAAGAGAAGCATCGGTGAGAGTGGCTCATTCAAAGATATCTAAAATATACTTCTGCTAAGACAACAGATAGTTGTGGTGAAAGTATGCAATCTCAATTCTAAGAAGGTAGCATAAATGTCTGAAATCCTTCATCTCAAACTAACTCTAAAGATGTCGCTTGAGATTCTGGATAGTAGATATGTCATCCCCAATTAAGAATCATATCATCAACATACAAGAGGACAATGTCTTGACCCTGAGAAGAAGTATGATAAAACATCGCATAATCCACCGAGCTTTCTGTAAATCCAATAGAGAAAATAGACTTTTGAAAGCAATTGAACCAAGCTCGATGGACCTGTTAGAGGCCATAGGGAGCACATCAAGTGCAACACACATGAGAGGGAGGAGCATCAACCCTGGGTGCTAGCTGAATGTAAATGGTCTCTGTAAGTCATTATTAAGAAATTGTTGATGTATGTGATCGAACAATTACTAACCTCAACGTGAGTTTAGTTTTTATGAGAGCAGGGGCTCACCTTCTCTCCTAATGCCTGGTGACATTGCTCCAGTCAGGGCATTCGTCTATGCAAGAGTACCTGTGGAAGGGTTGGAGTTGGGATCTCCGATGGTCCCTCAGACGGTCAAGTCAGTAATGAGAAAAGGAGAAAATGCATAGTGGAATTCACTGAGAATGAATCACTTACCTGTTCAATATTCTTACCGCTATTTATATCTAGGGTTCAGAGGATATTCTTGTCTTTTAAGGGACAGCTGCTGAGTCGGACCCTTCCTCCACATGTTGAGGGGCCATTGGGCTAACTCCTGTGTGCACTGGCCACAGTAGCACGTCTCTGTCACAGTAATATGCATTGACAGGTGTCAAACTGTGAACGGACCGAGAGTTGGCATTGTCCATTCGCCATTAATGGGATGGGATTGGCGGCGTCTGCAGTAGCATGGGTCCAAGGTAACTTAAATACCATGAGGGATGGAGGAGTAAAGGGGGTTGTCAGCACATTTAATGCGATAGTGATGGATTGTCGGGGGTGGATTTCAGATGGCCATCGTCTAGGTAGGGGACCACGAGTGACGAGAGGGGGGAGTCAGGGCTGAGTGGCCGACTTGAATTGCTCTTCTCGAGTCGCAGAGGGTAATTTGATCGAGTGGACAACCGCCCCCGTCTCTCATGTCATCCATGGGTCGCTAGGACGAACGGTGGGTCGGATGGACGACCATCACCGCCTTTCGCGTCGTCCATGGGTAGCTAGGGCGAACGGTGGGTCGGATGGATGACCATCACCACCTTTCGCGTCGCTCCTATGTAGCTAGGGTGAACGGTGGGTCGGATGGACGACCATCACCACCTTTCGCATCGCCCCTGGGTAGCTACGATGTGGGTAGTGGGTGTAGGTCGTCTTACAGGCCGGTTAGGGCAGCTCGTGCTACCTTAGTCGGTAGGCGGGCATATTCATTCACGTTGATACTCTCGTTTTCCTTTTTGATCACTTATTAGTGGTTATGACCATAACAGTTGGCCCCTTTCACTTGGATTTAGTTAGAGACAAGTCCGAGCAAAACAAGAAGGGTCATCCAGGTCGGATGAGAGCGAGACAGAAAAGAGGCTAGAATATTCCTGCAATGGGACATGACTGACATCAGCATGCAGCTTTTAGGCCATTGGCGTTTCGCCTCCTGGGCCTAGTGGTGGGCCTTCCTAGATCGAATGAGATGGGCTTTCCATTTTTCGAGGTGAAGCCTCGTGGCTTGAGCTCTAATCCTGACCATTGATCGTGGACGAATGTGAGGCAGGTGGGGACCTTCGTATAAATGCAGAGTATTGGCAGCGTAAAGCTCTCACTTTCCCCTTCCTCAAAAAAAATTTTCGACGATCTTCCAGTGAACGGGGTAAAGATTTCCGATGGACTTCGATCGCCGAGCACAGCTTGACGAGCATCGTTCGAAGGTGACTCAAGTGCAGATGCGCTTTCTCTACTCAAAGTTTGATATCCCGAGGGGATACAAGCTAGAAGCTCTGGTGAAGTCATCGCCGGTGTACTGCCATGGGGACCAGTGAGCCCCCTCTACATCAAACATTTAGAGTGTGGACTCCGGTTACCGCTGCACCCATTTCTCCACAAAGTATTCGAGGAGTTGGGAGTGTCTCCCATGCAGATGCAGCCGAATTCTATTGCCATATTGGTCGGCTTCATCGTCATCTATCGCTGGTTGGGGCTTTGGCCCAAGTTGAGCGTGCTAAGTCATTTAGTTGGCCTGATCGTCCCTAAGACGACGCATTACCACCTCCAAATGACAGGGAAGTTCAAGATTATCCTTGGGCTACCAAAGTCGCACAAGGGGTGGAAGGATCGATTTGTCTGGGTCGCTGGGGACGATGCTGGTCTTGGCTGCTCTACATGGCCGGAGATAAGGAAAGAGGCTTTGTAGCTGAAGCCCTTGTCAATGGTAGAACAGCAAGAATTGGATCAGATCGTCTGATACACAGGGTCGCGCAACATGCAAGCTCTGCTCGACAATTCTGTCTTGTGCTTTCATGGGATTTCGTCGACCCTTGCAGGTCGGTCGGGTGAGGTGAGGGCTCACAACATAACCTTTTGCGGGAGGGTCGGTAGATTGGTCACTGCTGAGTCCCCACCAGACAAGGAGTCCTTGGAGGGCTCTGAGGAGGAGGCGGCTCAGCTGGAGAAGCGTCAGCAACAAGAGCTAACTCGAGAGGAAATTCTACCTCTGGGGGTCAAGGAAAAGATCTTGGTCGGTCGCGAAGAGGCGGCTGGTTGTGTCGCGCCGCAGGGTGTTGTCGCCCCCAGCGGCCGTCGCTTGAAGAAAGTTAGTCGCGGTCCTCCTGGGTCAAGAAGGTTGGGAATGGGTGGACCACCTCTTGTCGAGGTTGATTTGTCTGGTTTGGACCAAGAGAGCGACCATCACTCGGTCCCTGTTGAGGGTGAGGCCGGCCGAGAGGATGTTGGCATCTCCGTGTCTGGGGGTATGGCCCCAAGTTCGCCGAGTAGGCAGAGTGTTGCTGGTGGGGTGCCTGAGAGTCGGTCGGCCGGTGGTGCGAGCGGTTTCCAGGCGGCGTCACCCCATAGGCTAGGTAAGGAGCCGATTGGGGATCAGGAGACGGGTCCTACCCCGAGGGGGTGGCCATCCCAGTACTACTTCGACAACGCTGATAGGGATTGGATCAGGACAAGTAACGCATTGATAGGGATGGTCCCTCTCTTCGATTATGATGAGGGAGAACCTGATGTAGGGCATCGGTTTGAGCCGGATGGACGCTTGGACATTCGCTCGTCTGTGCTCAGGTCGGGTTACTCCCAAGCGAATGCGGTAGAGTAGTTCAATCTGCTCAAAAACAAAGAGATCTTGAAGACGATTCCAGTGTCTGGTGGAGCGAGAGTTGTGTCGTTGGCTGGTCGAAGGCTATCGTGCCTATGAGGAGCTCAAAAAGAAGGTAGCTCCCAGGACGGAGGGGAGCGAAGAGTTTGACCAAGTTGTCAGGGAGCTCTCGCTTAAACAGGCTGAACTTGACGAATGGCATCACGAGGCGATTGCTAAGGAGCAGGTGATTACGGACCTGAAGGCACTGAGTGTTAGGAAATCAGCTGAAATTGAGGAACTTCGACGTCAGCTTCAGGTCGAGGGCAAGCGGCCTGAGTCGGTCGACGAGGTTTTTAGGGAGGGAGACTTGGCTGTAGCGCAGGTCGCTCTCGAGAAGCAGGTCGCTCAGCATGCTAGGACCCAATGCTCAGAGGCGGAGGCCGTGAACTAACGACTCGCAGCGGAATGCGCTTGACTCAAAGAGTCTTTGAGCAAGGTCGAGGGAAGGATTAGGTCATTGGAGTCGAGCAACTACGAATCTACCGTTGTGGAGAGGAATCGACCAGCCATCATCGAGGAATTCCGCCGCAGTATTTTGGGTAAGGACGAGGTTTCCCTAGCCTGCAAGGCGGGCAGTGACTTCATAGTCAAGCAACTCCCGGCCAAGTTTAAGGACATTCCCGGCCGGCTTCAATATCCACCGAGCATAGCCGACCACATAAAGGTCCTCTTGAAGTATGAAGAGGGGGGAGCTGGCTACAACCTGGGCGAGGGCGGAGGCGAAGAAGAAGATGGAGAGTCGTCGAGCGACAACTCCTCGAGTGGGGCCAGCGCCTGTTGAGTAGACTTGGGTTTTGAGAGCACAACATTTGTATAGTTTGTAGCTTTGGACAGTTGTATTCTTTCAAGGGAATTGAATATTAAAAATTTTGTTCATTCTACTGTCTTGTGACTTGGTGTTTTATGTTGTTTGTGGTCTGGAGCAATTGATGGGATGTACGACTCGACTTGAGCAAATGGGGCGGTCTGTTGCAGAGTTGTCGGCTTGAATCTACGCCTTCCCGACTTGCTGTTGGTCTTTGGGGAGCTCAGGGTCCCAGCATCTATTAGGTTGGGGGTCATTCAACCAGAGTTGGCCAGCCTTTGGACATCTAGCGTATCCAATCTTCGAGGCAGGGGAGTGGTTGGTGTCGCTGTAGACGATAGGGCATGACGTCAGCGGTACTTTAGCCACCAGAGGCGTTTTGAATTTCGAATGAAACGACGTGGGCTTTAAAGGCGGTGGTTTTTTTTTGATTTTTATAAGGCGGTTGGGCACGAGTGCCCATCTCAGTTGTTGGTCTTGGAAACTGAAACGCCGCTCGAGAGTAGACACGTGGTTGCTCTAAACGCCTATATATGTCTCCTTCCCTTTGGGAGACTTTTTTCTCACGCTTTCTAGAAACCCACTGTTCTTCTTCCCGCTTAAGTCTTTTCTAATTTTCTGCCATGGCCACTTCTATATCTGTTCCCATGGATAGGATTTCCAAGCTTAGATCTTGGGAGTCGAAAACTGAGGAGAGGGATCTAGAGGGGCTTCACGAGAAGTACGACTTTCCAGAGGAGTTTACCGTTTCTTTGTCGGAGAAAGGCAGCTCCGTTTTGAGCACGGTGCTGACAAGCGTCTATTGTACAAGACTCATTTGGATAATGGGCTGCGCCTCCTGCTGCCACCGTTCGTGAGGAGGTTATGCGAGCGGCTGGGGGTGTCACCGGTGCAATTCGCTCCTAAACGCCGTTGCCACCATATTGGCGTTTTTAGTGATTTGCCACTGAGTGAGGGTGGAGCCGACTCTTCAACTGTTCAGAAATCTTGTTACGGTGAGGTCGTCCAAGAAGGACGCCCACTTCTTTTTTGGGTACGCGGGTGATCGGTTCGTTGAGATCCCAGATTCGAAGAAGGACTGGAAGAACAAATTCTTCTGGGTCGTCGGCGCCGACGCCATTTTGGCGTGTCACTCTTGGTCGGAGATCAATAAGGACGGCCTAAAGAACCTCCCTCTCTCTGCGGGTGAGAAGGTCGACTTGGAGAGGTTCCACCAGTATGTGGGGTCTCGCCGAGGTCGCAACCTGTTCGACAACGCGTCGCTGAGAGTGGCGGGGTTGTCGTTTGTCTGTCCAACTGAGGCGGACGTGGAAAGGGAGAAGGAGTTGCTTGAAGAGATCTCGCCGTAGGTCGGGGACGCCAAGAGCGGGGCGCCGAGCCTGACCAAAGCTATAGGGGGACAACTTCCCCAGAAGAGGGCGAGAGGTCCGGTGCTGTCAGCCACGGAAGCACAACAACTTGAAGCAGGGATTGACCGGCAGGCGGTCATGCTGCAGGCGGAGGCTCCTCTTCCTTCGGCAGACAAGCCGAAGAAGAAGAAGAAGGCGATTAAGGCAAAGGTGCAGACTCTGGAGGTGGCGGCCCAGAGAGAGGCCCCGACCGAAGAGGTGGCCCCTGGCCAGGATGAGGTCGTCCCAGTGGGAGCTCAAGTCACTAGGGAGGAAGTTATAGAGGGGTTGTTTCTTGGTGGGGAATCACCCCCAGTGATGGTCGAGCTGGAAGCTCCAGCGACTGAGGAGGCCGGCCTAGTAAGCCGGGTCACGGATGTCACTTCTGTCGAACCAGGCAGGAGGGAGAGAGAAGAGCCTGCGGCCCCGGTAAGGTCGTCATTAAGGTCGGCTCTCATGAGTCGGCTTGCTAGCTTGGGAATCGAGGTCCCCTTTCGCCACAAAACAACTGAGGTCGGCCGATGGAGGAAGATTCGAGCCCAGCTCATCAGCGACTTGGAGGAGGGGTATTCAGCTAGGGAAGAGCCCCTCCCTGAAGACAGGTTTGTCCCTGACCGTTTCCTCCACAAGGAGGATTCGGTGTTCCTGTCAGGGCGGTCATAGATCATCGCCGCCGAACAGTTTTCCCTGCCGAAAGACAAGGACCTTTTGGAGGAGACGCCTTCAGTCGGCCTGCGACTAGCGCTGCTGAGTTATCAGACTCGGAGGGCCATGGTTGGGGAGGAGTTGTATTGGCGTCTTAAAGCTATGTTGGACTCAGCCGACAACTTGTCATCTAGGCTCATCGCTGAGCAGAAGAGTCGAATTAAAGCTGAAGAGAAAGCGGCTGCCTTGGAAGCCGAAAGGGAAGGTGCTGACGCGAAATGGCGTACGGAGTTTGAGGCTAAGCAGTTCCTTATCGTTACCCTCCAAACCCGCAACGCCAAGCAGCCGGCGTCCCTGAGCAAGCTGAGAGAGGAGGTCGCCCAGCTCAAGAAGACGGCCGGGGGGGGAGGGCTGAGCGGGAGGTCGCCGAGTGGAGGTTGCAGACCAAAAAAATAGAGAAGCAGTTTGAGGCCGAGAGGCTTGAGAAGCAATCGGTTGAAGAAGAGCTCTAATCCGAGCGGTCCGCGCTCCAAAGCTCAAGGGCCGAGTTGGATGCGCTGAAGGTGGCACACCAGGAGGCCTTGGCTGACGCCAGTTCGATGAAGGCTCGCCTAGATCACGTGACATCCGAGGAGGGTAAGAAAGAGGTGATCGAGGAATATAAGCATGGGCCCTTTGGTAAGGTCGAGTCGTCGTTGGCTGTCAAGGCCGGCTTCGACTACCTGAAGGCCCATATTCCCACGAGTGCTCTCTCGGCTACTTTCTTCACCTATCCTCCTCGCGTCCAAGGTTGCCTATCCGTTCTCGAGGACTTAGAGAGGAGGGGAGCAGGCGTGTGACTCGGTGTCAAGGGGGAGGACGATGAGGAGGATGAGGATGAGGAAGAAGGGGATGACGACGAAGACGACGACGATGACGGGGAAGGAGAGGATGGTGACGGCGGCCAAGACTAAGCCCCTCCCCCTTTTTTTGGGGTCGGCACGATCTTTGTACACTTGTAATATATACCGTTTGTGAATGGAAAACAAAAGGGGATTTTAGCGTTCCTTATCGAGTTTTGTTTTTTCTTGTGCTCTCTTCCTTCCTTTTGCAACGACTACGACCCCAATTTTGGGTTTGGCTATTATCCGCGAAGCAGGGGAAGGGTCGTATCTAACACAACGCGGCGAAGTGGCGGATCGGCCGACACTAATAGTTTGGTCAGTCTAGCCGACCTTTCATTTGGTTAATAGTCAAGCTTAGGGGGGTTATGTCGGTCTTCCTCCTGTGCTATCACGGAGTTAGTATGCTGTTCAAATACAGCTGTCACATAGACTTGATTTAGGTGGGGGCCTCATCAGGAAGAACGAGGCGCTTCGCAAGTTTCCAATGCAGTGCTTTGAGTTTTTGCTTCTTGAGGAGGCGCTTTGGATTCCGTGCTTTGACTTTGCACAATAAATATGGGAAGCCCAAACAATTGTGGGTTCGGCTATAAATAGGGGTGAACTTTCTTCAACTTTTTTATTGGAGAGTTGGGTAATTAGGGCTTCGAACCTTAAGCGCTCGTGAACCTTGTTGGGAGATGGTGGCGGAATGGTGGAGGCTTCCTCCGTGGGCCTCCGTTTATGGGAGTTTCAAGCTGGGAGCACCGATGGGAGCCATCCTGATTCGCCGTTGAGGAGGAGAAAATATTCCCAAGGAAGGTATGTTTCTTTTAAGTTCATGGGTTTCAAGCTACATCAGCGTGAAATTGGTGGGAGCAACACTTCTAGACACCTTTGGTAGCACTTCGCTACTTTGGCAATGCTTCCCTCCGGGTTTCCACGCTGTCTTGGAACTCTCTCGTTAATTTCTGCAGCTTGACCTCTCGGTGTGAAGGTTGGAGGTCGTAATAGAGCCCGGCCCCTCGAGGGTGAAGGTCAGAGGCCGTAACAGACGAAGAAAGCAACGGAGCAGTCGAAAATGAAGACGATGAAGAAGTCGGCTTTCAAAACACGAGTTAGGACTTAGATTTATCTTTTTGACATTTTTGTAATAGTTGAGATGACTTTTGCAAATGCTCTTGTAAAAGAACTTGTAAATGCACTTTGCTTGAATTATTAATGAATAGTTATGTTTTTAAAAGATACGACCAAAAACTTGGCTTTGTTTGCTCTTCTTTTACCTCGACTTGTAATCAACTCCGCTAGTCGGCCTGAGAAATGAGTCGACCTTTATGGATTGTAATTGACGAAGAACACGAGATATTATAAATCAATTCATAAAAATCAAGTCGTCCTTAGCGGGACTTACAATTGACATTCGATAAATCTACATCAGTTCGGCCCTCTGTGAGCCTACAATTACAGAAAGAAAAAAATTGATCTGACCTCTGTGAGGTTTACATTCAATCGGTGAGGTTAAACAAAACTTGCTCGGCCCCTGCGGGGCTTACAATCGTCATTGCTAATTAATCATAACTAGGTCGACTTTTGCTAGGTCCTCAGCCTCTGTGGGGCCCACGGACGACATTGTTTGAACTGCGCCTTGGTGGTATCAGTTTTCTGACGTCAGCCTAAAAGGCTGTCAGCTTACAGGCTGGATATGCTCTTGCGTCGGCTTACGTGTGCGCGACGACTCTGAAGAGGACGACCTCGCAGGCTGGGTGCCTAGGACTTACATGGTGCCTAGGTCTTATATTCGGCATTGCCGATCTCTGTTTTGAGGCAAAGAGCAAGCCTGAGTCGGCTCCTGTGGGAGCGGCAACTCCGCAGAGGACGACCTCGTGGGTCGAGTGCCTAGGTCTGTCGACTTATAGGCCAGTAGTCTCGGACTCACGACATACCTGGCATCTTCTTCGGCATTGCCGATCTCTGTTTTGAGGCAAAGAGCAAGCCTGAGTCAGCTCCCGTGGGAGCGGCGACTCTGCAGAGGACGACCTCGTGGGTCGAGTACCTAGGTCTATCGACTTATAGGCCGATAGTCCCGGACTCGTGACGTACATGGCGTCTTCTTCGGCATTGCTGATTTGTGGTCGTTGTGATGATTTCGCCAGGGGTTGTCGAGCAAGTGTAGGTCGGCTAACTTAGCAAGGTCGGATGGCTCGACTTTCACTCAGCAAGTGGGCTTCGTTCCTTCATCGAGTGAGTAAGAATCTCTATCGCAACTAAGTGAGAAGAGTTCCCTGACTCGGCTAAACGAGGGGGTTTTCTTAACTCGGCTAAACGAGAAGGGTCTCTTGACTCGGTTTAGCGAGAAGAGTTCCATGGCTTGGTATATCGAGGAGGGGTTTTTGACTCTACTTAGCGGAGAGGGTTTGCTTTGCTCGACTTCGATTAGAGAATTACCTCGACTCGGCTAGAGTGGTCGGGCTACCTCGACTCATTAAGTTGGGGGCCGCGCGACACTGCCCCGAGAAACTGATTGCCATCGGATTTAGCTAAGCGGTTCATTGTTCCTTACAAAATTATAGTAAACGACAATGATCAGAAGCAGAATATCTGAATTGTTATTGAAATATGTTGAGCAGGCTGTACAATACAAAATTATTGACAAAACTTCCTGAGGTGCTCGATGTTCCAGGGGTGTTGCAATATCCTCCCATCTGGGCTTCTGAGCCAGTACGTCCTAGGGCGTAGCTCTTCTAGGACGGTGTAGGGTCCTTCCCAGGTGGGGGCTAGCTTGCCATGCTTAGTATCCTTGCCGAATGCCGCCTTCCTTAGCACCAGGTCACCGACCCAGAATCTCCTTGGTTGGACTTTGTTGTTGTAATACCAGGTGACCCGCTGCTGGTTGACAACTTGTTTGCGCAAGGCAGTCACTCGAACTTCATCCACTAGATCCAATTGCACCCGCATTTCTTTAGAATTCAACTCCTCAACAAAATGTTAGAGTCGGATGGTGGGCATGCTAACCTCAAAGTGCTGGAGTCGGATGGTAGGCATGCCGACCTCCACGGGGGCCACCGCTTCTGCTCCATAGGCCAACATGAAGGGGGTTTCCCCATCGAGTTCTTATGGGTTGTCCTGTACGGCCATAGGATGCTTGGCAACTCTTCGATCCAATAGCCGACCGCTTTGTCGATCTTCTTCTTCAAACCTTGGAGGATGCATTTGTTGGCGGCTTCCGCTAGTCCATTGCATTGGGGGTGCGCTACCGACGCAAACTTGAGCTTGATCCTCCATTCTTCAAAGAAGTTTTAGAAACCTCCGCTGCTGAGCTGAGTGCCGTTGTCAGTAATGAAGGGGTGAGGGACGCTGAACCGGTAAACAATTGACTTCCATGCAAATCTAGTAATGTTGACCTCTCTAATTTTTGCCAAGGGTTCAGCTTCGATCCACTTAGTGAAGTAGTCTATAGCGACTATGAGAAACTTGCGCTGTCCCGAGGTAAGAGGGAGTGGCCCCAGTATGTCCAAGCCCCACTAGGTGAACGGAATGAGGCTGAAGATAGGTGTCAACTCTGTGGCGGTAGCCCTGGGGATTTTGGCAAAGAGCTGGCACTTCCGACATATAGAGACAAGCTTCTTCGAGTCGACAATGATGGTCAGCCAGTAGTATCCTTGTCGGGTGGCCTTCTAGGCGAGGGTTCACGCTCCTGGGTGGTTGCCGCAAATACCTTCGTGGATCTCCCTCAGTACGTACTCAGGTTTGACCGGTCGAAGGCATTGAAGATAGGGTCCTACTCCGCTACTTTGTTAGGACCACCGACTGAGTTGGTCGTCAATCAAGAGGTAGCGACGAGCAGTCCTTTACAGGCTCTTTGTTTTGGCAGCATCTGGGGGGAGGTCACCATTGGTTAGGAACCTGACAATTGGGGGTCCATCCAGTAGGCCTCCTAGGGAGTATTGGCTTGCGAGAATTCTAACGAAGTTCTCGCAATGCTGGGTGCTTGCAAAGTGTCGATGTAGATGGGCTCGGAGCTGCTGAGGGCGCTGGTTGAGGCAAGCTTCGATAAGGCATCCGCTCGGGCATTGCGAGCAAGAGGGACCTGGGCGATCTTGAAGTTGGCGAAGTGAGTCAGCAAGCCCTTCACGACCTCCAAGTAATGGGCCATTCTCTCATCTTTGGTGGCGTATTTGCCGTTGACTTGGTGGACAACCAATTGAGAGTCTGTCAACACACTCAAGCTTTTGGCTTTGGTGGCCAAGGCAACCCATAGGCCGACGATGAGGGCTTCATACTCTGCTTCGTTGTTCGAAGCAGGGAATTGGAAGGCGATCGACTGCTTGATGATCGTCCCCTCAGGGCTGTGCAAGATAAGGCTGGCCCCACTACCACCTTCACTAGATGACCCGTCTACCTTTAACTCCTACTAGGAGACTCCTTCAGGGGAGTCGTTCTTAGGCTCTGGGTGTGAGGAAAGAGCCGTTGTCCGCTGCTTTGTCTGTTTGGGGGCAGGCGGTTAGCTTGGATTAGCAGGGTCGGTCGGCTCTTCATTGGGTGAGGTGGTTTCCACAAGGAAGTCAGCCAGTGCTTGTGCTTTGATGGTGGTCCTGGGCTCGAACTACACATCATACTCATTGAGTTCGACTGACCATGTGACCATCATTCAGATGTGGTCAGGGCTCTCCAAAGATTTCTTCATGGGTAGGCTCGTCTGCACTATAATAGGATGTGCTTGAAAGTACGGACGAAACCTACGAGCTGTGGTGATGAGGGCGAAGGACGCCTTTTCGACTAAGGGGTAGTTCAATTCTCCTTCCCTCAAAATCTGGCTAACATAGTAAACCGGCTTCTGGATATGGTTCTCCTCTCGCACAAGCACCGAGCTTACAGCTTCAGGGGAGACCACTAAATATAG
Source organism: Asparagus racemosus (assembly GCA_037177215.1). Taxonomy (NCBI): domain Eukaryota; kingdom Viridiplantae; phylum Streptophyta; class Magnoliopsida; order Asparagales; family Asparagaceae; genus Asparagus; species Asparagus racemosus. The sequence goes on along the minus strand of JBAKGM010000002.1, from coordinate 17,450,908 downwards.
GTACAAAGTCTCCCCCTCCAAGGGTTGGCTCAGAAGTGGCTTAGTGCTTACATAAGCTTTAAGCTCTCTAAAAGCAGTGCAGCACTCTTCGGTCCACTCTAACTTCTTCTTGGGGTTGTTAGTCCCCCTGAGGATCTTGAAAAAGGGGAGGCTTCTCTTGGCCAATTTGGAGAGGAAGTGTCCTAAGGCGGCTATCTTGCCATTAAGCTTCTGGATGTCCTTCATGGTGTGCATCTTTGGGAGTCGCTCGATGGCCTCTATCTTCTCAGGGTCGATCTCAATACCTCGCCGTGTGATCATGAACTCCATAAACTTTCTCAACTGTACCCCAAAGCACATTTCGTCGAGTTTAGCTTCATGCGGTAATGTCGGAGGGTGGAAAAGGTTTCCTCGAGGTCAGCAATGTGTGCAGATGCTAACCTTGACTTCACCAAAATATCATCCACATAGGCTTCCACGTTGCGACTGAGCTGAGGTTTGAAGATCTTGTTGACCAGCCTCTGGTAAGTCGCTCTGGTGTTTTTGGGACCAAAGGGCATGACCTTATAGCAAAAGGTACCTTGGTCGGTGATGAAGAACGTCTTCTCCTGGTCATACTCAGCCATACGAATCTAGTTGTAGCCCGAGAATGCGTCTAAGAAGCTCAGCAGTTCATGGCCCGCACTCTCATCCACCAGTTGATCGATGCGGGGGAGAGGATAGCTATCCTTGGGGCAAGTCTTGTTGAGGTCTGTGAAGTCAACGCACATCCATCACGTGCCGTTGGACTTCTTCACCAGGACGACGTTGGACAGCCACTCGGGATATTGGATTTCCCGAATGAAGCTGGCCTTCAGGAGTCGCTCGACTTTTTCTGCTGCCGCCTTCTGTCGCTTTGGTCCTAAGTGCCTCTTCTTTTGCTGAACCAGCTTGCTGTGTTGGTTGACAGAGAACTTGTGGCAGATGACGTGCGGCGAGATGCCTGGCATGTCCTCTGAGCCCCAAGCAAACACGTCAAGATTAGCTAATAGAAATGAAATGAGCACACCTTTCAGTGGCTCGGAAAGGCTGGATCCAATCTTGAGTGTCTTCTTCCCTTCTCGGTCGACCGAGACCTCATGAAGGTCTTCCATAGGGATCGTTCACTCTCTCTCCATCTTCTTCTCGAGTTGGAGGGCTATTTTGTCGATGGGCATGGCGATTGCGACTCCTTCCCCCTTGGTGGAGAGTGCATAGCAAGCTCTGGCCTCCTTTTGATCACTCCTGACCATCCCGACTCCCTTCGGGGTGGGAAACTTGATCATCTGGTGGTAGGTGGATGGAATAGCCCGCAGATGGTGATGGGAGGTTAAGTCGAGAATCACAATTGTGAGCCGACTTGATGTCCATCACCTCAAATTGGACATCAACATTTGACTGGCAGGGAGGTCGTCTCATGGTCAAAGGGAGAGTGATCAGCCCCTCTGGCAACTGGGAGTGCCCTGTGAATCCCATCAAGGGACCCATGGAGGGCTGCAGCTTTGACCTATTAATCTTCATGCGATTGAACGCCTCTAAGAACAGGTTGTCGACAGAGCTCCCGGTGTCGACCATAATCCTCTTGACTTCGAAGCCATCAATGTCAGCCGTGATGACAATGGGGTCGTCATGAGGTGTCTCAACGCCAGCCAGGTCAGCCTCGTTGAAGGAGATGGACATCTCGACCTTTGGCTTCTTATCACAACTGCTCACTTATAGGGCGTGCTTAGCGTACCTCTTCCAAGGGTTGTTTGACTCCCCTCCTAGGGTAGGGCCACCACTGATGGTGTTGATGACCCCTCGACTCCCTGGCCCCACTTCTCTATGTTTTGGGTCGGGTCAAGGTCGAGGTCGAGGGGAGTGAGACCGATGTTTCCGGTCGTCTCTCCCGGGGTGATGGTCTCTGTAGACCAAATTCTTCAAAAAACCCCACTGAATGAGGTCCTCGACGTCTCTTTGGAGGACACAGCAGTCTGAGGTGTCATGGACGTGATCTCTGTGATACCGGCAGTACTGTCGGGGATTCCTCTTGCTTGGGTCGGTCCTCATCGGCGATGGCGGCTTGGTGAAGAGTCTGTCTTTTTGGGCATTGTCAAGGGCCCCAGAGAGGAAAGTGTTCAGGACTGTGAAGACTGGGGGGTGACTTCTACTCTTCTATCCTCCCTCCTATCGTACCGCCCATTGCGGTTGTTCCTGGGAGGATCCCTTGGTGCGTTCTTGGGTTCTTCCCGCCGAGACGGGACTTGAGTCAGCTTGGCAGGTGTGGCAGCAGGAACTGGAAGGGCTGTATGTGAAGTCGGCTGGGGAGCTTGATGAGCGGTTGGGGAGGCCATGGTAGCTGGCTTGCTGGACCCCACCTCCGCAACCTTGTAAGTTTTAGCTTCCTCCATGTTCATGTAAGCATGAGCTTTCGACATCAGCTGCTCATAACTTTTGACCAGCTTCTTGTTGAGGGATTTGGATAGATCCCCCAGTTATAGTCCAGCCATCAAAGTCGCCATAGCGACTTCATTCCTTTGGTCGTCCACCTCTAGTCTTTTCGCCTGGAATCTCTTGATGTAGGCATGGAGGCTCTCACCCAGCTCCTGCTTAGTCTGGATGAGCACACTAGACGGCAGCTTGGGCTTGGCGTTGGCTAAGAAATGGTGGACGAACTTTCTGCTGAGCTCCTCAAAGCTCCC
>JBAKGM010000002.1:17410607-17425463 GCA_037177215.1 Asparagus racemosus | reverse complement strand
AAATCATCTTATTATCGAAATCCATTGAAAGAGACTTTTATCATTTCACATCTGTCACGCTCTGAAACTGCAGCAGAAATTTATAAATATGGGTTACGCGACAGCGACAACCCATGCACAAGACAAGCCCCGTGCACGAGTCAAGCATGGCATCTATACTCTCAAGACGGTAATCCCCTAGATACTAAACCTCAAGCTCTGATACCAACTTTACTATCACGCTCCAAACCAACACAAATATTACTGAAAATGATAATAAAACCAAGGCACGTGACAGTCGGCCACAAATTGCCCTAGCTGAGGACTTGCGAAGCCTAATTTCAATATTCTAACAAGCAATATTTTCACATTTATGGTCCACAAACTTCAATCCTTGCATTCCAAACTTACTTCCTTGATTGATACATTATACTGTTTGTCATTAACTATACATCATCAAAAGTACATTTATATCACTCTGAAACTCCTAGTTATATAATAGAGGTTGTAGACAAATATATACATTACAAAACCCTTCTGAGAGGAACTATTTCATTACCAAAAATACTAGCCATGAGATTGCTTTCGACCAACGATCTTGTCCATGTCCTCAAATCTTGCTCGCCTTAGTTCTCCTCACCACACTCAGCCGAAATGTTATTTATATTTGGGGTGAGCTTTCCACATGCACGGACGTTCTAGACTAACATCCCGAAAGGTCACACATTCACACGTGTATATTTCTCAATTTCTTCATGTGAAGTGCATGCACCATTTTATTAACGTAAGGGTATTATAAATTTGAGTTATTAATCTAATATCTATCGAATCAGCACAATTATCATTCGCATTCATATTTATATTTTTATTTAAAATATAATATAATATAAAATACTACTAAGTATATCTCCAAGTAACGTACGAATATTATAAATTTGAGTTATTAATCTAATAAACAGCTCGAGCGGTAAGCTTACTACCGCGTGAGAACATGCTCCGAATTAATTCGCTGACTCATCAAATCATCACGCAATATCTCGTTCGATCATCTCATCTCCTCTCATTCTCTCCTCCTATAAATACCATCTCCCCTTTTTTTCTTCTTCATCATCACGATCTATATAAAAAAAAAAAAAAAAAAAACGAATTTTTTTTAAAATCTCCAAAAAAATGGCGTTCCAAAAAACCCTAGCTCACCGATTCCTTCACATCGCCAAATCCTGCTCCGCTCAACTCCGACCATCCGCTACCCGCAAGATCGTACCCGAATCCGATAGCGGCCTCACCCGCCGCTTTCTCCAAGAGGATCCGATCCCCCCCGATCGCTTCCCTATTCCCGTCGCGGATGGTCTAATGGATCGGGTTCGGATCCTCAACGGGTCTCGGATCCGGCTCGATTGCTTGATCCCGCCGAAGAAGGAGGAAGGAGAGAGTAGGATGTCGGCGGAGGAGGTGAGAAAGGTGATGAAGGCGGCGAAGATGGAGATGGCGAGGTCGAGGTTGAGATCGATGGAGAGAGAATGGATCTCGTATTCGGAGTTTTTGAAGGTTTGCAGTGAGATCTCGAGTTTGGATCAGGGGTTGGGGATCGCGAAAGCTCTCGATGAGTCGGGGGCCGTGATTGTTTTTGGCAATGCCGTGTTTCTTCGGCCCGATCAGGTAAATTTTTTTGTTGGTTTGTGTTTTTTTCTTCTTTTTTATCATGAAAATTTGGGGGATTTTGCAGGAAAAATTCAATTTTTGTTCTATTTGCAAAGGTAGTCGTAATTTGTACGTTTATCGGTAGTGAGCGTGACGGGAGATGAGGGTAGGCATTGGAAGGAGGACCGGATTCTGCAGAATAGAAGAAAAAATTGAATTTTTATGCAAAATTCCTTCAAATTATAGTTTGAAGTTGTGTTTTGAATCTAATTTGCTGGGGTCTGATCGTATTTTCGTCGTGTGTTTCTTTCTATCTTCTTCTCTACAGGAAAGAAACGAAGGGTAACGTGTTTGAAATGGTAAACCTCGGATGGAGACCCGAACCAACATCACGAGACACAAAAAATTTCTTTTTCAGTATTTAATGGGTGAACAAGAACAAATGAGAGTTCTAAAAAAAGAAAATTACCTAATTAGTTTCAATTTTTCCCAAGGAGTTGATGTTTCCACATGAAACTTCAATTTGTGATATTACTTGCGATAGAAATTAATAAATTTATAATGGTATAGGATATCATTATAATGCAAGCACGTTTTAGTTTCTTTTCTTTCGATTACCTGACTCGGGTAAATTTCTGCGTATTCAGTTCATATTTTGTTGGGTGCACTGAACCATTTTTCCAAGTTTTCCATTTGTTCAACTTATAAATAGTTTGAGGCTACTAGTTCTGCCAAGTGGAGTGGATTATTAATAGGATAAGTTGTAGAATATATTCCTTGGTTCCGACCCGAGGTTGAGATTCTTTATGATATGATTTTTTCCATAGAGGATTAAGGTGATGACACAAAGATATAACAATATGTACCATGGAAAATGGAAAGAGGATCCCTAGGCATAGAAGAATATAAGAATTAGTTTGATTTATACTATTCTTCATAGGATTCAACCAGGAATAGTATAGATTCCCATTCCGGATGAGTGCACCACATTGTTTCCTTGCCCTATCGAATCAGCATGTTTAATCCTCTTTCTTCTGGACTTCTTGATTCGAATCATTTAACTCATACGACTTGAGAGGCATTTCCCAATTTAATGTCATTCATTGGAGTTTTACAAGTCATGTTATTCATTGGAGTCCTACAACCTCTTTCTTGAGTAGGGATTGACATGATTTTGGGTTGTCCACCCCCCCCCCCCCCCCACCCACCCAAAAAAAAACCCCCCCACAAAAAAGAAAAAAAAGCACGCAAGCACACACACGTCCTTCTAATTAGCTAATTATGCCTTGCTTTTCTGCAAATTGCATAGTAGCCATAAGTATTCAAGAGTATTTGTGAATTGCACAAATTGTTGGCTTGTACTCTATGTACGTTTTTTAGTGACATATCTATGTTTCATTATTGTTATTATTTTCTTAATCGGTGCATATGCAGTGGTTTTTAAACTGAGGACATTACCTTCTGAAATTATTGAACTATTCTGAGCTTTTTATTTCCTGGTCGTGTCTTTTGCTCATAGAGGAAATGTTCAATCTAATATAATATCTAACTTAAGTTGACTTAGAGTAAGTTCACTTTTGGCACATTAAGAGTTGTGGAGTGTGTCCAATAGACTTAAATGCACGGAACAGAACTTGATTGGCATTTATCAATTAGGAAAGCTTTTACATTGGTTTGTCTATACTAATAGATTAGTGGTGATATTTAGGGTGTATTTTAATGGTTTCTTAGGTGACCATGAATTTATGGACCTAATTGATTTTGGAAATTTATACTAGATCTACTTGATTTTTGGAAATTTCTACTGGACAAATTGAGATCTTATTGTGAACTGCAAATTTACATATCCATGAACATTTGTTGCTACATGAACTCTATTGATTTGACAAATCATACATATAATGTTTGCTGGACAGAAATTTATTAGCAAAATATGGGGTTTATTATTCTATTCAGAGTTGTTTTAGGTTTTTTTTATATTATAGAATAATTGAGGATATGTTATACAGAAGACTATTTATATTATTCTTTTTTGTCTACATATCACAAGTTTGCTTTTTTTTCACACTCTTAACGCATTTATATTCATGTCGTACTACATATGGACTGGAAAGGAGAATAGATTCATGCTATATCTTTGTTCTAGCAAAATTGATGCTTTTAAATCTTTGAGGGTTGTACTCTTCTTGTAAAAATTTCAAAGACTTCCCTAAATAATCTCTTCCTAATTTGATCAAGTCATGATATATTATACTTCATATATTTATTAAGTTATTAGCCAAAATTGCCACGAATATGTTCTCGTTACTTCTGACGTATCAACACAAGTTCATCTATTTGCATGCAATTTTTTTTATAATAATGTAGTTACTTAATGTTCATGATAATATCTTTCATCAATATGGCCTTCCTCATTTTGGTGCAGTCCAGCAGTTTAACATGAACATGTTATTTATATTCGTTAGCTGGACATCTTTCTCAGCCCTCAATCAGTTGACATCTTTACATCAAAATCTTGAGTTGCTTATCGTCTATATTTGTTTTAGAAAGTAAAATTGCATCTTGTTTATCGTTTATCCTGTATAATATAGATTATCGTTCTACAGGCATATATGAAACTTGAAAATATGTGTTCGTTTATCTTCTCGAAGACCAAGTAGCCAAAGCCTTTTTTTCTTTTTCCTTCTGATGTCACAGGTAGTTAAAGCCGTTGAGAGTATCATCCCTGTATCAATCCCCCAGCATAATTCTCTATCAATCCCCCAGCAGAAGAATCAGTGCCAAAAGGAGGAGCTTCGGGAGCTTCGACAGCTTGAAGAGCAGAAAGCAGCAATAGATAAACTCGCGGAGACCAGTGTTAAAAGGGAGCTATGGTGTGGTCTCGGATTTATGTTAATACAAACAGTTGGGTTGATGAGGCTTACATTTTGGGAGCTCTCATGGGATGTAATGGAGCCCATTTGCTTTTACTTAACCTCCATGTACTTCTTGGCTGGGTATGGATTTTTCCTCAGGACATCAAGAGAACCTTCGTTTGAGAGTTTCTTCCAGAGTCGGTTTGATGCGAAGCAGAAAAAGCTCATGAAGGCCTACAATTTTGATCTTAGGAGGTTTAATGAGCTCAAGAAGGGTTGTGCTGCTTCTTTGGCTTCATTTCCTTCCGAGGGCTGTGCTAGCTCTTTCTGTGAATGTCGTGGAAAGGGCATGCAGGTTGTATTTTGAATTAACTTACTTGGTGAAAATAGAGAATTGAAACATTACGTTACATTCTTACATCAAATGTCGAAAGAATCATTTTTCTGCCGAAGGCTGTGCTAGCTCTTTCTGTAATTGCCGTGGAAAAGGCATGCAGGTTGCATTTTGAAGTAACTTACTTGGTGGAAAAAGAGTACTGAAACATATTACATTAAATCCTTGTTACATCAAATGTCGAAAGAATCATTTTTCCAAATAAGTGATATTGTTCTTATGGTATGTGCTTTTGTCTCAGTGTTGGGCCTAATTACTATCTGCTTAGAGTTGCTGGAATTGAAATGTTTCTGAGTGAACGTTGCTATTGCAGATGAGAACAGATGGGTAGAAAACCACTCACTTCAGGCTCAGAGCAGCAGCCAGAAACAAGGGGAAAAGCCCTGATGTTTGGAGGAATTAGAGAATAAATTCCTGTTTCCTGTTCATCATGTTAAAAGTTATTGGAAGGGATTGAGGAACATGAGGGATTTTGGTTTAAAGTTTGTGCTTGTTGTGGGTACAAGTGCTTCATGGTCTGCAATTAGGCATAATCTATATTGTTGTCCACGGGAATCAAGCCTATTATGGGGGTGAAGTTCTGCAGAGACAGTGATCGTTGGAGCTGGAGCGATATTTTGGCAACCGCTCGTCCAAACTGGCACTTACTACGCGAAGGTAATTGCTAGGAGAAACTATCCAATGGATCAGAAGCATATCTATCTCAAAAATCCCCCTGTTCCGAAGATTGACATTCTTTGAAACACTGCGTATCCAGTGTCCAGCGGAACAACATCTAGTATCCAGCAGGACATCTATCTCAAAACTCCCCCTGTTCTGAACTGATCCAAAGATTGACATTCTTTGAAACACCGCGTATCCAATATTTTTGCAGGCTTGAAACACGCTATGCGTCCAGTGGGGCGATGAGAAGAGTGTCCACAGGGCTTTTGCTTCTAATTTATAATGTCCTAGAGGAAGAAATGGAGGAAGAAAGCAACAGTAAACATCTCGGATCATGTTGAAGGAAATTTTTTATTTACGCCAACTCCATAGCATCAGATGTATAAAAACCTGATAATATATATGAAAGAAGTCCTAATTTGTGCAATTAAAGTTTGTTTGTTTGTTTGTTTGTTTTTTTTGGTAGGTGATTGAAATCTGTGGTGCTTACTTCTGTTCATAGGAGGATTCATTCGATTCCTTAAGAATGTTTGCTCGAATGAGCCTCTGAAAATTTATCAATATCAAGGCAAATAACATCATAGAACAAATTTATGATATTGTAAACTACTTCCTCAATAATTAAAATATGGCGAGAACACTAAAAAAAAGTAGAAAAAAATATAATTTATGTCCGGAAATTCAGAAGGAAAATAATTAAAAAAGAAATTATTCGCATATAAATAATATGCGCATCCAGGGAATCGAACCCTGGTCAGTACCGTGGGAGGGTACTATGATACCACTACACCAGATGCGCTCAGTTGCTGGTCGAGGTATAGTATAACTAAAACTAAACAAAATACAAAGATACCGATTGGAATGTAAAAATGTCATATTTTCATCAAAATTTTTAAAATGACAAAAATATTCGGTTGCTTTAATGCTGCTACAGATTTAACATAAATCAGAAATAAAACATCTTATAAAATCATTTTGACGGGTTAATTGCTCTTAGTCCATTGACCAGGGGTAGCAAACTCTTTGATCAAAACTCATTGCTCGGCAGTTCAGTGGACGGTCAAACCCCTTTTTAACTCCTCCACTAACCCTTTGCCGAATGCAGGCTAGAGTAACGTCATCGGTTGGAAACTGCAAGCCTTCCACATTCAAAATTGAAGGTAAAACCATTGATCAACTTAATAAATTCCTAGACAAATGAAAAAGCTAAACAAGAATCACATATCTTTCATTCTGTTCAAATGTTACCAACAAGATCCACACATCTTTCATAAGCATCTCGCTGGTATCCACACCGCTTGAAGAATGATATATTACAAACTAGTACAAAAATTTATTATCAGGACCTGTAAATATAAAGTCTTATATGTAGCGAGTAACTTTCGACAAAACGAGCAACATGGTTATCTACAACCCAACTCTGCTCTTCCTTCTTCATTGATGCTAGTATTTACACAAAGCTTTTGGAGATCAATATAGCCTATTATGGTGTCTTCAAAGACCGCATCTTGAAGTTGAGCTTCGTCAAAAGTAGAACCTGATAGAACTGTGTTCTTAAAGATTGCTCCTTGGAGATCGGCCTTCCCAAAGTTCACTCTGTCTAAGACTGCATTTGAGAAATCCACCCCTGCAGTAATAAAGAACATCTTTTAGTTGTCTAACTGAAAATTCTTTGGCATGCTGCATGTAGTATAAATCGTAAGTAAAATGCTTGAGCATTGATAGCCAGTCATATAAATTTGGTCGGTTGTTTTTGTGGAATTGTCTCAGCTCTTTAGTCACACTCTCCATAACCGAATTCACTTTGTATCTGACATGAGAAAGTATTAAAGAAGTTAAATACCTTTCAATTTATTCGAAAACTTAAGTTTGAAAGGACCAACATAAATATTTTGGGCAAACTTCACAAACCCCCAACAGCTTGGCCCATTTTGAAATAGCCATCAAACTTTTGAAAATGTCACAAAACACCAAAAATATCTGGCGCGTGTCAAAAAACCTTCCATTATATTTAATAAATAACTATAGGGGTAGTAAGTTCAAACAGCGAAGTGTAGAGGGTCCATCCGTAACTAACCCAAAAAATGTACTTCATGTGCTTGCACGCTCAAAGAAAGACAAAAAGGTTGTGCAAATGCATCAGGAAGAATGACTTAATATCCACAAACTTTAGCTCGACTCACAGTAAAATGCATAGCGAAGAATGGCTTACAGGTAATCAATCAGTATGTATGACAGGTGGCCATGGCTATAATAATCAAAAGCAATTAGTTGACGTGGCGCTTACCCTTAAAACTTGCACCAACAGCGTAAGCTTTGGACATTACAACCTCTGACATATCAGCACCATCGAACTTTGCCTCTGACATTAGAGCCGCAGCAAGTGATTTTCCCTTTAGGTTCGATTTATCATTTGTGTAGTCACAAAAGCGCAGGTCAATTGGCTTGTCATATACACCATTTGCTTGACCAATGGTGTTCCCTACAAATGCACGCTCACAACGATCTGGGTCCGTTGATAGCGGAGGCAATCTCTACAAGAAGGAGAATGAAAATGAAAATAAAGCTAAAAAGTAAACATAGGCAGTAACTGTGTTTGTAAATATCAACTTTTTTTTACACGAAACTTGTGGCATGTGTGGAAAAAAGGGTAAAGCTCACAAAATCCTCAAAGAAGTTTGGCTCATTTTGAGGTAAACCGAAAAGTTTGGGAACGTTACTTAACTTCCAAAACCTTTTCATATAACCTCCAAAAAGTTGAGGGCTACCTGAAAGTAGATTCAGAATAATGCAAAAGTTATGAGGTTAAGTGACATTTCCAAATATTTTTGGCCGTTATCTCAAAATGGGCCATACTTCTTCCAGGGTTTTGTAAAATTTACTCAAAAACAACCTTCTAATTTTCTTGGAGAAATTACGGTTAACGGTTTTAGGAAAAACCTTTAAATATTATTGATTTTATATTCAGAGAACAAGGAACAAAAGAGATTGAATGTGTAATATTCCTCTGGATGCCACACAAGAATGAGCTCAAAGTGCTATATATCTTCGATACTTATATAAATGTGTTTAGGCATCCAATGACCGAGTCATATATTTCTGGGTTGTGAGAAAGCGAGCATCTTTATCTGTAAGTTTAAGCAATCAATGAGAAGTATATTTCTTAAAGTGTTGCCTATGAAAAGTGTATTTCTCTTAAAATGTTGCCTATGAAAAGGAATTTTTAGAACAGATACGTTGGTTTAGCTACAACATAAACATGGCACACCACTTTTGAGTTTTGCAACCAGATGTACATTTGAAAAGTAGGAGCCAGTTTTGGATCATTAATGAGCGTCAACTTCTCTTGAGATGGACCAAACTTAAGAAAACCCATTCTATAAACTTTAGTCAAAGATGTTGATACATTGCTCTTCTAAGATGCCTAAAGGGCTAAAATGTTTGCATAATAAGTTGACAGGGGTTCAAATATCTTGGTGGACAGAGTCTATGTACTTTTTGAATAATTTGATACTTGATGGATATTCTTGCCTTCACAAATGAGGATACATGCATGTTATGCAAAATCAAAAAGTTTCAAACTTCTTGGGTAATAAAAGCAAATTTGGAAACCGATAACATTATAGAGATGCTATGATGCACAAAAGGTGGGCAAAAGATGGTGCTCAACATGACAATCGTATTGAAAAGTTTAAAGAAAATGCCTAACCTGATTTGCAGCAACAACAGGCGAGGCAGCGGTCACAAGGCAAGCAGCAAGCATGCCACACGCAACGTTTCTGAGTCCTTTAAATGAAGGGCCACCTTCGGAAGAATTTGGCATGTTCTCATTTGCTGACAAAATTAACATGTATTTTAAAACGCATTATCAGATATTGAAGATCTTTAATAGACTAAGCACAAAAAAACTTCTATTGGTCCTTAGTTTCAGTTCAACACAACTAGTGCCGCAAAAATTAACATTTACATGAAGTTTTGCATACCCATTGCCAGGAAATAATACGATTTACATGTAAAAGAAAGGGTTATATCATGAGGCTATTAGCTAAAGTGGGTTTTGTTGGACACAGTGGAAGCAAAAATTGCATGGTAAAGTTTCCGACGCTAATAATCCATTTCATAACAGAATAAAACTGGACTAAATGTTACTAACAAATTTCTTATATGAGCAGCTGATTAACCTTGATCCAGTTAATCTAGATACTCCTTTGTTCTTTATGGACTAAGGCTAATCCAATTAACCACGGGAAAGCTGAAGTAAGTATTCCCCTTATTTTGTTCTTAAAAAAAAAAACACTATTCACCTTATTTTATTTTGGTATTCCTCTTAGAGTATAAAATTATAACCCTAGCCCTCAACCAGAAGAGGGCATGTTATAGTATAACATTATTTGGGTTTTTCTTCTAAATTAGTCCCCCGCATCTTTCATATTTTGAAATTAGTCCCTCAAACCCTTTAAGTGCTTTGAAATTAGTCCCCAATATCTTCATAATTTTAAATTAGTCCCCCAAATCTTTTAAGTTGAAATTAGTCCCCCAAATTAGTTAAAGTTAAGTTAATATTCCACTCCAAATCAAACAACTGCTAATTCAGGGGAATAATTTTAAAATAGTTATAAGATTTGGGATTAATTTCAAATTTCAATGATCTTGGAGGACTAATATAAAAGTTCAAGGGGCTAATATCAAAATAATCGAAAATTATAACTTTTTTGAATTGGTAAATATGGTTTTGTTTCAAGCTCTCAGTCTGAGATAGAATATAACAAAGCATTACAGACGGGTGGATTCATAGCCAAATTGCATGTAATGTCATGTAATTTTTATATCCATTCCCCATAAATTTTAAAATTTCCACTCAATACATCTAAAAACAATAAAGAATTTAATAACAATTAAATTAACCAATTAAAAGCCCTTTTACATTTCTAACAATAAAGTATACTGAGTACATTCACATCAAATACTATTTTTTTTTATGATATTATATTTTCATTTTTAGGTAAACGGACACTTCTTGTCTGCCCCCCAAGAAATGTTTTTGGATCCGCCACTGATTACACATCATAAACCTTAACATAATACATTGAACATGATACAATAGGTATGCATTCATCATGTCGTAGATAAAATTTATGTTAGAATTAATATAAAACTATAATCCTCGATTCTTACCAAAACTTCGGAGTATTGATGTAATGGTTAGAGGGACTTCATTTAAGATATATCAGAACAACACATGTTCCAATCCCACTAGCCACAAATTTAAAGCGGATTTTCTAAAAATTGATACCGGGCATGTTAGAATTTAAAGTGGACCATGCGTGCAGATTTCCCCAAATCTTATCAAAATAGCATAAAATTATAACTCTCAACATTCACTATAACTTCGGAGTTTTGTTTGTAGGTGGAAGGAAACTTTTGACCTCCCTAACACTTTCGTCAATATCCCATGTCTCCACAATCATTACCCAACAAATGGGAGACTTTTTTCAGATGACATTGTTAACCCACATCACAATACCTTCAAATTTTGGGTAAAATTTACAAAGCCCTTCCAAATCAAGTGATATTTAACTAGTTCCAAGGCTTCGAAATTGGAGGGAGGAATTCAAGAACAAAAGAGAATGTAGTAGATAAATGTGAAGGAGAAACTAAGGGGATTGAGTTAGTTATACCTGAGCATTGGACTGAGAAATGAGAGCGAGATTTTGGCGTCGGAATGCGATGACGGAGTTTGGAGGAAGATGATGGGGAGTGGAGAGAGTGTAGAGTGATTGTCGCCATGAAAAAGTTCTGATCTTTTTTTCTTCCTCAAAGTCCAGCTCTCTTCTTATATCTTATCCTTTTCTCCCCCCATCTATCCAATCTGCTTACGTGGCAGGATTGAAGTGTGGGTCCCCCTTCTGACCATCCTATTTTGTACCATTTATCTTTTATCTTTGGCAAAATTGCACTTAGATGCCCTGAAGTTTCACTAATATTGCATCTAAGTAATCTCTATTCGAAAACCGAGCAAGAAAAGCTCTAACGTATTTATGTGTTGCAGATGAATGTCTCATAGTTAAAAAAACCCACATGACGTTAACTTTTCTCTACTAAGCAAAAATTTTAAGAAATTTTTTGGGCATTTAAGTGAGGCCATTTACAGGCTGGAAGAATTTATATGCAAAATTGGGTAAACAAGATGATATCAACATCTGCATTGACTAAATAAAAGGACACCAACGTGCAATATTTTGAAACTTAGGAGCATTTATCTATAACAATTAAATACTTTGACGTATTTAAATGCACAGTTTTAAAATAGGCGGCATTCAAATGCAATATTAGTTAAACTATATGATATTTAAGCGCAATTTAGCCTTTATCTTTATATATATTGCTTAAATATTCAGCGGTGTTGTATTTTTGAGAGAAATGATGTAGCACCAACTCCTCGGATTCACCCCGTTAAAGCATGCGCCAGTGTTTTCATTTGCGTTAGAAACACTAACGAAACCGATCAACACAGATATGCACATAAAACAAATAAGAATAAGAAGTTGATTGTTATGGTTTCATTGAGCTCTTTTTTAGTAACATGTTTCGCTACTGCTTATTTATGATTTCTTACAAGTTACATACTACTTATTTTTTAAGATAGTCTTTTTACATTAATAAGTAAATCTACTTATAAGTGATAAATTAGAGAATCTCAACTTACTTTTTTCTGACTTGCAAGTTAAAGATAAATAATAAGTAAACACTCATCAAACATGATCTTAACATCTAATCTTATAAGTTAAAAGATACTTATAAGTAAAAATAAGTATGTTGCCAAACATCCTCTTACTGTGGCGCATCTTGCTCAAAGAACTTATTAATTTGGGAAAATCATTATGGAATACACATGAAGAGGAAGAAGGGGAAAAAAAAGATAAGACTACAAGATATGAAGAAGAAAAAACTAGTCAAATTTCCGAATCAAGACATCACCCGCTCCGATGTAAAGTGATGTTGTCATAGTAACCAGAAAGAAGACGATTGTCCAGCCGGACGACGAAGTGTGTCGGCCTGTCAAATACACCATGAGAAGACAAATGACACCAAATGAATGGCTGTTCTACAACAAAGAGATGATCTCTCAGCACGATGTGGTTGGATCTGTCACATTGTAGTCACCGGGAAAAAAAAAATTCTATTGAAGCCCCAGATGATACGTTTGTAAGAACAGACCAGCTGCCCAGTGGAACCCCGCTACCAAGAGACTATACATATCGATCACTTTCCTGTCCGCTTACCATTCCCACCTCAACAATAATATGCATATTTTAGGCGGAGCTTTCTTTATTCAAGTTCTGTTATTTGGATCTTGTCATACCATACCTTTAAAGATGCATGGAAATCTAATGATAATTATATTGTTAGTATTTGAGAATATCATCACAATTGAATAAAGGGGTTTCTTCTAAAGCACACATTAATTATAGGGTAATTGTACGGAAACCACATTTCAATTTCAATTTACACATAAACCATCTTTAAAGTAGTTTTTTGTTGCAATCAATCACCTCCTAGTCAATTTTTCACTAAAAAAAAAAATAAAAACAAGCTTTAAAAAATTCAAGTTCAACGTGCATGAGTTGTATCATAGCAAGATCTAAACACTAAAAAAACGAGTCATGTCCTCGAGTGTGAGTTTTAAAGAGAATTTTGGGTTTTAAGTGAACCTTTTGACTTAAAAAGTGATTGATTGCAACAAAAAGCTAATTTAAAGATGGTTTATATGTAAATGAAAATAAACTGTGATTCCTATATAATTATCCTATTTTTCAAGGTTGTTTCTAGGAAAAAAAATCCGTCGAATAAAACGAGATGCCATTGTTCCCCGGCGAATGTAAATTCTTGCAGTAAAAATTTGGGTAAATGGCACTTAAAACCCTATTGTTTCACTAACTTTACACTTAAATACCCTAAGTTGTAAAAGTAGCATAAAAATACCCTAAGTTGTCCCCCGTTAGAATCATGTTAACACCGTTAAAAATTATCTATTTTGACGAAGATATCCTCCATTGAAATGGTGATAATAAATTAAAGGGATATGTAAAATTGTAATTAAAGCAACAAATGGGGTCAAGTGCTAAGCACATGAGAATATTCTAACATCCAACTAAAAGAATGTAGCAATATGCTACTTTTGAACAATTTAAGATATTTTTGTCTTACTTTTTACAATTTAAGGTATTTAAATGTAAAGTTAGTGAAACAATAGGGTATTTAACTGCCATTTAGCCTAAACATTTTGAGATTTTTATGGAACGTGGGTTTATTCCTCACCCAAATGCGGCCACATCCTACCCATAACTCTGCCACATTTTAAGAGAATACCCAAAATACCCTCGCCTCGGATCCTGGCCTACAAAAACGGCCCACGAACCTACAGGCCCACATTGAACGGCACTGTACAATTCCGCCCTTTTTCTCCCCTTCGTCCTCAGCAACTAATCCCCAAATCTTATCTATCTCTCTCTCTCTCTCTCTCTCTCTCTCAACGACAATAATCCCACATCGGAAAATGGAGAGCTCGGGCACGAGTTCATACGAGAAGCTGGACCGCGTGGCGTCGTGGCTGGGCTCCAGCGTCGCCTCCGCCTTCTTCGCCTCGCTCGAGCGCTGCGCCTGCATCAACCTCAGCACCACCGACGACGCCGATCCCGACGACGAGGCCAAGGACCGCCCTCTCATGCTGACTCGGCCCGACGGCCACTTCGTCGGGGGCCCACCGAAGTTCGACCCCATGTGGTCCCCACGCCATCAGTCTTCAATTTAGGTTTTCCACCCCCACTTGTGTTTGTGATTTGTTTATTTTGGTAAATCTAGGGTTTGTGTTGAAAAAAAAAAAAAAAACCTTTCTTATGATGTGAAATTGTTCAAGAGTTTGATGACGTGATGAGGACTGACTAATTATGCTGAGATATATTGTATTAAGAATTTGATTTGAATTTTGTTGAAGTTTAGATTGCTAGAACCTCTAGAATCTATATAATCTCTTTTGTGTTATCTTAAGGGTGTGTTTGGTTCACCAGTGGAGAAGAATAGGATTAGGAATCCTTTTATTTTTATGGATTCCTATCTAGTCTATAAAAATTTTATGGAAATTTTTTGGATGTCATAAAATGCTTTGGAATCCCATTTTTTCACCTTTCTATGTTTGTTTCAAAACATAGAAATATAGAATCCAACTTTATAGAACCCCTCCAATTCCTATTATTTTGTTTGGTTTGGAATGAGAAATTTTTGAGATAAATGGATGATAACACCATAGGTAAACTTACCACTCAT
>JBAKGM010000002.1:17391442-17402248 GCA_037177215.1 Asparagus racemosus | reverse complement strand
CCCCCCCCCCCCCCCCCCCCCCCCCCCCCCCCCCCCCCCCCCCCCCCCCCCCCCCCCCAAACCCCTATCTACATATTTAGGAGTTAAGTATCAAAAAAGAAACGCAAATAGCAATAAGATTTAGGGCGCCCCTAAATTTCTAAATAAGGATACACCCTTGCGTATTTACTAATAGATCCCTTCAAATTTCAATGGTGTTTAGTGAAAAGGGTATAAAAATTCAATATGGGAGAATAGAGTAAATCTATTTGCATAGCACCCCCTCCAAATCTTATTTGCAAAGGATGTTTGTAAGATATATATTTCAATCTTATTTGCATATTTACTTCTGAGAAGTGCATATTGCTAAATTATTTTTATGAATCAGAATCTAATACTATTATAAAGCGGGTTGCTATGTTAAAATATTTCCTTCCAAAATGCCCTCCAACACATCAATCCATACATACATAAAACACACAAATACTTAATTTTTCATAACCTCACCATTGACTACACATCCATCCATTCATACATTCATGATGACACATGCATACTCAATTTTTCATAAACTCCGTATTCATGACCATCAAAATTTCATTTAACCACCCACTCATAATATTCATCCACGAACTCTTAGCACTAAATATAACTTTATTCACACTAATGGTGAAAAATGTTACAACTTTTCATCTCCCACCAATCACTATAAATAACAATAAAATATTATCAAATTTCACCAACCAAAATTCTATTCATAATCAAAATTTAGATGAGGAAGAAAGAAGCCAAACCTACATGTCTCACAATCCATACGAATCAAGTCCATCTCTCTCACGAATGGAACTCGACGCTTGAGAGTATATCAATTTGGCCCTCCAAACCTATATAAGCATCCTTGACTACCCTTGTCCAGGGCCTCAAAGACATTATCGATCGCATGAATTGCATAACTATTGATACATTTTTTAGAAGCAAGCTAAGCATATCAACACATGCAATTTTTTTTAAAATTTATGTTTACCATTATTTTGGTCTGTATCCATAAAATAAGAATATGAATGCATTAATCATGTATTGTCAAATATAAATGCATTACATATGCATGATTAGTTCACTCATGCTGGTTTTGACTATAATTTTGAGAAATTTGGCTATTTCCTCTTCAGATATGAATGCAAATATGAATGTCTATGCATCCTTGGTTTGTACATTGTACTCAGTATAGAAGCTTATGTGGTACATATTTACAGTTAGAAGATTTTTTTTCCCTTTGGGCATGTAAGCCCATTCTTGAAATTCTCCCTTTTAGACTCCAGAAAATAAAATTCCCTAAATGTGGATTAATTTTTTCAAATTCTCTTAAATATGTTGTACCTTCTATGCAACTATCATTAAGTAGTTCAAACCAAGAAAAAAAGGAGTATAATTGTTAAAGGATGAAGAACAGACATGTGTTTATGAAAAAATTTAAGAGAAGAAAAATTTTAACACTGGTACACCCTTCAAATTTGCATATCACTTATACTATAAGCTCAAACAATTATTTTGTTTATTTCATGAAGTGTATCTCATCCTCTAATTCTTTAATATTTATCTTTTTAAAAATATATCATCCCAAAATAGCATTTTGCTTTAAATTGTTTAAAGTTATACACTTTGTATCATTTTTTAAAAATAAAAAGTTATAGATTTCCAGAAAATTGTGCAAAAAAAAAAAAAAAATCCTAACTGATTGAAATGACCTAATACTAAAAAAGTCACTAAACCTTATTTCCATCCGAAATTGGTTAAAACTTGAAATTTGAAATTTCCTTTAATTTGTAGAAAAGTTCTATATTTTAAATGTCTTGTGATTTTTAAGTTAAAAAAAAAATCTGAAACACCGTTCTTTTTCTTTCTTGAGTACTTCAAATGACACCTTTGAGTTAAAAGGGACGGCAAGTATGACTACGTTCAACGTATATACACTATACTACTAGTATTAAATGAGATGAGTGTAAAATTCCAATATGAGAGAATATAGGAAGGTATATAGGTAAAAACACCATTAGAAAATCACTCATGATCGTTAATACTAGTATCAGTGTCTCTGTGAAATTCCACCTGTACATCTCCATATAATTGACTAAATAGAACTTAAATGACTTATAGTTTCACTCACTTACTTTATATTTCACAACATTTATATACCTTAACCTGTTTATAAATGACACATTAGTATTTTTTTACTATGCAAACGTGAATTTTTTTTGCTCAAATGTGATAACTGATGAAGAAAGCTTGATATGATTGAAGACGATGATTACATATATTTATACAAGTTGGAGACTTAATTTGAAAAGTGCCAATAAATGCAGAAAATAAATGAGGAAAGAAGAAAATGATATACTAACTAATACATGATTATGTGCTAACTAATATAGAAAAAAATGATATGAAGAGAGTATATATTACTATATTGAACACAATGTTCTCATATAACACTCACATGTTAATTTACAATTTTTAACCACTACTTTTTTTTAATTTACTTTTTGAACCCAACTCTAAATTTATTTTAAAATAGAATTTAGAAAGATTTAACAACAACTTTAACAGATATGATTGACTAAAAGCTCTAAAACTTGCATGTGACAGTCACATGAGAAAATAAAGTAAATTTTTTTGTAGTTACATAACAGAAGCTATTAGGTGCCAGTATTAAATGACTTGATATTACAAATGCTGTGAAAAACAATCGAGGGTATATATGTGCAAAGCGAGTGAAACTATAGGGTATCTAGCCGTAAGAATCCAGCCTACCCGCTTCATATACCGCCTTTTCGTCTCGTCTCGCTCCGATTTCATCTGCATTGACTCCCAAGAATCAAGAAAATTAAAAAAAAAAAAAAATCTCAGCTTTGGCAAACAAAATGTTGAGCGCAACGGAGCTCTGGCAAACTCTCGACCACTCGATCGTTTACTACACCGGCCTATCTCCGGCGACGTTCTTCACGATCCTGGCGCTGGCGGCGGCGTTCTACTACGTGGTCTCCGGCTGGCGGCAGCCACCGCCGCCGGCGGCGAGGAGCAGGGAGGCGGAGTTCGAGGCGGTGGAGCCTCTGCCACCGCCGGTGCAGATCGGCGAGGTCACCGAGGAGGAGCTTAGGGTTTATGATGGCTCTGATCCCAAGAAGCCTCTGCTTATGGCGATCAAGGGCCAGATCTATGACGTCACGCAGAGCAGGTATGGTTCTGTTGTGTTTGTGCTAGGGTTTTGGGTTTTGGATTGACGATCTTTAAGGTTTTAGCTGATTAGGTTGATTTTTTTTCCTCGCTGGAATTGGAATTGTTAATGATAATTTTAAGTAGTTTATTTCAGCAAGATTATAGTTTTATATAAATTTTTGATATAATATAATTAGATTGTTGGAGTACGTGCATTCTCAAGGCTAAATTTGTTTCGCAAGGGATTAGCAATGGTAAATTTTTATTTAATTTTTATGGTTTTAAATTGATGCACATTACTTTCAAATTCTTGCATCTATAAGTAATTGGAAAATTGCATCCTTGTTATTACACCTTGTAATAATGGGTAATATATTCCAGATACAAGTGCCTGAATGACGGAATCTAACTTGCATGATCCGTTCATTACATTGATAAGTTCAGGTTGAGTTTGGATTTGTAAATATTTGATTAGAAGGGGGTTTTGGGGCTTTTAAGCTATATTAGCTTTTTGCGGCTATCAGTTTTTATGATAAAAATTTCATAAAATTGCATGGGTAAAATGGTCATATGCTTGGTCAAGTATAACTTATTTAAGCGAGCTTATAAGCTAGTTGTTTAAAAGTCGGGGAATCCTAACTTTTAAATGAGACTTTACTAGCTTATTGGGATGTTACCTAACATGTAATACCTCAAGTTAGGTAAGGCCATTTTTGTTTGGGATTTTGATGAATATGGTGTTTGGGGGTGTATTTTTTGGTTGAAAAGGGCTTTTAAGCTTGTCTTTTCATATATACTTGTTTGGTAGCATTTCAAGTAAAGCTACCTTTCTAAGTCCGTTTAAATAAGTTAGGATTCCCAAGCTTTTGAAAAACTAGTTTATGAAGTCACTAAACAACCTATGCTTGCGTACAATTTTTATAATTTTTTAATCATAAAAGCTAAAAGCCATTAAACCCTAGAATTGCTTAAAAGCTTCTAAAATAGCCCCTAAAATAAACACCCTCCTAATCACATTTCTACAAACCCATATTTAAGAAAGATGCATTTCTCCAATTAACCCTTTTCGCTGCTCGCAATAATTTAAGAGTAATGTGTCCCAGTTGAAGTATAATATATCCAAAACCATGAAATTTAGTAAGAGTTATCTTTGCTGATGAATCAAAGAAAATATACTTTGTCTGAATCATTTGATCGTACATTGATGATAGATCAGAGAAGAAAGCTCCTTCTTTGAATTTGGAGAAGATGGGAGAGCTTCGACATCTTAGTAAGGTTTGATCAGTGTAGTAAGCTGAGGAGTTGAACTAGGTTTTGATCAGCCTCGAACTAGACTTTGATTAACGTTGAACCAGAGAGATGGGGTTGATGTCAAACTAGAGAGAGGCTAGAGAGCAGGAATGAAGTCGGGAAATTGGGTATGAGCGAAGCTTTCCTCTCTCTCTCTCTCTCTCTCTCTCTCTCTCTCTCTCTCTCTCTCCGCTCGTTTTCTCTTGGGTTTGGGAGATAAAACTGAAAAGAAATGTATTATGTTTGTTTTTTCTAGGATTTTTTATTTTTATTTCTTCCCCAGTTTCTTTCAAACCATAGAAGAGAAACTAATTTTCACACACGCTTTCTTCACTTTTATCACCCTTCCCCTCAAACCAAACACAGCCGAAAAGTAACCAAACAAGATAAATATTTATGATTTTCCTTCCAACTTTACAATGTTCTTGCTAACCAAACAAGAAAAGTAATTTTATTTTCTTCTTCTTCTTTTTTTTTTTGCTTTTCCTTATATTTTCCTTTCTCTTTCCTTCTCTTTTTTCACCCTTTCCTTCAAACCAAACACATCTTTCATCCTTTCACTGTCATCAAAACAAGATTTGCAAATGGAAAGTTATGAGAAAGTTTTTTCTTGAGAAAGTATTTCGTCTTCAGTAGTTTCCATTTACTTTCTGTTGTCAAAATATGCCATGTATTTTCTTCATTCCAGTCTATTTTTCAATAGCATGAATATTAAGTTGTTTTATGGTAGTTTTAAGCAATTTTTCTGTTTGATAGTTTAGTAATTTGTTTCTTCACCTTTTCATTTATGAGTTGGATGTTTTGTTTATATCTGTCTTTATCTTCTCAAGTTTCTGAGTTGTTTGGTGGATATGTGAGTTACATAAGGTTTCTTTATGGTTAAAGTTCATGTCTTTGATCTCCCCTTGTTATGAACTTCAGATGGTTTTCCATTTTTTCAATCTTGTTGACTTTTATAATCTGTTTTTTTTTTTAAAGTTTCCCCCCGTTTTGACTATGGTAGATCGGTGTTTTGTTTTAAAAATCAACTTAAGTTACATTATGTTTCTTTCTAAATATTTTAATATGATTTCCTGGTGTATGACTCAACTGTATTTCCATCTTTTAATCTCATGTATGTGGGAATCGAAACAACTTAGATTTCTTTAGTTCTGTAGTCTTGATTTAAACTGCTTGTTTTTGGGTCTCAAATCCAAACTTTTGAGATGATATGATGTCCCTGGTAGTATTTTATGGACATGATTCTAAGGTTGAGTTTTATCTATTTTGTTATTACTGTCATATTTATTTTAGCATAATGTGTAAAGTATGTCTTAGCACCACCTCATTAGACGGCTATCATGTTCATTATCTTATTACCTGTGAATATCATGTCCCACTATATGGGGACCGAGTTACCATGTTGAAAGCTTTCCCTATTTCATCCGTATTCTAGCATTACATTTTTAATTACCAAAGAATAAAGCACACAGTTTGGGTTAAGAATTGGACATGATTAGGTTTTGGCTGGTTCTCTTCAGAATTTTGTGTCCAACCTTGTAAAAAGTAAAAAAGGGAGATAGAATGGATTGCTGCTTCAGTTTGGATGAATGAAAGGTGTGGACAAAAGTGAGCCCTGGATTGCTGCTTCAGTTTGGATGAATGTGAGGTGTGGACAAAAGTGAGACGAGGGGCGGGTAAGTTGATCAGCTTAGAGTTAACTGCGGTAAAAGAAGGGGGTTGATAAAAGGATGAGCTTAAAATTTCAGTGGTGAAGGTTGCATCTAGCTAATTAATGGCATAGGAATAATAGAGATTGTAGTAATTGAAAGATCAAGGTGAAGATGGTGGAAATAATTGGATGACAGTGGAGCAAGTAATGCTGTAAGGCTAGGTTGCATAAGTATGGGTGCGGGCACAGGACTGGGACATGGCAAATTTGTAATAGATAGCGTACGGAAACATGGCTGAATATGCACGCACGGGGGTGGGTGCGGGTGCGCGTCACGCGTGTCTTCCACAAAAGACAAAAACCCAAACTCAACTTATCCAAAGCTACGAAGTGCTACCCATGTGTTGTTATCATCTCTACCAAGAAAAGACAAAAGCTAATAAAGCTGGAACCGACTATCATGGTCAAACATCCTCACATCATCCTCATGGTATAGTGATGTCATTTTCCATTATAACAATAAAAGAAAAGAAAAGAAAAGAAAAGAAAATGAGCGTGAAATTGTTCACCTCCTTGCTCTGTCCTCAAACAACCGAAGAAGCCTAGTGAAGCCATCTGTGTTCATGCTGTTGGGGTGTGTAACCATGCCAAAATGTGTCCGACTCGGGTACCACCCCCTTGTAGCTGTGTTAGGGTAAGATAGCTGTAACATAGATGAAAGAGTTCTGTACCACAAAAAGGTTCCAATAGGCAACTGGATAAAGTTCGGTTCTTCAGGGAGACCTGACGTTATGGTTTCGATAGGAAATTAACATAGGGGAGGTACTTGAAAATATCATATATATGATCATTACGATGACACTAGATTTAGTGCAACTGCTGAAAGCTCTTGCTTAGTGTAGAAAATTTGATCCGTGAATGTAGCTCAGGGGATTATCCATTGCCTGCCTATATACCTGAGGGCTTATGCGCTCAACTGATCTTCATGCACGCATATTATTCTGTTGCGTGGGTATACATATACTCCTATTTGCACTGTTGTGAACATACTATTTATGTGTTTGTTCAGGCATGGAACAGTGCATAATTGAATTGTTCAGAAGTACATAGGAATGATGATATCTACACATACATGCATGCCTTTTCTATGAAATAACCAGTTTACACAACTACTTTGCGTATTGCATGTATGCCTTTGATGAGTAATATGCATCAGGCTCAGGTGGTATTATAATGGTCAGAAAGAAGGGGATGTAGGGAGGTTTGAGCAAGTAAATCAGACTAGTTGTCTGAAGCCATGCGCATTTTTTACTTCTTGAAACCATAATGATGGGGTATATATAAGGCAGCTAATTATGTGCATGCATCTCTATATATTTCTTCAGTGAAACAATGCCTCCATACATCCATCATCTTGCAGTTTTTGTTTTTTGCATCCTTACCAAAGGCTGGTGAATCTTTGGAGGTTATCTTTGGTATTTAGCTGACCTGACAATTATTTGGAGAATTGTCAGGAAATGGAAGATATTTTGTTCTACTCCTTTTTGTACTTATCGCAGTAGAACCTGAGTCAAGGTAGTAATCCGTAAATTGTATCTTCGGCTATGATGATTTTAAGTGTGATGCTCATTGCAATAAGACTGAAATTCTTAAGACTCTCTTTGATGTTTTTCTTTTAATCTTGGTGATCTTTGTAGGATGTTTTATGGACCTGGGGGTCCGTATGCATTATTTGCCGGTAAAGATGCTAGTAGGGCATTAGCCAAGATGTCGTTCGAGGAGAAAGATTTGACTGGAGATATTTCTGGCCTCGGACCCTTCGAGCTCGAGGCCCTCCATGATTGGGAATATAAATTCATGAGCAAATATGTTAAAGTAGGAACAGTAAAGAAAACTGTGCCCGTTACAGATGGCAGTACTTCCGAAACAGCGGAAGCATCCACTCAGACAACCGAAACAGCGGAAGCATCCACTCAGACAACCGAAAGAGGCACAACAGAAAGTCAAACTGAGCACGGTGAAGCGAAGGAATCTGAATCAAAGGAAATCGGTGCAGTGGAGAAAACCAAGGAATAAGCGTCGAGAGCTCCAGCGCACTGAACTTGTTCTCTATGTACTCAAAATATGTCACATGTAAAAGGGTTCTTGTTGTAATGATGATATGCCTCTTGTTGTAATGATGGTATGCGCCTTATGTAGCGAGGTAATAAGTTGGGTGTTGACAGTTTTGCCTTTGTATCTTTTGATGCTTTCGACATAACTGAAATAGCCAATGAGAGTAAAAATGTTATACTTCAGATGTTGCTTTCAGGTGATGCATCACATTTTTTACTTTCAGATGTTGTAATTTGTTCAGTGGCCGTGCCTGTTTAAGTAAAATTGTTGCCAGGAACCTTCAGAGGGTTAGTTACCCACAGGCTCCTCGTAGTATCGCTGTTTTCAACTTACTATCTTGTAGTTTTGTTGTCGCAGTGTAAAATTTTACTAAGGGTAAAACAGTAATAAAATTATTTTGGACACACTTTATTTTTTTAATGTCTTTCTTTAGAACTAACTCCAGTTTGTTTAGTAACATCTGAATCCTTAAGCACTCTCGTTTCCACATGGTGAGTGTACGTACTACGCAACACAACTTTTTGTACGAATATAGTGCTAGAAATCTAACTTTCAACTATCGAGAATATTAAAGACAGGCTTCATATATTACAGATTTATTTTTGGCAACGAAAAAAGATACTTGTTCTCAATCAAGAAACTCGTATTCAGAGAGCCCTTCACATTATTTCTCATGTTGGCCATCTACAATTAACAAAAAAAAACCGAAGATTTAGATATTGATAATTGTCAAATCTGCTGTTGAAGAAGGGAACCACGACATTTTATTTTATTCTTTTTTCTTAAAAAAAAGAATATAAATTGTTTTTCATATCTTAAGACAGACTTAGTCAACAAGTCGGTTCGAAGTAATTAATATCTGTAGTCTTCGGTCAAATGGCCAGCAGCACATTGAAGATGTTCACATTTTTCATAAGAAAACTTTCCCATATAAAAGGAAAATGTCACAAGATAACGCAGCAAAGTCCCTTGGTTCCAGGTTTGAGGATTCAATGCCCAGGAAGCCTAAAGTTGATTAAAACTGCAGTAGCACTTCAGATACAATATACATTTTGTTTTTCTTTTTTCGCCTTTTTTATTATTTTCAAACTGCACCCAAAAGTTTATATTGCCACAGAATACCCTGAAACTTTATATTATCATTCCAAACTTGATATTTGATGCGGAAAAATGCCACACAATGTTCGACACATAGGTGCTAAGTGACACTTGGATGTTTTCGATAAGTAAGAAAAATTAGAACAAAAATAACCAATCATAGTTTAATTTCACAAAAAGATAAGGATGCCACATACAAGTTGTCATACCTCATCAATTTGTCCTCTTAACTCACATAATTGTATGTATGTGCACATAAATGTGCACATTAATTTAAAATAACTGTTCTCATTTAGGGGTACTTCCATCTCCTCACCTGCATACGCAAAGAGCAGTTGGATCATTAAATCAATCAAATATCAGTTCGATTCCTTTACTGTACAAATCACTCCCATGGATCTCATGAACTGTTCTTTATAATGACATCTCATCAATACCACCAATAAAAACTCTTCATCCTTGCAAGCAACAACTTTGTTTCCGTGGCAAATAAATGGCCAGAGCTTAATCTTGATCCCCCGTTGGCTAGTCTTGCACCTTGAATCTCCAATTTGTGGGATATAGTCTTCACCTAACCATAATTAAGGGTAAATTTCACAAACCCCCCTGAACTTTGCGACGTTTTGCACAAACTTGAAACGAATTCGCCAATCGTTATCAGAACCCTGTGAACTTTCAGGGTTATACTGAATCGATGTAAACTATTGCAAATTGTCGTAAACTGCAATAACGGATAGAGCAAAAACCTAGCCAAAAGGGATAATGTGTGAGCTACATTTAGCAGATATAAATTGAATTGTTCGAAAGTTGTCACATGTGCAACATGCAACGAATTAAACTAACTGCTACCAGTCAGATATTTAAGTAAGACAAACTCAAAGAGAGTATCTCTGATTCATAAATGTTTTGGGGAGTTTTGTGCAAAACAATCCAAAGTTCTGAAGTTTACCCCATGCTTAGTTCATCAATAGGGGACAACTGGAGCTCAGGATGGCCGTTCGATCATCAACCCTGATGATCAAACGGACGATGGTGATCAAACAATGGTTAATCTCTAGTCAATAAGCTTAGGACTTACAATATGGGAGTAATGATAAAATCAAACTTAATGAGAAATGAGATAGGAGAGGACAAGAAATTTAATTCATCTTTAAAAGGGACTGGGCCACGTCTCCTCGGAGACGTCCGATAAAAAAAAGGGACTGGGCCACGGTATGGACCGTGCAGGCTTGTAGACATTGATTATGGGCCCCCATCTCTGAGCGATGATCATAGCGTTACCGCTCGATTGTTTTAAACATCTATGGTGATAATTTCCCCTTTTCCTTCTGACTTTAAGCTATTCCATTAATTTCTGTAGTAAATGGTTGAAAAATGACAAGGAGAATTGTTATGGTCCTGAACGCTCAATGAGTCTAATCAACGCGATTAAGGGAATAATACCTCCTCCCCAGGCGACGTTA
>JBAKGM010000002.1:17371632-17391342 GCA_037177215.1 Asparagus racemosus | reverse complement strand
ATGTATATGTACATGTATATATATCTGTATATAGTGTGTGTGTGTATTTATATTTATATAAAGAAAAGTTAGAATTCATTTGGAGACTATGAATAAAGGAAATAGATAATTAAATTCTCTATGAAGTTTTAACAATTGGCGGCAAGGTTGAAGTCTTGATTCACAGATATGAATGGCAACATACACTAAAACTCTAGTGTAAAATATTATGCACTGCTTGAGTCATAAGAGAAACAAGGGAAATTAAGTAAAAAATATAGAATACTCTCAAAGTTGACATGATGAGGTTACACTCAAACATATAGATATGTTATATATAGAACCATATTCAGTTGGAAAAAAGAAAAAGAAAATAAAATTAGTTGATTATTAACCAAAACAAAATTCGTAGCTCGAGTTGTACCTTACATAAATTGAACATAACTTAAAACATATTTAATATATAGCAACAAGGTGGCAATGACAACATACATTACAACTGAGAGCATAGGATATTAGTCACAGGCAAACACAATGGAAAAAAAATAATGTTATAGAGAGCTTGAATCTCAAAGTTGAACAATGAGGTTACATTCAAATATATGTTAATCATGAATTACTACAATAATAAGATAGTTGTTGGATTATTAACCTAAAAAAACTTACAAAGTACCTTCCAATAATGGTTTGAACCCAACGGAGCCCACTATAGGCAGCAGCCTTAGCAATCCATGCTTTCATATCAACTGTTTCCATCATGGGATGATGGCAGTAGCTAACACTCTACTAACATCACCAATAATTGATCATAAAATTAGTTTAATGGAATATCAAAGAGAAAATGTAGAGAGAGAGAGAGAGAGAGAGAGAGAGAGAGAGAGAGATGATGGCAGTAGCTAACACTCTACTAACATCACCAATAATTCAACACAATTTCAGTTTAATGGAATATCAAAGAGAAAATGTAGAGAGAGAGAGAGCGCGCGCGTAAGGCTAGAATAAACTCAAGTAGACTGGGAGCTTTGTCCATTAGCTTTTTTACTGATTGGATCTGCTCTAGTATTCGAGTTAGTGTGTGATACACACTAAGTCTATGTTTGTCTTGATGTACATCACGTACCAATGATTTACTCTGATAAGGCCATGTAAAAATATTCTATTTTCACAAGGCAAACTCTGGGATAAGCCAAGCCAATTACTTTCTAAGGACAATGCCAACAATATACTAAAATAATGCACAAATACTCCGAGAACCTTCATAAGTAGGGGTGCATTCGGTTCGGCTATAGCTCGGATATGATACTTAACATAACTGTAATACACTTAATAATCATGGACACGGATATGGATATGCCTCGGTAAGAAAAATTCATATCCATATCCGCTAAAATTAGATACGGATACGAATATGTACAAGGATATATAAGCGGATATACATGCAGATACAAAACGGAAATGAGAAAACTAGATAGTATTGAAAACAATATAGTTCTTATGAGATGAGAATTCATAAATATGTTTGTTACATCTGAAAAGCTAATATTAGATATTTTGATCATCAAAATTAACCTCAAATTTTCTAATCTAAGGATTAAAACCGTTGCAACAATATGACCAATATATATTCGAATATTTCGAATATGAATCTAGATATTCACTACATAGTCATATCCGTAACCATATCCTATTGGTTATAGATTTTAGTAACTGTATCCGCATCTGTTGAGAGTTATTTCTTATGTTGTTTAGTCCCACATTTGTTAGGGACAAGCCTCTTTGTATTTGTGATATTATAAAATATATCTAAGAGAGGAAACTAAAATGATCCTTTCTAATTACTTCTTTCAATATGGTATCAGAGCCATAATAACCCTAGACGTCATTCCTTTGGCGATTATTTCCTTCGTGAAATAATCCCCTAACCCTAGCCATTATTCCTTTGGCGATTATTTTCTTTGTGAAATAATCTCCTAACCCTAGTCGTCATTCATTTGGTGATTATTTCCTTCGTGAAATAATCCCCTAACCCTAACCGTCATTCCTCACAAAACCCAAGATTCAAAATCCTAGATCTCGAGAGATCTAAGGATCAAATCTACACTTGACCCCTCTGAATCAAACATTGCTTTGATCCTGAGAAGAGTGGTGATTTAGCTTGATTGATTTCACTCATTTTGGCGATTATTTCCTTTGTGAAATAATCTCTTTGATCATGTAACCCCCCTTCGTGTTAAGGAGATGAGATGAACAGGGGGCAAGTTGGATGATGAGAAGAGGGTGATGTTTGGAGACGAGGAAAATTGAAGGCCGGGTGTGAAATCTAGATTTGAGGGATCGGTGTGAGGAAACCAAACACAAATTAGATCGATGGAGACCAGCACAAACCCGATGGCGGAACTCATCAAGAAGTTGAAACCGGAGGATGTTTTAACTTGATGCAGTTCATGAGGATGACAGAGGAGAGGGATCAACAAAGCCACCGCCCAAGAAGGTGGAGCTTCCACCTATTAACGTGAAGCTCGAAGGGCCAGCGACATATCTGAATTGGTCGCGCCGGGTGAGATATACACTTGTAGGGAGGAACCTGGAGGGATATCTGATGGGGGAGAAGACCGAGCCGGCTGAGGGCTCCGCAGGAAGAGATGAGTGGAAGTCCACTTATATGTTGGTGTATATTTGGCTTCTCAATTCTGTAGTCCAGCCAATTACAGCCACGGTAGATGGCCTTGGGAAGGTGCAGGATGTCTGAGAGAAGCTGAGGAGGACTTATGATGGGTTGGGGAATGACCTGAGGGTATTCCAGAACGAAAATGAGATCAGCACTACAGTCTAGGGAGAGAGGACTGTACATGAGTATGCCATAGAGCTGAAGCGCTTGTGGCTGGATCACGATCACTTCTCGCCCCTAGCAAGCTGCAAGGACCCTGAGTGCAAGGAGCGTGAGGCCTCTTTGTAGAAGAGGACCATGCAATTCCTCCGAGGCTTGGCTCCATCATTTGAGCAGAGGACGGCGATGCTACTAGCCCAGACGAAGATTTCATCTCTAGAGGAGGCAGTTTCGATCATGATACATGAGGAAAGCCGTATCAGGCTATAGGCTGGGACACGTAGACTTTCAGGGGAGAAGTCAGTACTGCTAGTCTTAAACCTAGGTAACACTGGATTCAGAGGGGAGACTAGGCAGTGCTTCAACTGCGGAGAGGTAGGACATCTGAGACAGATATGCTCTAAGCAACCCAAGGAGAGGGACTAGGGTGGTTGTGGACAGGCCGGAGGCCGTGGCCATGAAGGCCGGCGAGGTGGAAGAGGAGGCCATCGGGCAAATCTGTCAGCGGCAGAGGGGGAGGAAGAAGCTGAGATGACTTTTACTGAGGATCGAGCTCTCTTGACGGCACTGAGAAGGAAACCGAGAGCAGTAGGCGACGTGTCCGATGGTGCATTTACTACTTTCTCTAGAGGAGACTATACCAGTTACGCTTTTCGCGCCCACCCAAACAAAGGTATGGACGACACACATGTCCTTGTATCCATGACTGCCACTAGATCCACAGACTGGACAATAGATTCTAGAACATCCAGACATGTAACTGGCAATGCCAGTGAGTTCTCGTCTTATACTCACCTCGCAGAGCCAGAGAGTATCCAGATTGCGGATGGTACAAGACAGGTTGTGGTCGGTATGGGCACTGTAGGCACCTCTGGCACTGTAAACATCTCTAACTGCTTCCCCCTCCTTCTGTATGTTCGCAACTCACCCTGAGCTGTAGGCAACTCCGATTGAGCTGTAGGCCTAACGCCCTTTGTCTCCTCCTCCTCCTCCCCTTCGTCTTCATCCTCCTGCTCCTCTGAGTAAGGGACCGAAATTGGGATTGACCATGCTGGCCCACATGACAACTAGCTAGTGCGAGAACTCAGCACTGAGAGGGTAGCTGTCAATTGCATCTCGCACCCTTGCTCCGACATTTTTTTTCTCACTTTCACTACCTTCTGGTGAAGAAATCTAGAACAAAAGTTTCACAAAGAAAATTTCCTTACGTAATCTAATTTTCTTTTTTTCTTTTCCTTGTAACCAAACAATGAAAATTTGATTTCTCTTTTCTTTTCTTTTCTTTTCTTTTCCTTCATTTCCTTTCTAACCAAACACAATCTTAACCAAAAAAAAAAAATCTTAATTAAATAGTTTCATATTTCACAAACTATAGAATATTGGTCAAGTGAATATGTCCTAACAAAAATATTCAAAGAATATTTGAAGACCATATCTGTGTTTAAAATTCTTATTCGAAAAGAATTCAGATATATAAAGAAACTCATCGTAACGGATATGAATACAAACATCTTCTCGGATACGGATATTTTAAGGCACCCCTATTCATAAGAGCCAAATGGTGGGAAATGGAGACTGCAGCCTACGTGCAAGTCAAACACCCATATAAACTATGACAATGGCCTCCCTCCCAACTTCCCTCATTGAATTAAGAAAGCCATCGCAAGACCACCCCCAAAATTTCCAGCTAACCACAGAGGAAATACAATAAATTGAGGTAGTTTAAAAATAAAGGATACAGGAACTTGCTAATGATCAGGAAAGTCTATTATATTTCATTTCTCTTCCCTACCATAGATGAACTTGGACCCATATTAATAGGCTCCTCCCCTCTTTTCTCTTCTGCCTTCATCTCATTTTCTTCCACGCACTCTGACCATGAAATTTCAAAAACCACATCTATCAACTTTGTTCTTCTTCCTCCTGGTATTGCTACTGGCAGGGCAAATTCCTAGTTTCAGCCACGGCCGAAGAATTGCTGAGAGAAAGTGTAAAGGCGAGCCTTCCTTGGTCACGGGATGCTTCTCAGAGATATCTTCATTACAGAAACAAGATGAAGATGATCTTGATCCATTATATGGGGTGTCGAAGAGATTTGTGCCGCAGGGTCCAAATCCCTTACATAATTGATCAGGTTCTTGCCTCGTAGTTTGCAATTCATACAATTTATATTAATATGGAACAAAAAAATGTACACTTCAGCTTGTTTGTTTTGTTCAAAGAAATTATATATGGAGGTGTTTGTTTGATTAGATGTAGAGAGAATTTTGATAGACTGTAATTCCAAGGTGTCAAATATAAGGAGGTCAAGATGATTTATCAAAAGAAACGTACCATGTACTGTGTTTGCAAATGTTGTGATTCCTGTGATGCACCTAAAGACAAAAATACTGCATATTACAAAAAAGTTAGCTTTTTAAAGAATTGAGAATAATCTATTATGGTTAGGCTAGTTTATACTTACAAACTAAGAACAGTCTATTGGTGCAGAGCAAACCTCCACAAAATTTCACTTTATTAGTTCTTACTATGGATTACATCTTTTATTTCCAGTTATTTATTTAGGCTTGAGGAGAGACCGTGTAGCTGTTTTGAACTTACTATTCCTCGAGTTTGGTTTGGTTATTGCAGATAGACCCTTTAAGTGAATTAATTTTTAGATTCGTTTACCCTCAGGGGGTCTATGTGTCTAAAAAAAAAAAACCAATTTTCCCTTAAAATACTCAAAATATTTGACTCAAGGGTTCTATCTGCAACAAATAAAACTAGATGATGGTAAGTTCAAAACACTGACACCACATGAAGTATGTCGCAATTAACTGTATTGAGAAGTGGGGAAAAACAAAGATGAGCAAAGTCTCGACCAATTGGTTCCGTGACACTCCGTTCTCTTCACAGAACAATTTGTCAACATGTTTCTTTGTTTTAGTTTCAACATAATAACGACACACTTGTCCTTTCATCATGCAGTTAACTCTTGCTATTTTCCCAAGAGGTTGCCACATTATCGATAAAGCAAGGATTTAAACTTATGAAATGCTAGAAAGAAGATTATACCAAGTCACACGTACATGTCACTAAATTTATGCCGAAGTACACAACAATATCTGGGAGAAAAAAAACCTTGTTGTTGTTGTTGGAACTAATTGTAAGTGCACAGATAACTGCAGAAAACAGCAAGTAAATAAGAAGTAATCCTAGAGACATAGACTAAAAGACTATTGCAAAGTTAAAAACTCAGTGCCGCTAATAAATAATTTAAGTTTCAAAAGAAAACTAATTTATGTAGAACACAAGCAAAGTGATGCACGAGAAAGCTCAAAGCTCAACTGGTAGAAAGGTGACTTTCAAACAATTGTATAATTAGATGGACATGGTCAAATGTGTCTGATATCTAAAAACATGTGCGTAATTTTGATTAAAAGAAATGGTAAAATGAACATACTTCTGTTTCTGCAAATGTTTTGAGAGATATGAAAAAGGGACGAGATTAATACTTTATACTTGATTAAAAATAAAAAGGGAGAGGGAAAAGACTAGACTACAAAATTTCCAGAGAGGCAAGAGTACAAAATCATCTTGCAGTGCAATTGGAAAAAGAGCTGCAATTAAACCAACAATACAAAAAAAGTTCTGCATTTTATTTTTATACAATAATTCAATAATTCACTAGGAATACAGTTAGTGTACCTGTGGGATCATCTGCTATCTCAAAATTATGATCACTGTGTTAAGATGAGTAGTCGATCTATAAAGAACAATGTAAACGACAAATTTGAAAAGGCAGCTATAAATCAACAAGTGAGCACACAGCAAAATTATTACAGTAATTCTTATAGGCAGACATGTTTTGAGTGGAAAATTATTACAGTGATTTTATTGGATGATGATAAGCTTTGTGTATGTCTTCTCTTTGTGAAGGCACCGAAAAGAACAGCAAGGTATATGCAGAAGGCATAAAAAATATCTAGGTATGCACGACATGAAAACAGAAGTACCCAGCAGATTGTTCATATGTTCACTGCAAAATGGGTTTAGTACTAAAGTTCACAAATGAAATTTATTTAATATTTGCATCTCTTAGAAATAGAGCAAAATGAGTGTTATTTATCAGTTCAATGTAGAAATTGATATCAAGATTGCACCTTTTCTTCACAACTCCATTTTCTGATGCATCAATATCGGAATTCATTCCATCAATATGTTCGAAAAGCTTCCTCTCAATTTCCCCATCCGAAACCAAGGCCAATGCCTGCATAATCAACTCAATAATCAACTCAAGAAGATTTAAAGGTGGGTTTTGAGGACAGAAATGAACTGAAGATCGAGCTTACCATTTCAGTATCTGAGTATAATTTGGAAGTGGGTAATGGAGAGAGCACTTCACCATTTTATGGTACAATGCAAACTTCTGCTGAACAAAATAATCAATCAAATTCAAGCAAACAATCCTCTGCAAAATGTTTTCTGCTAGGAAAAAGGCACTTTGATACGCATCCAACACTCATGGTACAAATGACATTCATAATTCAACAATATACACAACAAATACAATACTGATATTTCACTCTTCTTCATACACTCACATCTCTCTTATTTCAATCCTTCTACACAACAAAGTTTCAAGAGAGTTCACTCTTATTGAGGTAAGTCCCTCCTCCAAAAATTATCTAATTAAACGAGCTACCATCAATTTCTAAACCCCAGATTGAGACATCCCTCATCAAACAACCTGCCATAATCTTCCCCCAATGCTAGAGAGCCCACCTCATCCTGGCGCCAAAACCATTCCTCGTACCTATACCACCTCATTAGCCCTTCGTCACTTATCATCCTCTGACAGGTAACACATGATGTACTCATACAATAATGAAACTCATGCAACTTTCTCGCTTTCTCCAAAATCGCACGGTCCATTTCTTTTATTATTTGCTTCCTGCCAACAGTTGATAGGCTCTCCAGCAAAAAGCAATGCGAGACATTAAGGATCTCCAAGTGATCCATGCAGTCTAAGATAAATAGCAATGCTTCCTTTGTCAATATAGAGCATCGTAGACTTAGGGTTTTTAGATTGGGGAGGTAGGAAGCAATGGTTGAAGCAAAATGGACATCAAAGTTGCCCATGATCTTAAGGGAAGAGAAGTTTTTGCAGTTCCTGCTTATTTCCTCCATTATATAGGGAGGATGAGCAATGCTAGGCATTGTTAGGGATTCGAGCTCTTTCCATCTCCGGATTGCTAGGCTGATTCCAGTTTTTGTTATTCGGTTCCATGCTGGCATTACGAGTCGTTTGAGACGAGGGCACCTGTTATACAGAAGTGAGATAGATCAAGTTATGTCTAAAATCTACCAATTACATGGAGAATTAGTAAACAATGGCATATAATTGAAGAAATTTGTATGCAGGGGCAAAACCAGCTTGTTGTTTGTAAGCATGTTTTATAACATAATCTAAAACAAAAGACTCAAAGTGAGTAGGTGAGATAGCCTAAACAGAGGTCTTGAGTTTGCGTCCTGCCATCTGCAACAGACAGGCCAAAAGGATTAGGCTTTGTTGGGGGGTGGGGGGTGGTGGGGGGGGGGGGGGGTGGGGGGCAGGAATTCTAATTAGAGGGGAACAAAATATTAAAACTAACGTCATCGAGATTCCTGGTGAAACGAACAAATAATGTGTCAATAGATGAGTTAATCCCAAGAAAAGAAAAGAATCCTTATTCATGATAGGTGCAAGTTCATGAAAGGAGGGAAGCCGTGAGGACTAGAAAATGCCAGCTATCGACAAAGTTCCAATTTCAATTGGCTGTGGAGGATTTTCCTTGGACTTCAAGAACACATTCATCTTGACATAGTCCAATCACACACTTCAATTTCATTATAAATTTATAACAAGTATTTAACAGATCTCAACCCCAATTTGCCACATGATCAAAAGGCGCCAGCTATCAACCATGGACTAGATGAAGTTTCACCTTCAATTGGCTGAGGATGTTCCTGGGACCTCACACATATATCTCAACATTGTACAGTTACACACTTCATTTTCACCATAAAAATGATAAAACACATCTTGATTCCTATTTGCAACAGGGATGCAGTCAAATTTCACAAGTAGAATAGTAGTTGAAAATAATGAAATGACGACATTTGGTAGGATTTTGAGAACCCTTCAGGGTGAATGACAAGCTTGTAGGAACTTCATGGTGGATCTCTCTAAGGATGATAAACTTAATTTATTTTGATCGGCATACTTTAATAAGTCGATGAATGAGAAATCAATGTTACAAGAACTTTTCCATCATGGATCAAGTGGCATTATCTTTTATGGCTGAAAAACATTAACTTGATGCATCTGTATAAGATTCTCAAAACACTTGTTCTCTTATCCTTAGACTAGTTAGACTGTGTAGATCAATATGAACAGTAGATCACTATGAACAGTGAAATCGCTCTTAGGTTTGCCTCAGAGTTCCTACAAAGCTTACTTTGAGGATGGTTACCAAGGGATCATGTCTACTTTCATATATAAAAATATTAACATAAGGGTGTCAAATGAAACAGATATTATGAAATAGGGAGGAGTGTTTCCAGTCCCTTCAATTTTCAACGAATTTCTTTTAGCATCCTTTTAAAATTAATAGTAAACCCTTACCTTTTGGAGTTCCTTTTAGCTTCTAGCGCTTCTTTTCTATTAAATAATAGATCTCTATAGAGAGAATAGCAACTTTTACATTATACAACTTTTCAGTAGTCTTCTGGATAGAACTAAACCAGCAGGGACTAAAAGAAATTCCAGGTCAAAGAAGGGTAATGTCTGAAAAAGAAATTCATGAAGAAAGTGGACGAGAAATTTGATAAAAACAAAATTATTATAAATCAGTAATTTCCTACACAGTCATTCACGTGTCAACAAAATCAATTTTAAACCCCATTACACAATAAATTTAACGTCTTAGTCTCTGCTACATTCTGATAAGTCTACCTCATAATAAATATTTTGAGGATAGATCAAAACAACATCTAATCACGTATGCACCAAATACCTGAGTTGACATGGATCACCTAAGAATCTGAGAAGCAGATATGAATCCAACTGTGTGTAACAACAGTTATAAGCTTATAGTCCATATAAATACAACTTGAAGTTTATACTAAACAATATTAAAAATCTTACTGCTCACTAGGTTTATTAAAAAAAAGGGTTAATTGCGAATAGAACCCCTGTACTATGACCTAGTTGCGAATAGACCCCTTGTACTATCGCCCAGTTGCGAATAGACCCCCTGTAGTTTTATTTGTGTGGATAGACCCCCTGTAGTATTTGCTCATGTGCAGATAGACCCCTCAATGAACTTTTTCTGACCATTTAAGAGGGAAAAAATAGCAATGGGGATCTGTCTTCACCAATAGAACAACTGGGGGTCCATCCGCCTCCTCAAAATTTTTTGACTCTTTTTAGCGTAAACAAAATTTCACTCAGGGGGCTATTCGCACAAATAGAGCTACAGAGGGTCTATTCACAACTGGGCAATTGTACGGGGGGTCTATCCGCAATTAACCCTAAAATACTTTTGTCCACCTAATTTTCTAACTGCTCTCAGAGAAATGAAATTATGTCATTCCTAATAACCATCTTCAAATGGCACTAAAACTATAGACAGAGGAGAAATAACCTTACATTACTATTTATGCAAGTGAGATTTAATAGAACCAATACATGGTTTGAAAGTTGGAAAAATAAAACTACTAATTAAAGAAAATTATATAACAGATTTTGTAACAAGTCTTATTTGATAACAAGTTAAACAGCTCTTCTCCGAGCATATAGCAGGGAAAAAAATCAAAGCGAAATGAGGACAGGTTGACTGATTCGTTGGATGTAATTACCTCTCAGCAATGTAACTAAGGTGATCATCTTTCATGTACAGATTAAAGTGGAATATCAGGCAGGTGATATTTCCGTGGCTTAGAGCCATTGCAATTCTCAGCAACTTACTAAGCTTCCTGTCGGACCTTTCATCCACCCATATGAATGGTGAAGCCCTAGTTTGTATGAAATTCGATTTGAGCAGGCCCAAGTCGAGGGTGTTCCAGAGCAATGGATCGGAACATGCTGACCGCCATAAACGGCAAACTTGAGAGACCGGAGCCAGCTCAATCATGTTTAGCTCTTTAAAGATCTTCACAAGGACATCGGTCTCCATATCCTCCCACTTCTTAACTATTGATTTAATTTCAGACATCCTGTATATGGACAACATCATTAAACCTCAGATCATACTCATCAAATTAATAGTATCAGAAGCTAAAACATGCTAGATGCATAGAACTGCTATGGCAGGGTAAATTTTTCTGAAGTGACCCGTGTGTTCAGCTTGTGACAGCAGTTTTACCATAGTATGTGAATAAACAGAATCCATAAATTTTACAAGCTTATACGTACATAAGAGAACAATTAAAACTGAATTCATTTTAAAAACATGTAGAATAATACCATCTTAGATCTATTATGAGCATGGGAGTTGGCCACTATTTGCTAAGGGATTCGACATGACCCAACTAAACATGCCGCCAGCACTAAGGTTAAATTCCAAAATAGTATCTAAAGAACAATTTTTTAAAAAGTAGAAATGTAAGCGAAGCGTTGACCCTTTTATGCAGCGAGATATAAGCTTCAAGGCATCAGGCATAATCCTCATAAATAGATGTATTTTAATTTTACAATTTATTAATATTATAAGAATATAATATAAAGTATAACAATTTACATGTAGATATAATCCATGCTTTAGATAGTAAAAGAATGAAATATGCTAAATATAGTCGCAAATCATAGTAGACTAAGCTACATAAGTAATTTATATTTTATTTATAGTCACATGGCCTAAAGTTATCAAACTAACAAGCTGAGCTGAATTGCTGCATTGATTCAAGGGTCTAGATAAAATGAACAAGAAAGAAGATACAGCTCAGAACAGAGAAAAATGATGGAATGCTACTGACAAATATTAAACCCATTAAGAGATACAAAGAAAAAGAAATCAACCTAAAACTCAAAATTGTTGGGGAACATATAAAAAAGTTGAATTAGCAGAACACAATGCTTTATCCTTCTTGTCAGCTATGTGTGAGCTCTCACAGAAGACAAAAGCTCTCGCTTGTTACTGTGGATCCCACAAGATAGTGGCTAAGGTGGGTTCAGTTGCATATATATAGAAGGCACAAAAATACATCTGACCTTTCATGTTATTCACTTCAGACTTTCCACTGGAACCCACCAGATGCAAGACAAGAATTACTTACATTTTGGGAGTCTAGTGAGGCTGAACCAAAAAGGATCTTAGACAACCGACTCAAGCAAAACAGAAGGAAGATTGTGGTTCACATTTTAAGTAGAAGGATAAAGAAGAGATGGAAGCCACTTGGAAGGAATACTACTCCTCTGTGAAGAAGTACCATGTCTTTGTCCTTGAGGACAAGGTATGTGTAGAGGGGGGAAGTCAAGAACTCAGTGACAAGGACATCTTAGCAATAGGCCTAGCTGTTGAAGGCCCACAAGGCTCATACTCAATCATGCAGTTGTCATCAGGTTGCAGATTCCCTGTGCAATGTCCATGTGCGCAGGGACGTACAGTGGTGGTTACGGGAGAGAGTTGTTGAGTGACAAATGTTATGGTTATTTAGAGAGAATCATGTAATGGGAGACCATTTAGCTGGAGAATGTAATAGCTTGTGTTTCAAGAAATGAGATAATAGACAGGTAGCACTGTTGTAAATAGCAGTTGATAGTGGCGCAAATAGCTACAATTTCATTGATTGAAGTGAACAATAGTGCTTGTGAGCGCTTTGGCGAGCGCAAAGCGTTCGAAAGCACGAAAAAGCTGTAAATAGTGCTCATTTATCCACGCTTGAAGACTTCATTTTTATGTCAAGTTTCAAATAGTTAATACAATTATGTTGCTACTAATCAACGTTTTTCTGTTGTTGAGAATTTTTTCTATTAGACTTGAAAGTTGAAAGAATGGGAGAAATAACGATCTTTTTGATACACATGTAAGCTTTTTCATTCTGTATAGTACCTTTGTTAATATTATGTGATTGCTACACGTCTATTTCATGCTTAGGATCTCTATGAATCATCGAAAATGCATTTGTAGAATTTTTAGATTTTTGTTGAATATTTGTACATATTTAAATTGGACCGCTATTTGACTTTGCACTTTTTGTCGCTATAGCCCCAAATAGCCTTAGCGGTGCCTCATCGCTATGCAACGCTACCGCTATCGGTAACCTAGACAACAAGCAATTCAAAGATATTGCAAATTCATTTCCAACAAATTAATACTGTTGCCTACTATTTCTTTTAAATACAGAATTTTCCACAATTGAATTTCAGCAAGATAGTATGACTCCAGGTAAATCAAAGAGAAAAATAATATCAAATATTTGCAAAAATGAACCTAATTCATAGTAGCTAGGGATTGATCAAACAAAATTTCCCAATGGGCAATGAGCTCTCCTCCTATGAATTATCATCTCATCACAGAATTACACCGTCAGATACCAGCTAGATTCAAATTTTCTTTTTCCTCCCTGTCTTCAACCCTAAATTCCCACAAATTGATAATTGAAATGTAAAAAAAAGATCAAATCTTGAATTAAAAAGTACATACCTTTTCTGCCCCTTTCTCCTCCTCTCCTCCAAAATTTCCAAATTTCGCTGAAAAGTAGAATCAAAACCAACTCATAACACAAAATAAAACACTTTGAGATCGAAATTTCTTCTAGATTTCATCAAATTCTCTCCTTTCAGTTTCTCCCCTCACATCCAAACAAAATCAACAAAAACGAGGCTCATAGCCCCCCGAATTAAGCAAACCAAAGAAAATTCCAGCAGAAAATTGAGTTAAAGGACAAAAAAAATCAATTTTTTAATAATAATTTGAAAATTTTACCTTATTTTATCATCATCTTCATTTCTCCTCACCTCTTTTGGCCGTTCCTTTAGCACAGCGAAAATACACGAACGATTGGACACGAACCTCAAAGTACTAAAATAGCCTTGAAAGAAATGACTGTGTTTCCGACAGGAGTTACGTGTAATTTACTAATTTTTAAATTTTTTTCCTAACTATTTTTGAGCATATATTTTTAGTGCGAAATTAATCTATACTGTATATTAAGAGAAACCTTCTTTTTTTAATCACTGTGAGCCACAAATTTAGAATTCTGAAAATACCTTGTTGTTAGAATAATTAATTGTAAATGTCCTCGTAGTTTAAAAAATAAACAAAATATATCCTCACATTTGAAAAATACCAAAGGGAATGCCCTCACACTTGGAAAAAAATCATAGAAACTCCCTTTAAAAAAAATCAAGGTAAGTACACTTAAAATAATATCTATTCATTTCTTTGAGTATTCAATTGTAACACTCACCCTATGCCTTATATCAAGCATGCATAGCTTGCAGTAGAGTGCTAGATATAAATTTAATGGTAATTATTTGAAGATTTTGATGGAAAGGATTGATTGTTGATATGGTATATCCAAATAAAGTAAAATGAATTATTGTTGATTTATTTGGCATCTTTTGTTAGGAGGTGGTAGTTAACTTGTCAGAATTTTATTTCTAACAAAAACTTAACAATTTTGTCAACACAGACATTGATTGTGCCAGTTGAAATGAATTGAGGAGTGAGGATTATTGATTGCTTAATATTAATTAAAAGGAAAATTTAAGAGAATATCCTTTAAATTTCCGTTGTTTTTCTTTTTTGGAGAAACTATCATAAATTTTGTTCACTCAGAGAAGCTACCCTCAACGCTCATTAAGTACTTATCCTTTTCCGTGATAAACGAGCAAATATTAACTCTTACTAGTTATTACACTTTCTTTATTATCCCCCAAAATTTTAGAAAACTACCATGAAAAGTTAAGAAAATGAAACATTAACTTTTTGAAATTTTCCAATTTTCTCAATATAGTATGAGATTCAAATGAAATAATCATGGAATCTAAATGGCAATAGATTATAGTGGGTGACCTTAGCCACGCAGAGGGCAAAAGATAGGAATGGATATAATAAAAGCATGCAAATTTATATCTATACTACTAGAAAAAGAGGATTGGGGTGTTAAAATTTTTAATTTCTTTTTTTTTTGCCCTCTCAAATTCTGATTATCTCTAATTAATTTTTTATTAAATAAATATAATCACTTATTAATTTTGCAACTCCTCACCTTCCTAAATAATTATAATTATCAAAAATATTATAACTATTAATTGTTTAATAGTAATATAATAAAATAATTTATAAAATAAGTATACACAATTATTAATAGTAACTAATTATACTATAATTACTAAATACTATTAAGAATTATACTATAATTCAATGAGCAATAAAATAAACAGAATAAATCTTTAATCGCATAAATAGTGTAATTGTTTTAATAATATCACATAATTATGAATTCCACTATTTATTTAGTATTATATTATTAAATAAATTAAATAAATAATTTAATATTATTTTTAGAATATTTTCTCAAAGATTATTACATGATACTGAATAATCTATACTTAGTAATGATTGAAAACTAACCTTTTACAAAAAAATTATTTAATATTAAAAATAGTACTATAAATTGTTAATGATAGTATAACAAAAATTTATAAAGTATTTATAGTACTAAATTATTTAAGAGCATAATTAAAAATTTAAATTTGATAAGTATGTTATAGTATATAGATAGTATAATTATTTTAATAGTATTAGTTGAACTAAGAATTATAATATTAAATAACATAAATTACCGTAAATCCCCATTAACTTTCCGCAGTTTGCAGTAAAGAGACTCAACGAACTTTTAAAGTCACACTAAAGCCCTAATAACTTTTGTAGAAAGCCCCCAATATCTTTCTGATAAATTACACCAAATCCCCAAAACTTTCAAAATGCCTTTTGGTGCCATTTTCTGGTTCTAATTTATAGGGGTTATCTGCAAAATTTAGAAAGTTATTGGGGGTTTTCTTTAAAATAG
This sequence comes from Asparagus racemosus, assembly GCA_037177215.1. Lineage (NCBI taxonomy): Eukaryota > Viridiplantae > Streptophyta > Magnoliopsida > Asparagales > Asparagaceae > Asparagus > Asparagus racemosus. Next base: position 17,375,492 of record JBAKGM010000002.1, on the reverse strand, counting down.
AAAAGTTACTAGGGCTTTAGTGTGATTTTGAAAGTTCATATGGGCTGAAAGTTCATATGGGTTTAGTGTAATTCACCCTATTAAATAATTATAATGAGAAGAAACTATCTCAATATGTTGCTAGTATTAAGTGTAATTATCTAGGGAAACTTAAGAAAAAGCTAACAAGATCAATGTAGCTTAGTTAATTTAAAGTTAAATTAATAACTTTCAAGTTGGAGGGTTTATTTAAGAGAACTTATAGATTTGACAAACTTATTTAAGAACAATTGTAGATTTGAGAGACTTATTTAAAAAAAGGTTAGCACTGGGCAATAATTATAAGAAAAACTTCAATTACAATAAATATACAATAATAATTGACTCGTACATTTCTTTTTAAGCAATCTTATTACACAGTTTTATTTGTTAACACATAATTTTACTATTCAATAAAAAATTCAAAACTTAAAACATGCACGTTCACGTGCAATGCACGTGCATTATACTAGTAATGGAATAAAAGGGGAATGTTCAAAACTGACTTTGAAAAGAAAATAAAAGTTGCATATTGGACAGGATTCAACGACTCAAACGTTACAGCATTATATTGTATGCTAGAATTTGAGGAAAACTACATTATTATACACTTGTAAAGAGTGGGGGAAACCCAGCCTGTTCTCTTGCCAGCTACATACATGATACATGACTTCGCATAGGAAAATTGTGATGCAAATATAAATAATTTCTGGCACAAGAAACTGGCATTAAACAAGAATAATTAAGCAGAGGGGGGGAAAAGAGGAAGAATAGCAGACTCCAAAATGGTCTGGACTATCTCAGGAAAATGAAATACATCTTCAGGCTCTCTAGAGTTGAATAAATAGTATATTCCTATATAAGAGCTTGCATGCCAATTTGTTGCATTTCTCGTAATTTCCAAATAGGGTAAAGCGCTTCTTCTCCCAGCTCTTGCATATCCATTAATTTGCTGCATGGCCCATGCATAGTATACTGTATGGATCGTATCCTAAAGGACAGAAACACTCATTAATTATCTGATTATTATCTCAAAATATTCGCGGAGAAATAAACAAATGAGGGTTATGATGCACGTAATAAATTAAAATTTTAAAGGTGTGTTACTAGTTATCGCCTACCAAATTTCAGACGATATTATTTTTCTAGTATGGTTGAGATGTCAACTGGGAATTACATGATCATAAAGTATTTTTTTACATGATCATAAAGTATTTTTTGCCTCAAGTTTTACCTGAAAAGAGTCTAAATTGCCCTCTAAATTGAGAGCGAAAAAGTAACGCCCTCGAGGCTCAAGGAGTGAAACTGCTAATAGAAAAGTTTGGGAGATTTAACTAACTTCACACCATCGTACACGGGGTTTATCTGCAATTAACTATAGTTTTAAAGGGGACCAATCATAAGATCACTAAGGGAATAAAAAGAAAACTATGAATATAAGGTGGTTGGGCTGCTACAGATTATATAGAGATCCATATAATAGTAATGAGGAACGCGCTGATATTTTATCTTTCCTCCCTCAGTTATAGGACCTTGTTGATCACGCACACAATAGATTTGTTGCATTTGAAACTGAAAGAACAAAAGGATGAAAAATAAAATAAAATTGTAAGCTTCCAGTAGTTTGGTTTTACAATAACATGAACACTTAACATAGAAACCCTTACCCCTATGATGATGATAGGAGTAGTTCCCATCATTTTGGTTTCTCGACATCAATCTCATAGATATGTAGAATCTGCACAATTATACGAAAGGATGGTGAGACAGGAAGTGGCATCCCTTTATGATTAAGATCATGAGAGGGAGAACTACGATAAAGAAACAAAAGAGATAAATTACAAACACATAAAATTACAATTAAAAATATTATCTTTTCCACCTTCACTGAGTGCTCATACATCTCTTGCTAGGGTATATAGAGAGACGGAAAAGTTCAGGTTTTAGGTTTTTAGCAGCATACATGGTAATGGTATGAAGTTGCACATGTAGCCCATTTACTTATTATCATACTGGTATCATACTGGAATCAGTTCAAGAAGATGGTATGTCCTTTGAATGTCTTGAGTTTATACCCCACGATACTTAATCTCTTAAAAAGTGGTCTGGGTCCCTGCTAGGTGTAAGTGGTACTTAGCCTGTCCACCTAGATCTTAGGAGCGTGTACAGAGCATGGGCCACTTATGCGGACTGTGATGCTTAGGTCGTAGTCGTGATCTCCTTTGCTGTCGCCTCCACATCGTCCAATCTCCTCTGGGTTCTTCCATCGACTACAAACACCTCCACCAACTCCGACCTTTAGTAAAACCTCCTCTACCACCTGTTATTTAAAAAGGAAATCCTCCTAGGCACCTGCCTAGGGGCCTAGCGGCCCCTAGCCCTTTCTATAACATTTAAATTAAATGCAGATCGATCAGGAGATCGACGCCAAATTCAATACCAGTACTATTGATATTAGGTATGCATGTGAGTGTTTATGTTTACACCGAACCAAAGAGTCGTAGCATCCAAGTACAGAACAACAATCTCAAATATGAAGAAAAAATATCTAACCAAACAGTTAGTGACTTTCAAGGTATCTTTAGGATATGTTAAGCAGTAAGCATTCAACAGTATAACTAGTGATTACACGAATGCGATGAATGATATGCATGTTAGAGTTACGATTAGCCTAAAAACAGTGGGAGGTAGACAAATTACTTCCCTCCTTTAGTCTAGGTTACTGTCATGGATTGCTGTTAAGCCCCCCCTTTTTTTTTCCTTTGCTTCATTTATCAAAGAGCATACTTAGGGTTATAAAGGATGAGCTATCTTCGTGCATTTTTGCTCATACTGTTTGTAATGAAATCTGGGAATGGAAAGCTTCTGAAGTTGGAAGGTGGAAAGAAGATTCAGAATTAAAAGAAATTGGATAATTTATTCCTTCATTTGAGTAGAAGAAAGACCTGTAGCCTTGCAGCATCAGAGATGAACACTACAGTGAAGGAAAAATGTCACACCCTAGGCCCGCAAGCCTGTAGGCAAGACCCACTGGGTGCAACTCGTTGTTTGGCTTGATCCACTGTCAACAGTGCCAGCACTTGTTCAATTGACTCCTTGGACTTACCTTATAAACCCACTCAACTCTTTGAGAATACTCATGTGGGACTAAATATTGGAATCACAAAGAGCTTCAAGAAAGACTATATTGTTTTCTTCACATGGTTTCACAATTAAAACTAGCAGAAGAAACGTAACATGGGGAACATAATTGTGATTAGGGTCAGCTCTAGTCCAATTTGATGACCAGCTTCTTCACTACCAAGGGCCACCATGAAACGGTGCAGTTTTCATAAGGTCGTGTCAAAACAGCTAGGAAGTTAGCAAATCAAGAAACTCTGGAAACGACTGTACCCAAACTATCTTGGAAAGAATAAGAGATCGGTGCGTCTCTAAGAAGTTAAATATAGCTTCAAATTAAGCATAAGTTTGGAGTCCTTGGACACATGCAGAAACATAGACCAATTACAAAACGAGTTAAAGAGTGAAAGGATGGCAGTTGATAAAGTAACAAGGTTGATGCAGTAACAAGTACTAAGGTTGGTCGAAACATACACAGACTGAAGCAGTAAGAGAAGAATATGATAGTTGTTGAAGATGAACTAGCCTTGCAAAACTACATGGTGAGGACGGATTCATGTAATCTACCTTAATGTTGCTTTTTATTGCACTTGTTGTATGACCATCTTGTTGGGACAAACCCAGGGCCCAATAGAGCAGAGCTGTAGCTAAAGTATTACAGAAGTAATAAAGAACACACAGATTTACGTGGAAAACCCCCTAAATGAATTTGGGGTAAAAAC
>JBAKGM010000002.1:17335066-17359889 GCA_037177215.1 Asparagus racemosus | reverse complement strand
GAATAGTAGAATGTGATTGAAATTTGAATTTGACCGGGGAAAAAATGGGTTATAATGGAATTGAATGTTGTAAATGGGACAATTTTGAAGGGGTTTTGTTGCACGTTGATAGCGGCATCAAGTAGCTCAATTGTTTGGGCGGTGCAGCACTCGCTTTCAAGCGACGGCAACCAATCAACAAAAGCAACAGGAAAGGCCGCAGGAGGGGGGAAAATTATCATGTGCAAGCAAACATCAAGATTAAAGAGATTCAGCAAATCATGCCTACGTCCACTGGCTTTCACTATGAATTAAAAGTACAGTTCCTCAAAGCTAAACACAAACTTGAGGATTAAATCATAAGAGAAAATATAGTGTTTCCTCTAGAACAACTCAAATCTCCAAACACCCACGGAAAAATCAACACCACATACTAGACGGCATCGGCGTTCTTAAGAAAGCGGCGTTTGAATCGCTGCAACCGGACAATCGAATAATGCGAAAACCAACTGTTTCTCTTCCTCACTGTTTCTCTATCCTACCTCGAAATCCGCGCCCCAAAAAATACTTGCTCTCGACAGGGTCTCGTGAGTGCCTTCCCTTTTAATAGAGAAATATTATTCCAAAGTCCTCCTGCCCCTAGTCATTTGCGAATAGGCCCAGCCACATCCAATCTCAAATGGGATCTCTGGACCCAGCTTGTACGGGCCCTAATTTGGGCTAGACCCGCACAACACCTTAGTCCGTTACAATAATGGCAGAGCAGATTGAAACCAAACCCACTACTTTTCAAAGCGAATAAAAAAAAAAAAAAAAGAAAATATCTGTTGGCATCAAAGTAAAGCCACAAAATTAAAATGACAACTTTGAGGTTTGAGGCAAGGACACAACATCTGACGGTGAAAATTTGGGACCCGTTGAATATAACCCTCACCTTATACGTCATTTCTCCAACGAAGTAAATTTCTCATTATTTATCAAGTGAACTACCATCACCGTTACCTGCAGAGCCTAGTTTTCGACACAGCATACATCACTTGAGCAAGAAATGGATGAGCCCATCAGCAAGGGATCAGCAAAGAAGTAAATCCACTGTGTTCATCCACAGATTGCTTGCGCTCAAAATTCTCAAAATTTATTCCTGATTCATTCTTATTCCAGGGTTGCAGTGGTAACAGGAGCCAACAAAGGAATTGGGTTGGAGATTTGCAGGCAGCTAGCATCTCAAGGAGTCTTGGTTATATTAACAGCTAGAGATGAGAGGAGGGGAACTGAAGCTGTCGAAAAGCTCGAAAGCTCTGGACTCTCTGGTGTTTTGTTTCATAAGCTCGATGTAGCTGACCCTTCTAGTGTTTCTTCGATGGCAAATTTCGTCAAGACCCAATTTGGGAAGCTTGATATTTTGGTATAGTCTTTTTTTTTTTTTTTCAAATAACCTAAACCATATTGAAACCGAGATGGGTTTGGTCTGTCTTTAATTAAGATCAACCTTATGTTTTTGGCTTATAAATGGCATTGCTGTCTCGCTTTATTTCTAGAATTGAATTTTCAATTGCGTACTCTTGCAGGTGAATAATGCGGGGGTTAGTTGCCGAGAGGTAAATCCTCAGGAAATTGCTTCATTGAAAGAGGTAAAAATCTAATCAAGAGTGGTACAAGTGAATACCCAAGTGCTGTAGCAAATGGGTCGATTATAGAATTTTATATATAATTCCTCTAAGCATTTTGAGATTCTTACAATGATAGTTTGCCTTTTTTGGGAAGGTAAATTTCCCTAAACCCCCAATAAGTTTGGGTGTTTCACATTTACTGGGGGTTAAGTGCAATTTACCCTTTTTGGGCCTAATAGTGCTCTACTCTTGTGTAAAATAATTGACTGGCTGGTTTTGCACGGAAATGTCTAGTTAAATAAAAGGGTTAATTCACATGGACCTTTTGTACTATTGCCCAATTGCGGATAGACGCCCTCTAGTTTTATTGCTGCAGATAAACCCGTAGGTGAAATTCTTTTGACTCTTTTATCCTTAGAGAAAGACAATTTTCTTTTTCTTCTTGGATAATAGACCTTCTGAGGGTAAAAGAGCAACAACAAAAAAGTTTCTCAGAGGGTCTATCTGCAACAATTGAATGTAAACTCAGAGGGTAAAAATATGTTGCTCTCAACCAGGTGAATGTAAACAGTAACTCAACTTTGAATGTATGGCTATAGAATAAAACTCACCAGACATATGTCTTGAACACAAATTGAGATCACTATTTGTGTATCGTTGTTCGATTTCCTTATTTTTCACACGAAACAGAATGATGGGCATTCAAGGGCAAATAAGATCGCAGAATTAGGACGAGAGACCCACGAGAAGGCGTTGGAATGCTTGAACGCAAACTACTATGGTGTCAAGAGAGTAACTGAAGCACTCCTGCCCCTTCTCGAGCTAGCGGATTCACCGAATATTGTGATTGTTTCCTCTAGCCTTGGACAGCTTAAGGTAAGAACTAACTGGCTGTTTGATTCTTATGTTATAGCTTGATAGACTTGTTCTTAAGTTTATGCTTACCATTGCCAGATATGTCTGTAAAAAGGGTAATGTTATAGATGAGTTTATAAGGGATAACGAGTACAATATGTATCCATTATACCACTAATTTATGACCTGATCATATAACTGAGCTTGATTGAAGGATTGATTGCAGGGTATTTCTATAATAAAGTGATCCTGTTTGTATAAGTAGGCCTTCATCTGTACCTTCAAAGAAACTATAAAAATGCGTTAGTTTATCTCTTTTGTCATGGTATCGAAGCAAATTTTCTGAGCCTAGGTTGTATGGACATCCATCTAGTAAGGCTTCTTCTGGCTGTTATTTGTCCGCAACCAATTATCTCAACAATCTGAGCAAGTCCTTAATTCTGACTGCATCATATTAAGGCTAAACTTCATAAAACGCCCCCTTAACTTTGGACGATTATCAGATTATGATGCATCTCTCAAAACAGCTCTAGCCTACATGAATCCGTTCGAGCCTATAAGGGTCAAACCCGGCAAAGTCAAACTTGTCCGACTTGTGTGAAGGATTAGTCGATTTGAAGCTCTCCAAAGATTGTCAAGATCAATGGGTTTGCCACAGGCAACCATTGTTATTCATCGGATTCACAAAGTTTCATCGTTTTGGGCCTCAAAATCAGCATAAAAATCGTTGTCAATTTTTTCCCCCTTTTTAGGCAGGCTTTAAATGTCAGATTTTGATGGGCAAAGCTTAGGGGTGCTAAATAGTATCTGTATCCGTATCTGTATCTGTTAGGATAAGGATATGGTTACTCAAATCCATAATTGATAGGATATGGGCACGAATATGGTTTTGTAGTGAAATATTTGGATCCCATATTATCAGTTAGCATGAATTTTGATGCATACATTATTATCAGTTATTAGGGCATTTGGCATTGTCTACTAATACTAGTGTCGTAGGCACTAAATGCTAGGACCTTGTCCATACAATAGACTTTGTTTTGTGAATAACAAACCTTCAGATTAGTCTAATATATATTTCAGACATTGTATACATGTTATAAGAAGTTAGAATCAACTACGATATTGAAAAGAGCAAGATGACAAGTTAGTCACAGTTAATTCTGGAAAAATATCAGAAGTGAAAATCATGTTTGAGCATATGGATCCACATGAATAAACGGAACTCAATTTGGAGATGTATAGCTCGAGATATGAATAATTTAGTTAAACAATATCGAAACAATTAGCAGTAGGTTCGAAACATACACCGATGCTGAAACTTGTAAAAGCCAAAACTTTTCACTCAGTTTATCAAAATGACTATTGTAATAGTTTTTCGGAAAGCTCTCGATCTGATGTATAGACCATCAATGGGATAATTAACCATCAATAATGCAAATATCTTAAGAGGTTCAGATCATTGATCGTGGGACATTAACCATCGATTATTACAACTTGAGCATCGATGGTTGAGAGCCAGATTTGCAATTTTTTATCAGTTTTGTACTTAATCTTAGCCGTTCATTGCCGAGGGCATATAAGCTCTTTCCTCATGATTTCAAGAAAGATTCTTGACCTAACTGAGAGAGAAAAAGAAAGAGGAAGAGGGAGAGAGTTAGGGTTTCAATTTTATGAAAGGATCTTGCTCAGGCTTCTCAGAAAGCACCCTCGAATTCATTTTTTTATGACGTACTCAATCTTTTGGAGGAGTACTGCCATTAGACTTCATCATCGTCGTCGTTCGTCCAGATATACGCTTCAATCTTTTGGAGAACGATCTCAACAAAAAAAGGGCTATAAGATCTTTCTATATGGCACTTAATTGTTAATTATCTTTTGGGTTAAACTCACTTTCTATGACGTACTCAAGCCGGGTTGAATTGACGCTTTACAGCGTATTCAAGCCGGGGTTGAATTGAGGCTTTACGGCGTATTCAAGCCGGGGTTGAATTGAGGAATTGGTCACTAGCTAGGGCTAAGGATATTCATGTGTGAAGAGTTTAGGTTAGATGACTAGTTTCGGAAAAAATAGGTCTCGGTCTTATAAGCCTACTAAATCGGGTGTGTGATTCAGAGAACTTTCACATAGTGAGGAAGCTCTTTCACGAGAAGAAAAAGTGGATGTAGGATTATTTATCCAAACCACCATAAAAGCTCGTGTGTTTTGGTTGTGATTATTTTTGTGATTATTATTTTATTTTTGCTGCATATCCTATGATATCTCGAAAAATAGTGGGCAATCCTATTCATCCCCCTCTAGGCTTGCATCTCAGAGCCAACACTAAAAGGCAATAGTGATTATATTTACAGCAAACGATATGTACTTCAAGATTTATATGAGATTGCATGTCTTTATCCCATATTGTCGTATATGCTTTTCTATAGAGGATCCTCTCTATAGGTTTTTCCCCTAGCACCCAACAATTGCACGTCTCTCTCTCTCTCTCTCTCTCTCTCTCTCTCTCTCTCTCTCTCTCTCTCTCTCTCTCTCTCTCACGTCTTACTTCTCAGGAAAACTCATTCAAACCAGTGGCTTTCCTCAAGGTAATTTTATTTCATTATCAAAGTAAACCTCCTCGTTATATATCAAGGGAGCTAAGACCATTCTCTAGCGCAGAGCCTTATTTTTCAACACAGCATCCATCACCTGAACTAGAAATGGAGAAGCCCATCAGCCAGGGATCCACAATGAGGTACAGTCACTGACCATCCTCAATTTTCTCGTATTCAAGTTCTAAATCCATTTATATTCCAGGATTGCAGTAGTAACAGGAGCCAACAAAGGAATTGGCTTTGAGATTTGCAGGCAGTTATCATCTCAAGGAGTCTTAGTTATATTAACAGCTAGAGATGAGAGAAGAGGCACTGAGGCTGTTCAAAAGCTCAAAAACAGTGGATTCTCTGATGTTTTGTTTCATCAGCTTGATGTAGCTTGACCCTTCTGGTGTTTCTTCAATGGCAAACTTTGCCAAAACGCAATTCGGGAAGCTTGATATTTTGGAAAAATTATTTCATTGTTGTATTCCTTTAGAATTAGGACTCCGTTTTATCCGTGGAGATTATTTTCAATTATCTATTCTGGCAGGTGAATAAAGCAGGGATTAGTTGCAAGAAAGTAGATCATCAGGACATAATTGCTTCGGTGAAAGAAGTAAATCTAACTGAGAATGGAATGACATAATACACACTTCAATTATAAACATCTTGAGAAAATTTTGTATGACGCTTAAACTGATTTGACAAATCCTATAAAAGCAAGATGATCTTACTGGCGAAATGGTCAACCCCAGAAAACAAACAATCACGCAAACAAGAACGGTCACATAACAGAAATTTCTCAATTTTATTTTTTCTGTTTTTTGTCTTGATGGATTACAGTGTAACTCTAGTAGGACTTCTCGTAATTGCCTTTGATTACAATTACTCCAGTTGTATCTTGTAGTTCTAGTCAAAATCAGCTCTCAATCTGAGCCAAATAGTACTTTGGTTCTGTTATTTGAACGCAAGCCGTTACCAACAAAACTAATAATAACATGTACACAAATGCACGCTTGTGTTTTTTTCCTAACACACACAGATCAATGTAAATGTATGTATCTGTACAAAACAATGATTTCCTTTTTTTATGGAAACAGGAAGATGGCTTACCCAGGTCCATGAAGATAAGAGATTTAGCACGAGAGACAACTGAGAAGGCAGTCGAAAGCTTGAACGTAACTATCATGGCGTCAAGAGAGTAACTGAAGCACTGATGCCCCTTCTCCAGTTACTGCGGTCACCTAATGTAGTGAATGTTTCCTCTACCTATGGACAACTGAGAGTAAGAATAATATTGGATATTAGCTTTAGATATAGTCATCAAGGCTAGAGTTAGCTATACATTCTGTCCTAATCTGAATGCAGTTATAAACTCGACATTGTGTTTTCGCATTGCTTTTTAACTGAAAAGCCATGAATTTAGCGTGCTAAATACATCAAATGGTGCGTCATACACAGGCTTCTAACATAGATCTTTATCAACTCTATCAGCCAAGAACAAGTTACAATCACTGACATAAAGCTCTGACACTATCATTTGTTCTTCACTCTCTCATTTCAGAAGAATTTAGATCTTCCACTTCTTTCTGAAGCATTCCAGGGAGCTTTCGTCTGAGCAGCAATCCTTTACCGCATTTCAACGAGAATCTGAGAGCAAACGATGATTATCTGCCTCTAACTTTATCAGAGTTACTCCTAGCAGCATTCCTCCGAGCACAGCATGCAACAAAGTATACCGCCGACTGCAAGAAGAAACAAGAAACATTTTAGAGTTATATTTGTTGAATATGACTTGCTTTTATATAACTGAAGTTAGAATAGTAGAGTGAGATTGAAATTTGATTTTGACCGGGAGAAAAAAGTTAATAATGGAATTGAATGTTGTAAATGGCACAAATTTGAAGGGGTTTTGTTGCACATTAATAGTGGCATCAAGTAGCTTAATTGTTCGAGAGATGCAGCACTCGCTTGAAAGCGACAGCAACCAATCAACAAAAGCTTTCAAGCGACAGCAACCAATCAACAAAAGCAACAAAAAAGGCGGCAAGCACGACAAGCAAAAGAAAGCAGAAGCAGCAGCTAGCTAGTTAACCCAGCCAGACGGACCTAGATTCCTTACACTGAATTCAATTCAAAGCGGAAAGAGGATTATCACTTGAATAATTAAAATAAAATTGATTCATAAGAAGTAAATCCTATATGAGCTCAAAGTAAGAGTAAAGGTCTACAAATAACTCAAAAGAGATTCATTGTAAATCTAGACGAAGAGGAAGAAACTTCAAACAAACTCTACAAATAATAAAAATTTTCAAATAATAAAAAATTTTTAAATTTCAAAAAATATTGTTACCATTTTCAAATTTCAAATAATAAAAATTTTCTCCCCTCTCTCCTACGGACATGGGCAAATTGTGTAACCATATTAAATCTTATTGTTTGTGCGACTGTTTTCTTTGTTCGTCATAATGGGTTTTTAGATACTCTGATCAAATCCCAACAACTAGTACGAGAGCTCTTTTAAACTCGACCATTGGTTTCAGAGCTAATGGTTGTCGGATATAGGATTCTCTTGCACATATAATGCTATGGGTGCCATATAGCAAAATATTACCTAGTTTTCCGCTAGAAGAGTGAGAAAATAGTTTTCCACTACAAGAGTTCGAAAATGTATGAGAACAAAAACAATCGCCTATGGAAAAAGAAAATTTTTTAAAGTGGTCACATCTCTATGGGGTCACTCCACTAGAGCTCACATTTCAATATGTCCTGCAACTTGGGAGTCAAATTAATCAAAATTTTAAACAATTAGATATTGATTTCAGTTTTAATTTAAATTTCATTACCTTTACCAGTCTATACATAAGTGACACTACGAGTGTGTTTGGCAGATTGCAACAGGAGGGGCTGAAACTACAGTTGCATGCAACTAGATCATTTTGTCTAATTGCAACTAGTTGTTTCCTTGCAACTAGATATTCTAATTGCAACTACAATTGCAAATGACCCTTCAGTTGCAACTTCTGACTTACGCAATTTTGAGCGTAACTCACTTGCAACCTAGTTGCAACCAACCCAAATTAATAAAAAAAATTAAAATCTCAAAATCATTATTTAAACTTTTAAAAAATCTCAGACTATTATTTTTCAAAAAATTTATTTGTAAGAAAATATATTGTTCTTTCATAAAATGTTTTTTATATAATATAACTTTTTCCGTACAATATCTTATTTCAAAAAATACAAAATTTCAAATAATATTAACATTTAAAATTTAATTTTTTGGGAAAAATATTATTTTTTGAAAAAATTTATTTTGAGAAGAAATTATTATTTTAGCAAAATATTAGTTTCTAAAAAACTATTACTTTATAGGAAGTTATTATCATACAGAAAAAATACTATTTTTTAGAAATAACATTGTATTCTCAAAAATATTTTTAAAAAAAAATAAGTATATCTTTTCCAAAATTAATATTTTCGAAAATATTTATTTTCTAGAAGACTAATTTTCAGAAAATACTATTTCTCTAACAATGTTTTTGAATTATATTCCTTTTTCCCAAAAAATTATTTTAAATAAAATCTAAAAGTGAAAAAACTTTTGTTTGTTGAATAAATTGAATATTTTAAATATATAAAATTAACTAATAATAGTTTTTAGTTTTTTAAAAGTAAAAAACAAGTTGCATATGAAAAGTATAAGCAGTACCAAACAATTGCAACTACAACATGCAAAACTTTAAAATTAAACCAAACAATTGCAACTACAATTGCATGCAAGAGCAGTTACATGTCTCAGTTGCATGCAAGTGATAGTCGTATGCAAGTGATAATTGTATGCAAGTAACAGTTGCATTGCAACTACAATTGCAATCTACCAAACGCACCCTATACCAATCCAAACATCTAACCAACTGCATGTCTCTCTCACATCTCATAATGAGCAAGACCCATTCAAACAAGGGGCTTTCCTCACTCTACTTTTCTTTCCTTCAACAAACTAAAATTTTGTGTGTGTGTGTGTGTAAAAGGTGAACTAACACCATCATTAATCCAAAACTTTAAACAATTAGATATTGATTTCTTTCTTATTTGAATTGATCGCACCTTTTTGTCTTTACATAAGTGAGACCATACAAATCTCATCATTTAACTAATTGCCTCTCTCACACAACTCATTTTCAGCAAGACCCATTCAAAGAAGGGGCTATTTTCACTATAATTTTCTTTTCTTCTGCAAACTAAATGTTTTCATTATATGTTAGGGGAACTACCACCATTTAGAGCAGATTTAGTTTCAAGATAGCATCCATTACTTGAACTAGAAATGGAAGAAGAGCCCATCAGCAAGAGATCCACAGACAGGTACTATTGAGATAAATATTGTACCTAGTGGTAATTTTGCATGTGCTGCAATTATCCCTAATTAGGGTTTTGTATAGATGGTATATATAGGGACCTTGTATAGTATGATTATTCAATCGATACAGAGAAAATATTTCATATTGGTATCAGAGCAACCCAGGTTTGAATCTTGCTGGCCACTAATTTAATGTGGATTTTTAAAAGAATTGTTACCGCTGCATGAGTACAGGTTTTTAGCTCATAAAAAGGGCCCTGAACCTGCCAACCATTACACCAAAACTCCGAAGTTGTGGTGAGAATCGAGGATTATAGTTTTATATCAATTCTAACATGCCCCCACAGGTTGAACACCCTTTTATATGGGCTGAAATCTGGACTCGCGCAGCAATGTCAATTTTTAGAAAATCCGCTTAAAATTCATGGCCGGTAGGATTTGAACCTGGGTTGCTCTGACACTATCTTAAATTTAGTCTCTCTAGCCATTACACCAAAACTCCGAAGTTATGGTGAGAATCGAGGATTATAGTTTTATATTAATTCTAACACCAGTCACTGTTCGGCCTCAATTTGCTAATACTCAAGTTCTGTTAAGTTCTACCATTCATTTTGATTCCAGGATTGCAGTAGTAACAGGAGCAAACGAAGGAATTGGCCTGGAGATTTGTAGGCAGCTATCATCCCAAGGAGTCTTGGTTATACTAACAGCTAGAGATGAAACGAGGGGAACTGAAGCTGTTGAAAAGCTCAAATGCTTTGGATTTTCTGATGTTCTTTTCATCAGCTTGATGTTGCTGACTCTTCTAGTGTTTCTTCACTGGCAAATTTTGTCAAGACCCAATTTGGGAAGCTTGAAATTTTAGTAATTTTTCTTAAATCAAGAATAACCGTTTATTGACTGGAAAAAACAAAATTCATTGTTATCCTGTTTGTCTGTAGAATTAATTTTCAATTAGCTATTCTTACAGGTGAATAATGCAGGGATTAATGGCCTAGAAGTAGATTATCAGGACATAATTGCTTCCATAAGAGAGGTAAATCTAATTGAGAACAAAATAACTAACTCTTTAAGATGCCTATAGACTATGGTGATAGTGTCTTTTTTGGGCCCAAAAGTTTTCATTCTTACGTGAAGGTAGTTAGCTAACTGTTTTCAATTGGATATGTATAGTTAAATTAAAATGGGATGCTTTCAACCAAATGATTGTAAGTAGTAACTCAACACTGTACATCATAAGCCATGGATCATGCTGGGAATTTAGTGTTATCAACGCGTGAGGCACAATGCGGGGAGCAAAGTCCTTTTATGTGCACATGCACAAGGCGCAACGCAATGCGCGCGCCCAAGTGAAGCGTGACGCACACCGCACACATAATTTTTTAAGATAGATAATCAAGCCAAAAGAACATGGTTATGAATTTTACATAAAAATGTGTCAAGATAAATAAGATCTAGTATCAAACACAAAATAAGGTCTTAGTTCCATCCAACATAGTAGCAACTAGCAAAGTTCATAATTTTTCCAAATAAAAAGTCAAACCAAGGCTAATATAGAAGCAAAATAAAATAGTAAACAAGGATTAGAGGGTCGTCAGCTACTAAATAGGTCTAAAGGATTTATTATGCTACTTAGGATATAGGTTATCGATTATAAGGATCTGGTTGAAATGTTAAGAACAAAAAATATATGAGGCTATGTTCGGCAGACAGCCTACGAAGGTGCTTGCGAGGCACAAAAAACACTGCCTGGGATTGCTGTTTTTATTGTGTGAAGAAAATTACAATATTTCAATTCTCTTGGAGTCCTCTCGCTAGATGTTTGTTGTTTTCTCGTCTACTGCATCATATTATTATTAAATATCATATAAATGCAGTACGAAACAATGATACCCTTTTTTGCAGAAACAGGAAGATGGCTTATCCAGCACCATGAAGATAAGAGAATTAGCACGAGACAAATGAGAAGGTAGTGGAATGCTTGAATGTAAGCTATTATGGTGTCAAGAGTTTAAGAGAAGCACTAATGCCCTTTCTCCAGATAGCACAGTCCCCTAATATAGTGAATGTTTCCCCTACCTATGGACAGCTAAAAGTAAGAATATGCAATTTACATTGTTATTTGATTCCTTTGATAAGACTTCTTGTTAACTGCATATAATGGTTATTTACTTGGTTTGAAATGTTTACCGAAATTTTTGACAATTCATCGCTATCTAAGATTTAGAATTTACATCATACAAAGTGTTGGGGCAAAGTGTTATTCTGAGGTTAAACAGTAACACAACTTCACTAGGGGAGCTCATTGCTTTAAAAAGCAATCTGTGCGACTATCTAGGCGCCCGCCTAGGCCTCAGTACCTGGCCGTCAGCTTAATTCTGGAGAGCGCCTACGTAAATATGGGTTACTTATGTGGAATCACTATGCCAAAAAAATTTGTTGCACGCTTAAGATAACAATGGATGAAGAGAACTGATCAGGTTAAAACACATTTTGAATCTTAGAACAAAATCCTCTCTTGTGCTGCTAAAAAACACCTATGTGCCGCCCAGGTGCTAGGCGCTATGCCCAGCACTTAGAAGTGCCTAACACTATCTAAACATTGGAAAACTACGTGTTAACTTCATTTTAGGTGGTATTTAGAAGTAATGTAGTTTAATTTATTCTTCTATTGATTCATCTATTGTTAATACAGTCCTTACAAATATCTTAGATGTAGATGAACCCTACTCCGGTAGGTATACTCTTCTAACCTAGTGTTGGGTCCTTATTTCTGTCCCAATCTAATTAGAATTATAAGCTTTATATTTAAGCGTTTTTCACATGCTGTTTCTTGCTTGATGATCTATTGCTTTTGCAGTACATTCCCAGTGAAATCATCAGAAAACAAATGGGATATGTGGCTGAACAAACGGAAGAGAGATTGGATGAACTGTTACAGTCCTTTCTACAAGATTTCAAGGAGAAAAGGCTGGAAGAAAATGGCTGGCCAACTAATTTATCTGCATACAAGGTTTCTAAAGAGTAGCTATGAGCACCTATACAGGGATTCTCGCAGAGTACCCTAGACTCTGCATTAATTGTGTGTGTCCTGGCTCTGTCAAGACCGATATAACTTTTAATGCTGACATTTTGACTGTTGAAGAAGGAGCTAAAGGCCCTGTGATGTTAGCTTTGTTGCCTGCAGATGGTAGCCCAACTGGCCTTTTCTATGAACAAATAAATCCATCAACGTTTGAGTAAAGCTATGACGTAAATGATGCTGAGGGAAGTGTATATTCAATCAAATATGATATCTGTTTGCTAGCATTAGCAACTAGAATAAATGTCTACAATGAGTATAACCCTTATAGATTTGACTGTAACCTCAAACAGCTGGATGATATATCAGAGGTTTGGCTCTTGCTTTCTTTATTTTACTGCTTTGTTTAGTAAGAGTTTTGCAGCTGGTAACCTTGAAGGTATCTCTTTATCTTCATGCAATTTGAGGTTTGACACTAGTTTATAATTTATTCTCAGTCAAGATTTTGCTTAATTGTGCTATTGTTCTATCTTTTTCCGTGGATCACAGTATCAGGATTCTCAAACCATGTAGCCTGAGACAAAACAACAATAATTACAAATGATCTAATTCTTCAATAATCACAACAGATTTGAGTTTTGTTAAGGGCTGCAAAATATTTTTATGACGGAAAGGCCTTACCAAAATGACAAACAGAGCCACGTTAAAGATTGCAACCACTCTCCACTCTGTCTTCATATACTGTGCCACGCCAGCCCTAAGTAGAGTAAAAGAAAAATAAAGTCAATTGATATGTAACCCAGAAAAATAATTGCTTTCAACTGCCAAATTGAGAGACTTGCTTGCAAGAATCACAGTTGTAACACTTGCTGCTTCTAGCATTTTTGTAAAGCTTGCAGTCTCTGTTGCTACTCAGAGGGTGAAAGCTCAAATCATAATACGAAGCATTTTTCGGAGGGTACCCACACCTGATGAAATTAAACAAATATAAGTAAGGTAAGCCCAAAATGCCAGTGTTACAATATGAATAATTAGAAACTATCATTACTTTCAAGAAAACAAATGTACCTAAAAGATGATGTTCTCTGTGAAAAATATTTCACATAAATTGCATTAAAAATGCACTATTTTAGTAAAAGCAGAACATGTACCGCCAGATATTGGTATGCGCTCTTGGACTAAGTATGAGAGGGATAGTTAATCGAGAGCCCTCAATAAAAAACTAAGGTTGGTGTTACAAGCTCCATGAAGTCAGCTTGTACCATCTTTTGTCACTTGCCATTTGCATTCTCTTGATATTATAGTCTATGAAAGATTCAAAGTAAAATCATAAACCCCTGAGTGATGTCACTAGCTTGTTCCGTTCTGTTTTTTATTGATTTCTCCTGTACCTTGGAATTCATATGTTACAATAACTACTGAGTAAGATAGATAGGGGGTTAGCACAAGGTGATCTTGGAGGGCTTGTCGCACTAGCACCCTGGGTCGAATCCCCTCTCCCACGTTCACCTGTCCTTGTCGGGGTTCATGGTGGTTGGCAAGGGCCGGGGTTTTTCTTGGCTAGCTCACTCCCTAATAGAGTGTTTGGCTTGGTTCGGACCCCCTGGGTCACCCAGATTTCATGGGGATGGGACCTCGGTAGAAGGGTGAATCCCCTTCTCGTGGGGGAACTTGAACCCGGGGCTCACCATGGGTAATGGCATGTGCTAGCCAAGGTTCCCTCATCACCAGGAAAAAAAAAGATAGATACTAAAGGAGGTCGATTTATGAATCCTCCTTCAATAATAAGTTTTTTAGTGCCTTCAGATTAGTCTTCTAAAGTTTTGCCCCTCTACTTGGGGCCATTCTATGATTTTTTTGTTTATTTAACTTTAGTTTTATTTTATTATTTTATTATTTTTATTTTTATTTTTATTGGCAGATGCCCTTGATGGATACAAACTATGGAAAGGACATGTATATCAGGATAAATTGTATAATTGGACCCCGAAAGCTAGTAAAAGGACGGAAGAAAAAACTAAACTAGTTTGAATGGCAAAACACATTAAAAAGGGAAAGGAACCTACTCTGATGGTGGCCTGCAGCAACCAGCTTCGATAGGATTCAGGTTTGCTGATTTATACTCCTTCAATGTCTGGAATAAATAGAAAATTGTTATAAGCAGAAGCATTTGCACCACAATTCAGATTCCATACCTTATACTTCTTTGGTAAGTCATCACAGTTCTTAGATTTCACAAGGCAACTCTTCAAGCGTCTCCAGTTTTTGGTATTATTGAGCTTGAATAAAATATCAAATCAAATGATCAGATCCGTTGTGTACAGCAATGATCTGTGAACAGCTAAGAAAATGCAGGCAATCACAAGAAAGCTCACTTGTTCCAAAAACCAAGAATGATAATCTTGAAGCTGATACTCTTTGTACCTGAAAACATAGCACAGAATTAACTGTTTATTCACCATTTAAGAAAAATTGGACAAGAAATTTTCATGACTAATCTTAACCAATGACATAATGAGATTCTATCCTCAACTTTAGGAGAACTCCTAAAACTAATGTCATAGACTTCATAAGAAGGATAGACCCTGATATGAATCCATTGATATTAAAAAATCTCAGAGAAAATGCAGGAATCATCATACAGAAAATTTTGGTAATAACTTTCGTAAGTCATGATTTGCTTAAAGGTTGCAATTAAGAATCTGTCAAAGAAAATGTGAAGCCTGCAGGTAAGTCAACTGAATCTAAATATTGCAAGAACACAATGGTTAGCCTAAACTGAGTAGATAGAGGTAATCTTCATTTCTCATAGCAATGAATAAAACTAATTTGTTACACAAGCCGAATTCGAGCCTTACCTCTGCCCAGATACATGATGACCAGATCCGTTATTAGTCACAATGAACCTACAAGGACAATATGGTCGATTTAGCAGTCAATACCAATAGAAAGATTACATATTTATTTGAAGTAAATGAATCCCGAGTTAGTTTAAACTGGAGATAAATAATACACAGTTTACATTTCTTACAGTTGCACAGTAGTTAGACTATGCACGCATGAGGATTGTCCACAAGAACTATTGAAGTTTGACAAAATAAAACAATAGCAAAGAATGGACTAAGGTTGAATGCCAAACAAGGTGGATAAACTTATAAGTGCTGCATTATGACTTGAGAAAAAAATGCTTATAAAAGAACAGCTTTCTGACCTAATTAAACCACAGTAATGTAACAGAAGAAATAAATTTTCAGCCAAGATAAGCACAAGGCAGACAATAATTAGTTTCTGCAATTTCCAATGTAAAGATGAAAACAAAAGAGGTTGAAGTATGAAATAGAAATCTACACAATAAGTTAAGAGACCAAACCAGCAAAAATCTTATTATAAGAAGCAATACAATGCACTGGGCATCTATCAAGTAACTGGTTAATTTCTACATAAAAAGCAATAGTTTGCATAACTATATTGAGAATGTAAACTTCTTAGATGGGAGAAAAAACTGAAAATTTTGCTGGTCTTTCTATACCCCTTGGAATTAGAGACATGTTATACATCAATAAACCATTATGAAGGCAAAGCAAAAATGGACGCTTACATATATATTTAATCTCACATGGCAACCAATATGTCGTGTATACTAGGAAATGCATCACTCTTAGACACCCAAGTAGAGTAAGTATCTTCATTTTCCGATTCCCATTCAACTAAGAAAATCTCCTTATGTCATTGCTTTCAGTAAATCCCTTCTACTGATGCTAAATATTATAATTTTCTCTTTCAACCTGCAGCCATCTGTCAGATATCTGAAGGAGACAACTTTTTTGTTTTGGGGGCAAGGGAACTTTATGGTACCAATATTAACATTCTAATCCTCACAACATCAGTTATAGCATTCAAATATCCATTATGATTTCATCATCATATAAAGTGCTTTAAATGCATATCATATTGTAGGTATGTTATCAACATTGTTCTGATAGCAAATACAACATATCCCTAATAATTTGAAGCCTATTATACAATAATGCAAATGGTAATTATTCATCACATATGCTCTGTGATATTACTATACCCTTATCTCATTTCATCCTAAATGATGTTCATTTGTCTCATTGCAATGAGCCTAACAGCTCCTACAAATACTAATCATAATGTGATAACTCGTTAATTACAACTCTAATTCCAACTGCAGAATTTTCTCCCTCTCATACAGAAATATCTAGGTAATTTAATGTCACTCTTAGTCCTTCCCATGTAAATAAAATCCAATTTGCTTCTCAGCTCCACCTTGTACAAAAACAGTTTTTTCCCCTCATAACCTTCATTAAAATCTAATATTAACTGCAATAAGAACCATAAAAATTCTCCCCTAAAAGCAAACTAATTAGAGATTGGAACAGTACTAAGTAAAAAAAAAAAAGATTGATATAGCACTGAAGTGACTTAAGTTGAATAATAGGATACTGTATGCATTCAATTGCTATAAACATTAGGACATAACAAGAGACTTAACTATGAAGTCACAATGGAAAACTTACGCCAGCACGGTAAAGACGAGTATTGCCACCAAAACCAAGAACAGCATAATCAGGTACTGCACTCATGTCAAGGGAAACTTTAATTCAACAAACAGATAGATTTGTCGAACACTATGAACACACAGTAATCATGAATCAATTAACAAGGATACCATCCACAACAATACGGTGATATTCTTCAATGCACCTAGGAACCCAATCAAGGATCTGAAATTGCAACTGAGATTAAATGAAACAATAACTATAAAGAAAATCGTATCTATAAACGTAATGGCTTAAATCTCACATTATAAGGATCAGTGCTCCAAGACCCATAACAGGAAGGGTTAAGGACTTCCGACATTCATCATGGTGCGTGCTCATCCACACACCAAAACAGATTACTGCAATTGCTAGAATCTGTTACATCAAATACAGAGATAAATTTGAGATATGAATTACAAAAAGGCTTCAGCAATAACAAATAGAAGAGATAAATAGCACTCTCTTATTTATGCAATATAAAAGAGAAGCAAAAAACTACAAACTACATAAATGTATGTGACGTGTAAATGTAGTTTTCCATTTATTTATACCATGCTGATTAATACATGTATTATTGCTATTTCTGGATGTCTATATCAGGAGAAAAAACACATTGAAGTAGATAGTGGTCTTCTGAGACAAAAGATGATAGAAGGAAGGATCCTCTAGGCTAGAGATGTTTCATCTGTGAATAAAATGGCTGCTTTACTGACTAAGGCCCTTGCACAATCACGGGTTCAGCTTATTCCTAACAAGTTACGCATGCATTACATGTATGCTCCAGCTTGAGGGAGTGTTAAGGCATATATTTGTACTGCAAGGGGTTATAGATAAGTTGATATATGTTGGAAGTAATGCAATCCAGTGATGCAAAAAACATGAAATTGGTCAAAATTCACTTTGCCCAAAATTGTAACTGATCGGCTTGTATGCAAACTGATGGGAAGCAACACGAGGGCTTTGAACCGGAGGCGAGGAATCTTCAACGGGTTGGTGGAATGATGTCATAGATCATGATGAACAGTAATTGATATTACCGCTTATGGTGGGGTTTTAGGTTTTTTCCTCTTTTTTTCTTTTTCCTTTTTTATTTTTTTAAATAAAATTTTGACAAGAGAATAAATGGCTACGATGCTTGAAGAGTGAATTTTGATTGAAGGATATTGTAATTGGAGGGCTAGGATAAAAGAAGGGCCTCACACCCCGACACTTCACATGTCATAATTTTAGCACTTCACATGCTAACAAAGATTTCACATGTCAAAAAAATTTCTTTTCATTAATCATACTCTAGATCCTCATGGAGGATTACAACTTTATTTAGAGAAAGACTAAATCTAGAAAGTAAATCAAATCCTAACCAAATCCTAATAAAAAGTAAATAAAGTTAAAATCTCTAACAAAACAAATCTTACAGATACTATGGAGATCTTACCTAAAATTGGAGATTACATCAAATATTACTAAAATAACAAAGATATCAGTCCATCTACAAAATTTTTGATCAACAGCCAACGATCACCCTGCATCACAAACAACGCATAACTAGCTAACATGAAACTTGATACTCCTGATGTGGGCATTTATGCAACATGAATTTCTAGCAAACGATGCATACCTAGCTAACATGATGAGCACTCTCTAGTTGCTCTCCCAGTGGACATAGGCCAGGTTTTGCCAGATCACATGCATATTCTTGTGTTTTCTTTGTGATTGTCCTTTTCATGGTTGTTGATTCTAACTGCTTAGTTTTCTTGCTGATTATCATATCTACTACATGTTTGTCTCCATTGCATGGATCTAACGCTAAAGCCTAAAACAGCTTGTCCTTGATATCAACAGAAGGTCATTTAGATTACCAATGCCCATGCTAATTGGTTGGTTGGAAGAGATCCTGACAAATATGAATGCAACAAAGGTGGGTGGGCAACTTTCCAAATGAGTTGGTCCCCATGTGTGCTGCTGATGCTAGTGATTGTGATTTTAGTGTGTTCCTAGCTCTGTCATGTTTTAAATTAGAAAAGATAAGTGACAGTAAATGTTCCTCTAAGGAATAAGGTGACTACAGAAAGAGCCATATGCAGATAGAATTTGACATAGTAGAGAAGGCATACATCATGCATAGAACTTCATCCCTCACAAAATCCAAGCTACTGAAAATATTGAGTCAAATTGTAATCAGTCTATTTAATGGGTGAACATGGTTGTAGCATTTGATTCAGAACTGAAACATATCTACCAGAAAACTCTATAAAATGTTGAGAAACAACTCTCACTTCAATCGAGCCAATTTCATGGTAATTCACCAGTTGGCTGTTGATCCCTATCGAGGTGAAGAATAGGAAGAAACTATAATTTAATGGGAAGAACCCATTAGAAATGTCAGCCAAAACTTAGCCTAGGAAACCATATTGCAACTGGGGTATATCTTAACATTAACCAACAAAAAAATATAGTTCCATATGTAGTAATAATTTATAGCAGATTAAAGAAACCCATGTAGAATTTGTAACAAAAATAGACACTCTAGAGGCAGACCCAAGATCAAACACTTCGAATGCATTGCATAGAGGAAGAAAATTGACAGCATATGCTACTTCCACAAGCAAACTTAGCATAGAGGCCACATTGCAACCAGATAATCTAACATTAACCAACAAAGAATAGGTTCCCATATGATGGTAATTCATAACAAGCTAAAGACACCCATGTAGAGGTTTGGCACAGAAGAAGACTTTTGAAGTCAGAACCAAGATAAAACACTTCACACGCACTAACTAAGGAATAAAATCGACAGAAAATGTAAGAAATTTAGCACGGCAAGGATATTGCAACTTAACAATCTAACAAAGGAAAAAGGCTCCATAACATGGCAATTCATAACAAATTAAAGAAACCCATATACAAATTTGTAACAAAAATATAAACACATGTACAATCTAAAATTTACCCAACAAAGAAAAATAGCTCTATATCATGGTAATTACAACAAACCAAAAAAAACCCATGTGGAAAAAATAGTCAGAACCAAGATCAAACACTTCATATGCATGACAACGGGGACAAAGTTGATCATGAAACTTCGAGAGATTACTTGAAGCACTCACCATAGTAAGAAAATTGATCCACCTTATCACAAAAGTGCTAGTTCCTGTGCTCATCTTTGAGAGAGAGAGATCTGTGGAGAGAGAGAGAGAGAGGAGACGAGGAACAAAGTGGGCAGTTATTAAAGAGAGAGGATTTAGTTCAAATTTAGAAAGTGCCAACCAAAATCCAGATTGTGCTATTGTACGGTATCAAACAGGGGTATTTTAGTCAATGACGAATGAACAGGGATGTTTTGTCTCTTGTACTCAAAAGCAGAAGAAGAGGCCGTTTCACTGTGAAAGCCTGTGCACCACCGGACACGAGGAATGTGGGTCCCAGTATCAGTGAGAGGGTGGATTGATGGGTATGTTCTGCAATAAAATGGGACTACCGTTTGGGATAGCTATTGCTGGCCGCTTTGGGAATTAGAGTTGTGGAAGCGAAGTTTACGACATGGGTATTTGGGAAAAAAGAACAAGACCAGATGGTCTGAAAGAATTATTTTTTATTTTTTATTTTTTAGGGAATAATTGAGTCATGTACGAATGGCTATTAATGATTAGGGTTTATTTCCTTACACCCAAACCTGATTTATCTTTAAACACAAGTTTTTTTTGGCCGAAAACACCCCCCTCCCCCGCCCCACGCCCGTCTTTGGATTGGGGGGCCACATAGTTATGTAGTGTATTTGGGAGATTAGGTCTGAAGACAAATATATAAAGTTGATTAGGTTTTTAGGTACAAGTAAAACTAGTTGGATTTAAAGATAAATCATGGTAAACTTGGGATTTAAAGACAAAAACCCCTTATGACTCATGCAGTGTAAGCTAAATGGGTTGACATTGTTTGCAGTTGAAGATCATGCCCTGTGTAGTTTTTCTCAGTTAATTTTAAAATTTTTGATACAAAATCAGTACAATATTAATAAAGTAAACATCTCGTTGCATGTTTTTGCCATTTAGTAAATCCAAAGAGCTCTAATCAATATATTTATATTTATAATAATAAAATAAAAATCTGGTAGCATGTTTTTGCCACTTGACAAATTCTAAGAGATTTGCTATTTAATAACTAATAATCTTTTTTTCGCCTTCTGATTTTAATCTACCACCCTCCACATCTTGGAAATATCTATTCTTTGTTTTTCAATTCCCTATAAATCATTGATTTTGTTCTCTCTTTTAAAAAAAATTTATTTTTATCTTCAATCTTTCCCCAAATTCCAATATGCATGCAAGAATATTAATTTAAATCTCATGCATCGCACGAGTAACAACTAGTAATCCTTTTTTTCCGCATCTCATCTTTATCCACTAACGTCCACATCTTGAAAATCTCTATTCTTTGTCATTCAATTCCCTATAAATTATTGATTTTATTCTCTTTTTCCAAAAAATCTTATTTTTGTTTTCTCTTTTTCCCCAAAATTCTAATATACATACAAGAATATATTGATTTAAATCTCACGCATCACACAGAACAGCTAGTTTGATGACTATACTACTAAAGTAAATTTGTATCTATCTATACTATCTATACTATTATATTAAAAACTTAGTGGGGATACCAAAAGGTTTGAAGGATATTTTCGTCCCTATAGAAATGTTAGGGGTGTATATGTAATTTTTACTTCTTTACTTTTCTTTTCTCTTTTCTTTTTCTAGAACATTCTAAACTATAATACGAATATACAAGTAGAGTTTACTAATTAAATATCAATCACAATACGTTTTGTAAGAGATATAAATATAAAATATAGGGCTCCTATCTAGTAAATTACTAGATATGAATGAATATAAATGCAACAATTACAAATTCCCTACTTTTTTTTATCTAATATTATCTAAAGTCAAAATATATCTACATAATTGGGTTAAAATAATTAAATATAATAATTTGATGATAAAATATGAAGCATACTCTTCTTATTCACATTATTTAAAATGACCTTAGGATGATATTTTAAAAATAATCCACCAAATTACGATGTACCCTATTTTCGTTCATTAAAAGCATATTCGCAGTCAAAATGAAATATATGTTACACCGAATTTCAAATAAGCTAACATAAACAAACTCGTCTCCAATGGAAAAAAAATTATAAAAATATTACAAAACTTGATGAAACTTTACTGTAAGTGCCTCTTCTATATAAAATTTGGAATGATTAAGTCTTTGGATCTATTACACATGCATTTGCATGTGCAATAATGTCAGTTATATTAACAAAAACTTAGTGAGGGTAAGGAAAGTTTGAAGGACATGAGAAAATTGTCCTTCATCTCACTAAACACATGAAGACAATTTAGTCATCACATAAAATTTAAATTATAATTTCAAAGAAGATACTTTTCATTCTTTTCTTTTCTCTTTCTTTTACTAGAATAATCCAAAGCAAGACATGACATAGAATTAAAGCTCAAAAATTAAATATCTACCATATTGTGTGAGATTTATCTATACTAAAGTTTTTGAGAGTTCTACTGCATGTAGATAAGCACTGTAGATCATACAATGGCTCGCAAAAACTGTAACGGAAGAGTAGAGTATTTTTATAAAAAACGAAAGGTTATATTAACTTACACAACTTTAAACGCCACGATAAATATATGCGTTGATGGAGGATACGTGGAATGAAAATGAATGCACTGAAGCGGAGAGGACTTCACATATCGTCATATATATAATAAGGAAATTTTCCATATTAGTTCTCCATATCTTTCATATTATGACTTAGTCCCCCATATTTTGATATTCTGAAATTAGCCCCCAGTATGTTAAGATTGTTGGGTCTTCCAAATCTTTAGATTTTGAAATAATGTCCTCCAAATCTTTAGATTTTGAAATAATCCCCTAGCACTTTTAAGTATTTTAAAATGAGTCCTATAGCTTTTAAAAGTATTTTAAAATTAATCCACAAGCTCTTTTAAGTATTTTGAGATTAGTCTCTCAAATCTTTCATATAGGTTCTTACAATAGGACAAATTTCAAAAATGTTGAGGGGCTAAGTTAAAAATATAAAGACTTTGGGACTAATTCAAAGTATTTAAATATTGAAGGATTTATATAAAAACCCTGTAGATAACTTTTTAAGCAATGGATCATCTGCTTCATCCCATTGTTTGATTCAAAGAAACTAAATGCAAAAATGAAATGTCATTCCTTCTCTATCTACTCTTTCCTCATCTATATCTATATCTATACTACTATAAAAGAGGATTACTTTGTTATAACTTTTGATTTCCTTTTATACCCTCTCAATTTTAACAATTCCCAGTAACTATAAGTATTAAAGTTTGTATGGTTCTAATGACTATTAGGTTCCCTTGAAATTATGTTTTTAGTTTCTCAATTTTAATAATTCCTAATAACTATAAGTATTAAATTTTGTGTGGTTCTAATGACTATTAGATAATTATCATGTTAGTTATCTTGTGAGGACTTTTGGGTTCTCATGAAATTATATTTTGGGTTAAGCACTTATTCTTAGCTTTGTTTTACATAATTACTATTTAGCTCGAAAATATAGTTATGCGTATGCAATAATATGATGAATGATAATGTTTTAGAGCAAATAACCAAAATTATATTTATGCAAAAGTGAATTTTCGCCTTGACTACGTTAAATATGAGAAATGTTTGACCAATAATTTCTTCATGTTTTTTGTTTAGAAGAATAGAGAACTTGCTTGTAGTTATACCTAGAACTGTGCCTAATGTTGTACAAATTATGTACAGTGTGCTAGTGTCGTAGCTAACTATTTTGATTTAGACTCTCATGAAAGGAAAGAATGAACACTAAAAAGTAACTTCTAGAAAATATATAGGATAATGGATAATCAAATTATTTGAAGAGATAGGAAAGTTTAACTACAAGATATTGAGAGTTAAATAAAAATGATGTGTACTCAATTTAACAATAAAAGAAATTAAATAATATTGAAACATCCTTAAATTTATAATTTAAAGTGAACCACTACGCAAAAACTATAAAGTCTGGACCACAATGATACTCTTTGGTAGTTATTTTCTTTATAGGAAACCTGTATTGATACTATATTAGAGTAGATCGGTCACGTCCCGCTTTCTGAATTACACGGTAATGGGACGCGAACAAGCCCGCGACGTATTAGATCGTGGAGAGTAAAGTAAAAACTCATCTCCTCAACCTAATACACCAAGCGTCAAGCATTATTCATAATATAACCGCAGGTTTCCCAATCACAGTCATGATCAGCAAGAATATAACAAACAAATCCAGAACTACATGATACATATCACAAAAGAAAATATCATCCCAGACAAAATAAATAACAGTTCAATACATCTAGATAAAAGCTAAAATGAATGGTCAAAAGAACATCTACTGAAACTAAAGAAAAGTATGACGAATGTCCAACATCTACTACATAAAAGAAAGGACTAGGATCCTATCACTTCTTCTGCCCCAATGGTACGACACTCCTGCCGGGAATACTCCGGCTCTGATACCTCTCCATACTGGACTTGTCCGTCATCTAAGTCTAACGTACACCAAGAGAATGGAGTCCATCAGCGTGTATAACACACGGTGAGATCCCACAACGAAATGGCAGTATAATAAAAATTTTAAATGAAACACAAGTAATCAGAAACTATGAATGATCCAGGTATAACAATCCGATTAACTATCCATGTACATCCGGGTAATTAATATTTAGAAATCTACAAAACGAGACGTAGTACGTCGAGCGAAATAATCCAAACAAGGAAACCCTCATGTATA